>OX155907.1:7855761-8377774 GCA_944588485.1 Phosphuga atrata
CTTGTCTGTCTAGTCTTGTCTGTCTAGTCTTGTCTGTCTAGTCTTGTCTGTCTAGTCTTGTCTGTCTAGTCTTCTCTGTCTAGTCTTCTCTGTCTAGTCTTGTCTGTCTAGTCTTGTCTGTCTATTCTTGTCTGTCTATTCTTGTCTGTCTAGTCTTGTCTGTCTAGTCTTGTCTGTCTAGTCTTGTCTGTCTAGTCTTGTCTGTCTAGTCTTGTCTGTCTAGTCTTGTCTGTCTAGTCTTGTCTGTCTAGTCTTGTCTGTCTTGTCTCTAGTCTTGTCTGTCTAGTCTTGTCTGTCTAGTCTTGTCTGTCTAGTCTTGTCTGTCTAGTCTTGTCTGTCTAGTCTTGTCTGTCTAGTCTTGTCTGTCTAGTCTTGTCTGTCTAGTCTTGTCTGTCTAGTCTTGTCTGTCTAGTCTTGTCTGTCTTGTCTGTCTAGTCTTGTCTGTCTAGTCTTGTCTGTCTAGTCTTGTCTGTCTAGTCTTGTCTGTCTAGTCTTGTCTGTCTAGTCTTGTCTGTCTAGTCTTGTCTGTCTAGTCTTGTCTGTCTAGTCTTGTCTGTCTAGTCTTGTCTGTCTAGTCTTGTCTGTCTAGTCTTGTCTGTCTAGTCTTGTCTGTCTAGTCTTGTCTGTCTAGTCTTGTCTGTCTAGTCTTGTCTGTCTAGTCTTGTCTGTCTAGTCTTGTCTGTCTAGTCTTGTCTGTCTAGTCTTGTCTGTCTAGTCTTGTCTGTCTAGTCTTGTCTGTCTAGTCTTGTCTGTCTAGTCTTGTCTGTCTAGTCTTGTCTGTCTAGTCTTGTCTGTCTAGTCTTGTCTGTCTAGTCTTGTCTGTCTAGTCTTGTCTGTCTAGTCTTGTCTGTCTAGTCTTGTCTGTCTAGTCTTGTCTGTCTAGTCTTGTCTGTCTAGTCTTGTCTGTCTAGTCTTGTCTGTCTAGTCTTGTCTGTCTAGTCTTGTCTGTCTAGTCTTGTCTGTCTAGTCTTGTCTGTCTAGTCTTGTCTGTCTAGTCTTGTCTGTCTAGTCTTGTCTGTCTAGTCTTGTCTGTCTAGTCTTGTCTGTCTAGTCTTGTCTGTCTAGTCTTGTCTGTCTAGTCTTGTCTGTCTAGTCTTGTCTGTCTAGTCTTGTCTGTCTAGTCTTGTCTGTCTAGTCTTGTCTGTCTAGTCTTGTCTGTCTAGTCTTGTCTGTCTAGTCTTGTCTGTCTAGTCTTGTCTGTCTAGTCTTGTCTGTCTAGTCTTGTCTGTCTAGTCTTGTCTGTCTAGTCTTGTCTGTCTAGTCTTGTCTGTCTAGTCTTGTCTGTCTAGTCTTGTCTGTCTAGTCTTGTCTGTCTAGTCTTGTCTGTCTAGTCTTGTCTGTCTAGTCTTGTCTGTCTAGTCTTGTCTGTCTAGTCTTGTCTGTCTAGTCTTGTCTGTCTACTCTTGTCTGTCTAGTCGTGTCTGTCTAGTCTTGTCTGTCTAGTCTTGTCTGTCTAGTCTTGTTTGTCTAGTCTTGTCTGTCTAGTCTTGTCTGTCTAGTCTTGTCTGTCTGGTCTTGTCTGTCTAGTCTTGTCTGTCTTGTCTTGTCTGTCTAGCTTTGTCAGTCTAGTCTTGTCTGTCTAGTCTTATCTGTCTAGTCTTGTCTGTCTAGTCTTGTCTGTCTAGTCTTGTCTGTCTAGTCTTGTCTGTCTAGTCTTGTCTGTCTAGTCTTGTCTGTCTAGTCTTGTCTGTCTAATCTTGTCTGTCTAGTGTTGTCTGTCTAGTCTTGTCTGTCTAGTCTTGTCTGTCTAGTCTTGTCTGCCTAGTCTTGTCTGTCTAGTCTTGTCTCTCTAGTCTTGTCTGTCTAGTCTTGTCTGTCTAGTCTTGTCTGTCTAGTCTTGTCTCTCTAGTCTTGTCTGTCTAGTCTTGTCTGTTTAAGTCTTGTCTGTCTAGTCTTGTCTGTCTAGTCTTGTCTGTCTAGTCTTGTCTGTCAAGTCTTTTTTGTCTATTCTTGTCTGTCTAGTCTTGTCTGTCTAGTCTTGTCTGTCTAGTCTTGTCTGTCTAGTCTTGTCTGTCTAGTCTTGTCTGTCTAGTCTTGTCTGTCTAGTCTTGTCTGTCTAGTCTTGTCTGTCTAGTCTTGTCTGTCTAGTCTTGTCTGTCTAGTCTTGTCTGTCTAGTCTTGTCTGTCTAGTCTTGTCTGTCTAGTCTTGTCTGCCTAGTCTTGTCTGTCTAGTCTTGTCTGTTTAGTCTTGTCTGTCTAGTCTTGTCTGTCTAGTCTTGTCTGTCTAGTCTTGTCTGTCTAGTCTTGTCTGTCTAGTCTTGTCTGTCTAGTCTTGTCTGTCTAGTCTTGTCTGTCTAGTCTGTCTGTATAGTCTTGTCTGTCTAGTCTTGTCTGTCTAGTCTTGTCTGGCTAGTCTTGTCTGTCTAGTCTTGTCTGTCTAGTCTTGTCTGTCTATTCTTGTCTGTCTAGTCTTGTCTGTCTAGTCTTGTCTGTCTAGTCTTGTCTGTCTAGTCTTGTCTGTCTAGTCTTGTCTGTCTAGTCTTGTCTGTCTAGTCTTGTCTGTCTAGTCTTTTCTGTCTAGTCTTTTCTGTCTAGTCTTGTCTGTCTAGTCTTGTCTGTCTAGTCTTGTCTGTCTAGTCTTGTCTGTCTAGTCTTGTCTGTCTAGTCTTGTCTGTCTAGTCTTGTCTGTCTTGTCTTGTCTGTCTAGTCTTGTCTGTCTAGACTTGTCTGTCTAGTCTTGTCTGTCTAGTCTTGTCTGTCTAGCCTTGTCTGTCTAGTCTTGTCTGTCTAGTCTTGTCTGTCTAGTCTTGTCTGTCTAGTCTTGTCTGTCTAGTCTTGTCTGTCTAGTCTTGTCTGTCTAATCTTGTCTGTCTAATCTTGTCTGTCTAGTCTTGTCTGTCTAGTCTTGTCTGTCTAGTCTTGTCTGTCTAGTCTTGTCTGTCTAGCCTTGTCTGTCTTGTCTTGTCTGTCTAGTCTTGTCTGTCTAGTCTTGTCTGTCTAGTCTTGTCTGTCTAGTCTTGTCTGTCTAGTCTTGTCTGTCTAGTCTTGTCTGTCTAGTCTTGTCTGTCTAGTCTTGTCTGTCTAGTCTGTCTAGTCTTGTCTATCTAGTCTTGTCTGTCTAGTCTTGTCTGTCTAGTCTTGTCTGTCTAGTCTTGTCTGTCTAGTCTTGTCTGTCTAGTCTTGTCTGTCTAGTCTTGTCTGTCTAGTCTTGTCTGTCTAGTCTTGTCTGTCTAGTCTTGTCTGTCTAGTCTTGTCTGTCTAGTCTTGTCTGTCTAGTCTTGTCTGTCTAGTCTTGTCTGTCTAGTCTTGTCTGTCTAGTCTTGTCTGTCTAGTCTTGTCTGTCTAGTCTTGTCTGTCTAGTCTTGTCTGTCTAGTCTTGTCTGTCTAGTCTTGTCTGTCTAGTCTTGTCTGTCTAGTCTTGTCTGTCTAGTCTTGTCTGTCTAGTCTTGTCTGTCTAGTCTTGTCTGTCTAGTCTTGTCTGTCTAGTCTTGTCTGTCTAGTCTTGTCTGTCTAGTCTTGTCTGTCTAGTCTTGTCTGTCTAGTCTTGTCTGTCTAGTCTTGTCTGTCTAGTCTTGTCTTGTCTTGTCTGTCTAGTCTTGTCTGTCTAATCTTGTCTGTCTAGTCTTGTCTGTCTAGTCTTGTCTGTCTAGTCTTGTCTGTCTAGTCTTGTCTGTCTAGTCTTGTCTGTCAAGTCTTGTCTGTCTAGTCTTGTCTGTCTAGTCTTGTCTGTCTAGTCTTGTCTGTCTAGTCTTGTCTGTCTAGTCTTGTCTGTATGGTCTTGTCTGTCTAGTCTTGTCTGTCTAATCTTGTCTGTCTAGTCTTGTCTGTCTAGTCTTGTCTGTCTAGTCTTGTCTGTCTAGTCTTGTCTGTCTAGTCTTGTCTGTCTAGTCTTGTCTGTCTAGTCTTGTCTGTCTAGTCTTGTCTGTCTAGTCTTGTCTGTCTAGTCTTGTCTGTCTAGTCTTGTCTGTCTAGTCTTGTCTGTCTAGTCTTGTCTGTCTAGTCTTGTCTGTCTAGTCTTGTCTGTCTAGTCTTGTCTGTCTAGTCTGTCTAGTCTTGTCTGTCTAGTCTTGTCTGTCTAGTCTTGTCTGTCTAGTCTTGTCTGTCTAGTCTTGTCTGTCTAGTCTTGTCTGTCTAGTCTTGTCTGTCTAGTCTTGTCTGTCTAGTCTTGTCTGTCTAGTCTTGTCTGTCTAGTCTTGTCTGTCTAGTCTTGTCTGTCTAGTCTTGTCTGTCTAGTCTTGTCTGTCTAGTCTTGTCTGTCTAGTCTTGTCTGTCTAGTCTTGTCTGTCTAGTCTTGTCTGTCTAGTCTTGTCTGTCTAGTCTTGTCTGTCTAGTCTTGTCTGTCTAGTCTTGTCTGTCTAGTCTTGTCTGTCTAGTCTTGTCTGTCTAGTCTTGTCTGTCTAGTCTTGTCTGTCTAGTCTTGTCTGTCTAGTCTTGTCTGTCTAGTCTTGTCTGTCTAGTCTTGTCTGTCTAGTCTTGTCTGTCTAGTCTTGTCTGTCTAGTCTTGTCTGTCTAGTCTTGTCTGTGTCTAGTCTTGTCTGTCTAGTCTTGTCTGTCTAGTCTTGTCTGTCTAGTCTTGTCTGTCTAGTCTTGTCTGTCTAGTCTTGTCTGTCTAGTCTTGTCTGTCTAGTCTTCTGTCTAGTCTTGTCTGTCTAGTCTTGTCTGTCTTGTCTGTCTAGTCTTGTCTGTCTAGTCTTGTCTGTCTAGTCTTGTCTGTCTAGTCTTGTCTGTCTAGTCTTGTCTGTCTAGTCTTGTCTGTCTAGTCTTGTCTGTCTAGTCTTGTCTGTCTAGTCTTGTCTGTCTAGTCTTGTCTGTCTAGTCTTGTCTGTCTAGTCTTGTCTGTCTAGTCTTGTCTGTCTAGTCTTGTCTGTCTAGTCTTGTCTGTCTAGTCTTGTCTGTCTAGTCTTGTCTGTCTAGTCTTGTCTGTCTAGTCTTGTCTGTCTAGTCTTGTCTGTCTAGTCTTGTCTGTCTAGTCTTGTCTGTCTAGTCTTGTCTGTCTAGTCTTGTCTGTCTAGTCTTGTCTGTCTAGTCTTGTCTGTCTAGTCTTGTCTGTCTAGTCTTGTCTGTCTAGTCTTGTCTGTCTAGTCTTGTCTGTCTAGTCTTGTCTGTCTAGTCTTGTCTGTCTAGTCTTGTCTGTCTAGTCTTGTCTGTCTAGTCTTGTCTGTCTAGTCTTGTCTGTCTAGTCTTGTCTGTCTAGTCTTGTCTGTCTAGTCTTGTCTGTCTAGTCTTGTCTGTCTAGTCTTGTCTGTCTAGTCTTGTCTGTCTAGTCTTGTCTGTCTAGTCTTGTCTGTCTAGTCTTGTCTGTCTAGTCTTGTCTGTCTAGTCTTGTCTGTCTAGTCTTGTCTGTCTAGTCTTGTCTGTCTAGTCTTGTCTGTCTAGTCTTGTCTGTCTAGTCTTGTCTGTCTAGTCTTGTCTGTCTAGTCTTGTCTGTCTAGTCTTGTCTGTCTAGTCTTGTCTGTCTAGTCTTGTCTGTCTAGTCTTGTCTGTCTAGTCTTGTCTGTCTAGTCTTGTCTGTCTAGTCTTGTCTGTCTACTCTTGTCTGTCTAGTCGTGTCTGTCTAGTCTTGTCTGTCTAGTCTTGTCTGTCTAGTCTTGTTTGTCTAGTCTTGTCTGTCTAGTCTTGTCTGTCTAGTCTTGTCTGTCTGGTCTTGTCTGTCTAGTCTTGTCTGTCTAGTCTTGTCTGTCTAGCCTTGTCAGTCTAGTCTTGTCTGTCTAGTCTTGTCTGTCTAGTCTTGTCTGTCTAGTCTTGTCTGTCTAGTCTTGTCTGTCTAGTCTTGTCTGTCTAGTCTTGTCTGTCTAGTCTTGTCTGTCTAATCTTGTCTGTCTAGTGTTGTCTGTCTAGTCTTGTCTGTCTAGTCTTGTCTGTCTAGTCTTGTCTGTCTAGTCTTGTCTGTCTAGTCTTGTCTGTCTAGTCTTGTCTGTCTAGTCTTGTCTGTCTAGTCTTGTCTGTCTAGTCTTGTCTGTCTAGTCTTGTCTGTTTAAGTCTTGTCTGTCTAGTCTTGTCTGTCTAGTCTTGTCTGTCTAGTCTTGTCTGTCAAGTCTTGTCTGTCTATTCTTGTCTGTCTAGTCTTGTCTGTCTAGTCTTGTCTGTCTAGTCTTGTCTGTCTAGTCTTGTCTGTCTAGTCTTGTCTGTCTAGTCTTGTCTGTCTAGTCTTGTCTGTCTAGTCTTGTCTGTCTAGTCTTGTCTGTCTAGTCTTGTCTGCCTAGTCTTGTCTGTCTAGTCTTGTCTGTTTAGTCTTGTCTGTCTAGTCTTGTCTGTCTAGTCTTGTCTGTCTAGTCTTGTCTGTCTAGTCTTGTCTGTCTAGTCTTGTCTGTCTAGTCTTGTCTGTCTAGTCTTGTCTGTCTAGTCTTGTCTGTCTAGTCTTGTCTGTCTAGTCTGTCTAGTCTTGTCTGTCTAGTCTTGTCTGTCTAGTCTTGTCTGTCTAGTCTTGTCTGTCTAGTCTTGTCTGTCTAGTCTTGTCTGTCTAGTCTTGTCTGTCTAGTCTTGTCTGTTTAAGTCTTGTCTGTCTAGTCTTGTCTGTCTAGTCTTGTCTGTCTAGTCTTGTCTGTCAAGTCTTGTCTGTTTAGTCTTGTCTGTCTAGTCTTGTCTGCCTAGTCTTGTCTGTCTAGTCTTGTCTGTCTAGTCTTGTCTGTTTAGTCTTGTCTGTCTAGTCTTGTCTGTCTAGTCTTGTCTGTCTAGTCTTGTCTGTCTAGTCTTGTCTGTCTAGTCTTGTCTGTCTAGTCTTGTCTGTCTAGTCTTGTCTGTCTAGTCTTGTCTGTCTAGTCTTGTCTGTCTAATCTTGTCTGTCTAGTCTTGTCTGTCTAGTCTTGTCTGTTTAAGTCTTGTCTGTCTAGTCTTGTCTGTCTAGTCTTGTCTGTCTAGTCTTGTCTGTCAAGTCTTGTCTGTCTATTCTTGTCTGTCTAGTCTTGTCTGTCTAGTCTTGTCTGTCTAGTCTTGTCTGTCTAGTCTTGTCTGTCTAGTCTTGTCTGTCTAGTCTTGTCTGTCTAGTCTTGTCTGTCTAGTCTTGTCTGTCTAGTCTTGTCTGTCTAGTCTTGTCTGTCTAGTCTTGTCTGCCTAGTCTTGTCTGTCTAGTCTTGTCTGTTTAGTCTTGTCTGTCTAGTCTTGTCTGTCTAGTCTTGTCTGTCTAGTCTTGTCTGTCTAGTCTTGTCTGTCTAGTCTTGTCTGGCTAGTCTTGTCTGTCTAGTCTTGTCTGTCTAGTCTTGTCTGTCTATTCTTGTCTGTCTAGTCTTGTCTGTCTAGTCTTGTCTGTCTAGTCTTGTCTGTCTAGTCTTGTCTGTCTAGTCTTGTCTGTCTAGTCTTGTCTGTCTAGTCTTTTCTGTCTAGTCTTTTCTGTCTAGTCTTGTCTGTCTAGTCATGTCTGTCTAGTCTTGTCTGTCTAGTCTTGTCTGTCTAGTCTTGTCTGTCTAGTCTTGTCTGTCTAGTCTTGTCTGTCTTGTCTTGTCTGTCTAGTCTTGTCTGTCTAGACTTGTCTGTCTAGTCTTGTCTGTCTAGTCTTGTCTGTCTAGCCTTGTCTGTCTAGTCTTGTCTGTCTAGTCTTGTCTGTCTAGTCTTGTCTGTCTAGTCTTGTCTGTCTAGTCTTGTCTGTCTAGTCTTGTCTGTCTAATCTTGTCTGTCTAATCTTGTCTGTCTAGTCTTGTCTGTCTAGTCTTGTCTGTCTAGTCTTGTCTGTCTAGTCTTGTCTGTCTAGCCTTGTCTGTCTTGTCTTGTCTGTCTAGTCTTGTCTGTCTAGTCTTGTCTGTCTAGTCTTGTCTGTCTAGTCTTGTCTGTCTAGTCTGTCTAGTCTTGTCTGTCTAGTCTTGTCTGTCTAGTCTTGTCTGTCTAGTCTTGCCTGTCTAGTCTTGTCTGTCTAGTCTTGTCTGTCTAGTCTTGTCTGTCTAGTCTTGTCTGTCTAGTCTTGTCTGTCTAGTCTTGTCTGTCTAGTCTTGTCTGTCTAGTCTTGTCTGTCTAGTCTTGTCTGTCTAGTCTTGTCTGTCTAGTCTTGTCTGTCTAGTCTTGTCTGTCTAGTCTTGTCTGTCTAGTCTTGTCTGTCTAGTCTTGTCTATCTAGTCTTGTCTGTCTAGTCTTGTCTTTTTTTTTTTTTTTTTTTTTTTTTTTTTTTTTCAGAGAGGAGGGGGAATGCATTGTTGCACACCGGATATTCAAACCCGTGTAGTGTGGGGCTCTCTGATCGAGTTCTTCGTGACCAGCATACCCACTAAACCCCCTCCTCTGTCTCTACACTACACTCCACCCGGAACTGCGTGAGCATTACTTCAGGTGGGTGGTGGTGTTTGTACCAATTGTTTCCTTACTGTTATTTTTATTGTCCCTTACTCGTTTCGATATCGTCTTTCGTCTTCTGTCGTATTAGTTATGCAGTCGTGTGATAAACCATTTTTCGGTCTTTTCGTCACATATCTAGTCGTCCATGTTAGCTTCTTTGTGTTTCGTGTGATATGTCTAGTCTTGTCTGTCTAGTCTTGTGTGTCTAGTCTTGTCTGTCTAGTCTTGTCTGTCTAGTCTTGTCTGTCTAGTCTTGTCTGTCTAGTCTTGTCTGTCTAGTCTTGTCTGTCTAGTCTTGTCTGTCTAGTCTTGTCTGTCTAGTCTTGTCTGTCTAGTTTTGTCTGTCTAGTCTTGTCTGTCTAGTCTTGTGTGTCTAGTCTTGTGTGTCTAGTCTTGTGTGTCTAGTCTTGTCTGTCTAGTCTTGTCTGTCTAGTCTTGTCTGTCTAGTCTTGTCTGTCTAGTCTTTTCTGTCTAGTCTTGTCTGTCTAGTCTTGTCTGTCTAGTCTTGTCTGTCTAGTCTTGTCTGTCTAGTCTTGTCTGTCTAGTCTTGTCTGTCTAGTCTTGTCTGTCTAGTCTTGTCTGTCTAGTCTTGTCTGTCTAGTCTTGTCTGTCTAGTCTTGTCTGTCTAGTCTTGTCTGTCTAGTCTTGTCTGTCTAGTCTTGTCTGTCTAGTCTTGTCTGTCTAGTCTTGTCTGTCTAGTCTTGTCTGTCTAGTCTTGTCTGTCTAGTCTTGTCTGTCTAGTCTTGTCTGTCTAGTCTTGTCTGTCTAGTCTTGTCTGTCTAGTCTTGTCTGTCTAGTCCTGTCTGTCTTGTCTTGTCTGTCTAGTCTTGTCTGTCTAGTCTTGTCTGTCTAGTCTTGTCTGTCTAGTCTTGTCTGTCTAGTCTTGTCTGTCTAGTCTTGTCTGTCTAGTCTTGTCTGTCTAGTCTTGTCTGTCTAGTCTTGTCTGTCTAGTCGTGTCTCTCTAGTCTTGTCTGTCTAGTCTTGTCTGTCTAGTCTTGTCTGTCTAGTCTTGTCTGTCTAGTCTTGTCTGTCTAGTCTTGTCTGTCTAGTCTTGTCTGTCTAGTCTTGTCTGTCTAGTCTTGTCTGTCTAGTCTTGTCTGTCTAGTCTTGTCTGTCTAGTCTTGTCTGTCTAGTCTTGTCTGTCTAGTCTTGTCTGTCTAGTCTTGTCTGTCTAGTCTTGTCTGTCTAGTCTTGTCTGCCTAGTCTGTCTAGTCTTGTCTGTCTAGTCTTGTCTGTCTAGTCTTGTCTGTCTAGTCTTGTCTGTCTAGTCTTGTCTGTCTAGTCTTGTCTGTCTAGTCTTGTCTGTCTAGTTTTGTCTGTCTAGTCTTGTCTGTCTAGTCTTGTCTGTCTAGTCTTGTCTGTCTAGTCTTGTCTGTCTAGTCTTGTCTGTCTAGTCTTGTCTGTCTAGTCTTGTCTGTCTAGTCTTGTCTGTCTAGTCTTGTCTGTCTAGTCTTGTCTGTCTAGTCTTGTCTGCCTAGTCTTGTCTGTCTAGTCTTGTCTGTCTAGTCTTGTCTGTCTAGTCTTGTCTGTCTAGTCTTGTCTGTCTAGTCTTGTCTGTCTAGTCTTGTCTGTCTAGTCTTGTCTGTCTAGTCTTGTCTGTCTAGTCTTGTCTGTCTAGTCTTGTCTGTCTAGTCTTGTCTGTCTAGTCTTGTCTGTCTAGTCTTGTCTGTCTAGTCTTGTCTGTCTAGTCTTGTCTGTCTAGTCTTGTCTGTCTAGTCTTGTCTGTCTAGTCTTGTCTGTCTAGTCTTGTCTGTCTAGTCTTGTCTGTCTAGTCTTGTCTGTCTAGTCTTGTCTGTCTAGTCTTGTCTGTCTAGTCTTGTCTGTCTAGTCTTGTCTGTCTAGTCTTGTCTGTCTAGTCTTGTCTGTCTAGTCTTGTCTGTCTAGTCTTGTCTGTCTAGTCTTGTCTGTCTAGTCTTGTCTGTCTAGTCTTGTCTGTCTAGTCTTGTCTGTCTAGTCTTGTCTGTCTAGTCTTGTCTGTCTAGTCTTGTCTGTCTAGTCTTGTCTGTCTAGTCTTGTCTGTCTAGTCTTGTCTGTCTAGTCTTGTCTGTCTAGTCTTGTCTGTCTAGTCTTGTCTGTCTAGTCTTGTCTGTCTAGTCTTGTCTGTCTAGTCTTGTCTGTCTAGTCTTGTCTGTCTAGTCTTGTCTGTCTAGTCTTGTCTGTCTAGTCTTGTCTGTCTAGTCTTGTCTGTCTAGTCTTGTCTGTCTAGTCTTGTCTGTCTAGTCTTGTCTGTCTAGTCTTGTCTGTCTAGTCTTGTCTGTCTAGTCTTGTCTGTCTA
Source organism: Phosphuga atrata (assembly GCA_944588485.1). Lineage (NCBI taxonomy): Eukaryota > Metazoa > Arthropoda > Insecta > Coleoptera > Silphidae > Phosphuga > Phosphuga atrata. The sequence continues at coordinate 7,866,236 of OX155907.1, forward strand.
GTCTTGTCTGTCTAGTCTTGTCTGTCTAGTCTTGTCTGTCTAGTCTTGTCTGTCTAGTCTTGTCTGTCTAGTCTTGTCTGTCTCTGAGTAGACGCCGAAGTGAGTGGATGTGTAGCTTTGTGCTCCGCATTTGGGTGGCTCAATAATATTTTGAAATATTATTATTTAGTAAAATACTTAGTTATATTGCCTAGCAACTATAATTAATTAACTGGTTGGTTGTTAATTAGTGTATTTTAGCTATTTTTCTATCTGCGGTTTAGAGTTTTTCTTTCTTTGATTTATAAAAGTGTTTCATTTTAGTTTAATTTGTATCCCAGCACGCGGCGTGAGTTTTATCGCTTTAAATTCATATTTTTTTGCCTCTCTTTCTTATCTTATCGTTTGAGATAAGAATAATCCAACGCCGCGGATTTTCTTGCTTCAGTTACTGCAGCACGATATCTGCGGCCAATTTTTTTTCACCCCCCAGTAGGGGAGTGTTTCTTTAATATATTTTTAGCTTTGGGGAGAATTCGTCCAGTATGGAATCTTTCCTGAAGCAGAAAGTAAGCAGGGGTACAGGGGATATGGAAAGCCGGGCGAGGAGCCAGTCCATTGGTGAAACCCCGAAGAAAAGAAAAGTGGCGGATCGGTCGACGGATGACGTCGACGCTTACAAAAAAACTGAGTGCTCGATTGTCTTTACGATCGTGGAGGCGATTGGGGCACTCAATAGACAGGTGGAGGAGCTGGAGAGGGCCATCGCTGGAGGAAGCAGCACGAAGCGTGACATCAAGGAAGCAGCAGCGCGAGTCCGGAGGACAACAAATGTTTTCTCGCGCCACTCCGTGACCAGTTGGCTCGAGGAGCATCGCTTCCAGCCCATTGAGAAGGTACTGTACGACGTTGAGGTACAAACGGTAGGTACGGTGTGTAAGGAAGTCAGTACCCAAACGGAGGCTGAATGTAGAATCACCAGTGCGCTAAAACCGGGAATGAATGTACAGGAGTACATGTCCCTGGCGAGGGAGAGGTGGTCCGAGGACGCCTTCACCGTGGTGAAGATGGCCAAGGGCTCTCCTCTGGCCAGGGACGAGGATGTACTCCTGTTAGTTGCAGGAGAGAAAGGGGATAACTGTGGACAGCTGGGCTGGGGGATGCTCGACCAGCTCCCTCAGGCCAAGCGAGTGGCTGAAGGCTTGAATGTAGGTTCCGTGGCCTACATCAAGAGCGAGAATGTGGTGTGTATGGGAGGCGATGAGTCGTTGGACTCCGAGAGGAAGTACCACTTCATCGCCCGGCTGGATGATAATAAGGTTGAGGGCGCCGAAGAAAAGGCGTTCGAGACCTTATTAAGGATGAAAGGTCTTTGCGAGAAGGCTGAGAGAAAGAGGTTCGCTATCGGTGTGGCTGGTAACCTTAATATGTGGCTAGTACGAAAGATGGCTGAATGCGTGTGGCATGGCACAGGAGTTGAGCTAACCCTGTGCTGGATGAATGCGGAGGGCCAAAAGCCCAGAGTGGAAGGGGCCGGAGGCACCAGAAAGGCAGAAACCTTACTGGTGAGGAGGGCAGAGGGTGTTTCTTACGCCCATATGGTGAATGTCCTTAAAAAGGAAGTAGACATGGAGGATATAAATGTAAGGGCGATGAGGAAAACCCACGCTGGCGACCTCATCGTCAGAGTGAATGATGATGGGGAAAAGAAGCGACTGGCAGAGCGAATGGCCCTAGTGACTGAGGCTGTAAGGGATGTCAGGACGGAGGTGGGGCTCAGAAGTGTCCTTGTTAGGGGCATGGATGAGGCTACCACCACCGATGAGGTGAAAGGAGCCATTCAGAAGGCGGCTGAATGTAAGGAGTGTGTGGTAAAGTCTCTCCGCACAGTGCGCGGAGGGGCCAGTATGGCAGTTGTCACTCTCCCAGTAAGAGCGGCACAAACCATACTGGAGAAAGGAAGAATGAAAGTTGGATGGATCATGTGCCGAGTGACCGAAGACAATAAGCCGATCAGGTGCTACAGATGCCTTGGCTTCGGGCACCTGGCGGCAGCATGCAAGGGAATAGAGAGAAAGAATGCGTGTTTGCGATGCGACGAAAGTGGGCACAAAGCACACGAGTGCACGGCCAAAGAGGCTAAGTGCTTCGTGTGCGGAGTGAGTGGGCATAGGGCGGACTCCATGAACTGTCCTGCGTACAGGAAACTGTGCAGGGAAAGTATGAAAGGGACGTCCCAAAGAAACAGATTATGCTAGTATTGCAGACGAACTCAAATAGGAGTGCGGCTGCAATGGAGCTGGTATGGAAGACGGTGCATGATGAGAGAGTGGATGTGGCCATTGTCTCCGAACCAAATCTTCGGACTATTGGTAAGGGAGGCTGGCACGTGGACCAGTGTAAGAATGTTGCTGTGAGGATTTTCCAATCGGCAAATCCTATGGTTAAGTGTGGATGTGGAAATGGATATGTGTGGGTCGAATGGGAAAACTGGGTCCTGTATGGGTGCTACATCTCGCCTAACATAATGTTAGAGCAGTTTGTAGCTTTTATGGATGAGCTAAGGGCCAGTATGAAAAGCTGGTCCAAAGAGATTGTTGTCGGGGGGGATTTCAACGCCAAGTCCGCTTGGTGGGGATCCCCTAGAGAGGATGAGAGAGGGAGAATGATGGAAGAGTGGCTGGCAGAGGAGGACCTGGTGGTTCACAACAGTGGGAATGTGCCTACCTTCGTGCGGGGTGAAAGTATGTCTTTTATAGACATCACTTTTAGCACCTCACGGATTGCAGGCAGAGTGAAAGAGTGGCGTGTCAGAGAGGGAGAGAATCTGAGTGATCACCAGGATATTCTCTTCGACGTACGAAAGGATGTTTCTGAGGGACCGGTTGCTTGTGGAACGAATGGATGGAGAGTGGACAATAGTCTACTAGAAAGATTGGGAGACGTCATGAAAGAGCTGGCTGAAAGGACAGGCCCCGAAAATGGATTGCGGAGCTCCTGCGAAGCAGTTCTTCACGGGGCCTGTGATGCGGTGTTTCGGAGAAAACGGAGGGGCGTCAGAGGCAGGAAGCCAGTTTACTGGTGGAATGAGCAGGTAGCTGAAAAGCGTAAAACCTGTTTGCGTGAAAGGAGATGCATGGTGAGGAGTAATAGTCGAGCAAATGAGGAAGTGCGTGAGGAGTGCAGAAGGAGGTATAACTTGGCGCGCAGGGAACTTCGCAGAGCCATCGCGAACTCCAAGCAAGAAGCTTGGAGTGTGCTCTGCGAAGAGGTGAATAATAACATCTGGGGTGACGGCTATAAGATCGTCACCAGAAAAATTGCGCACCGGGTTAATACTCTCCGGGGGGATAGCCTAATGACGGAAGTCAAGAAGCTGTTCCCAGTACATGAGCGAATGAACTGGCTGGAACCCGTGGGATGGAGATCGTCGCCCCTTTTCACTCCGGCCGAGCTGCAGAGTGCAGTTGGCCGGATGAAGAAGGGAAAAGCGCCGGGTCCTGATGGTGTTCCACCGGAAGCGTGCAAGGTGTTTGGGCATGTGTGTGAGGACATGTGCTTGAGCATGATGAATGAATTGTTGATGAATGGCAGTTTCCCCAAAGAGTGGAAGAGAGCGAGACTGGTGATGATTGAAAAAGAGCGAAAGGAAGGAGAGGAAGCTAATTACAGGCCAATCTGCCTACTGAATGGGATAGCGAAGGTGTTTGAGAGTATGATCGGAGCTAGGATAAATGAGGATCTCGAGAGGGCAGGGGGTCTTTCAGAGGAACAGTATGGGTTCAGAGGCGGCCGCACTACGGTGAACGCAATGATGCGTGTGATAGAGAGAGCAAGGTTAGCAAATACGGGTCCATGGCGTACCCGTAGCTACTGCGTGCTTGTAACCCTGGACGTGAAAAATGCCTTCAATTCGGTCCCATGGGGCGGAATCATGGAGGCTTTGGAACTAAAGGGGGTAGCTCCCTACCTTCGAAAGATGGTGGGGAGCTACTTGAATGACAGGGAGATAGTGACTGTGGAAGGTAAAATCTTCAAAATGAGTGCGGGTGTTCCACAGGGTTCGGTTCTTGGGCCGATACTGTGGAACATATTTTATGATGAGGTTTTGAGATTGAGGCTGCCAGACGGGGTTACGCTCGTAGGGTACGCTGATGACTTAGCGGTGGTCGCTGTCGCAAGAACGGAAGAAAGTCTGAAAGCGATAATAAATGAGGCAATTGGTAGGATTGATCGGTGGATGGGGGAAAAAGGGCTTGCTCTGGCTCCCCACAAAACCGAGGCGGTCCTGCTAATTGGGAGAAGAAAGCTGCGTGAATTGACCGTGCGAATGGGGACAGTTGACGTACCGGCTCGGGAATCTGTAAGATACCTTGGGGTAGAGCTCCAGCGAAATCTCAGGGTGTCCGATCAGGTCACACGGGTGGTGAGCAAGGCTACAGCATGTGTGAGAGCCCTTGGACGGCTGATGCCCAACATAGGTGGGCCGTTGGCCTCCAAGAGGAGGGTTATGAATGCGGTCGTGCACTCCATTCTCCTGTATGGGGTGCCGGCATGGATAAATGCGTTCAGGATTGAATGTTATAGAGCGAGACTGATGAGAGTGCAAAGGTGTATGCTGCTGCGTGTGTGCAGCGCATACAGGACTGTTTCTGGCGACGCCGTGGCGGTCGTTGCTGGAGTTATCCCGTTAGACCTTCTGGCGTATGAAAGGGTGAGAGTTTGGGGAGGTAATGACCCTAGAAATGAAAGGGAAAAAACAATGCGTGTATGGCAAGAGCTATGGCAGGGGTCGGAAAAGGGAGCCTGGACCAGGCAACTGATTCCGACTATCGATGAATGGGTCAACCGTGGGCACGGGGAGGTGAATTATCACCTCACCCAGGCGCTTACGGGGCATGGATGCTTTGGGTCTTACCTGGTGCGCATCGGGAAACTGGTTGAGGCGCACTGTAGGTACTGTGGAGCGACTGAGGACACTGCGGAGCATACCATCTTCGAGTGTACGAGATGGGAGAGAATGAGGAGCGCCGCAGAATGCAAGGTGGGAGAGAATGTGAACAAGGAGAGTATGGTGAGAATCATGCTCCGCAGTGAGTATGAATGGGGCGTGCTGACTGGAATGATAGGTTATATAATGAGGAGAAAGGAGAAGGATGAAAGGGACGAGCGTAAGGCGGGTCGAGGGGTTGCTACGCGCGAGCCGAGCGTGCCATCGCCGGGCCCCCCTTAGTGCGAAGGGGGCGCACAAATTTATTGTAAACTCTTATGTGAGGGGGGGCACGGCGATTAACGACGCGCCCGGCACAACGAATGAATGGATGAATGCTTTGGATATGAAAGGGGGAGGAACGTGGTGAAGTTATGCCAAATTTTGGATTCCATCACGTTCTCTCTGGTTTTGACTGGGGGGTCTGAATGGTGGGGGTTTTTTAGTGGGTCGCCCCTTTTGGGGGCAGCCCCACACTACCACTCGACACGGGTCGGGTGGTGTCTGTTTGCAGATTTTCACCTCCAGCACGTGCAAAAAAAAAAAAAAAAAAAAAAAAAAAAAAAGTCTTGTCTGTCTAGTCTTGTCTGTCTAGTCTTGTCTGTCTAGTCTTGTCTGTCTAGTCTTGTCTGTCTAGTCTTGTCTGTCTAGTCTTGTCTGTCTAGTCTTGTCTGTCTAGTCTTGTCTGTCTAGTCTTGTCTGTCTAGTCTTGTCTGTCTAGTCTTGTCTGTCTAGTCTTGTCTGTCTAGTCTTGTCTGTCTAGTCTTGTCTGTCTAGTCTTGTCTGTCTAGTCTTGTCTGTCTAGTCTTGTCTGTCTAGTCTTGTCTGTCTAGTCTTGTCTGTCTAGTCTTGTCTGTCTAGTCTTGTCTGTCTAGTCTTGTCTGTCTAGTCTTGTCTGTCTAGTCTTGTCTGTCTAGTCTTGTCTGTCTAGTCTTGTCTGTCTAGTCTTGTCTGTCTAGTCTTGTCTGTCTAGTCTTGTCTGTCTAGTCTTGTCTGTCTAGTCTTGTCTGTCTAGTCTTGTCTGTCTAGTCTTGTCTGTCTAGTCTTGTCTGTCTAGTCTTGTCTGTCTAGTCTTGTCTGTCTAGTCTTGTCTGTCTAGTCTTGTCTGTCTAGTCTTGTCTGTCTAGTCTTGTCTGTCTAGTCTTGTCTGTCTAGTCTTGTCTGTCTAGTCTTGTCTGTCTAGTCTTGTCTGTCTAGTCTTGTCTGTCTAGTCTTGTCTGTCTAGTCTTGTCTGTCTAGTCTTGTCTGTCTAGTCTTGTCTGTCTAGTCTTGTCTGTCTAGTCTTGTCTGTCTAGTCTTGTCTGTCTAGTCTTGTCTGTCTAGTCTTGTCTGTCTAGTCTTGTCTGTCTAGTCTTGTCTGTCTAGTCTTGTCTGTCTAGTCTTGTCTGTCTAGTCTTGTCTGTCTAGTCTTGTCTGTCTAGTCTTGTCTGTCTAGTCTTGTCTGTCTAGTCTTGTCTGTCTAGTCTTGTCTGTCTAGTCTTGTCTGTCTAGTCTTGTCTGTCTAGTCTTGTCTGTCTAGTCTTGTCTGTCTAGTCTTGTCTGTCTAGTCTTGTCTGTCTAGTCTTGTCTGTCTAGTCTTGTCTGTCTAGTCTTGTCTGTCTAGTCTTGTCTGTCTAGTCTTGTCTGTCTAGTCTTGTCTGTCTAGTCTTGTCTGTCTAGTCTTGTCTGTCTAGTCTTGTCTGTCTAGTCTTGTCTGTCTAGTCTTGTCTGTCTAGTCTTGTCTGTCTAGTCTTGTCTGTCTAGTCTTGTCTGTCTAGTCTTGTCTGTCTAGTCTTGTCTGTCTAGTCTTGTCTGTCTAGTCTTGTCTGTCTAGTCTTGTCTGTCTAGTCTTGTCTGTCTAGTCTTGTCTGTCTAGTCTTGTCTGTCTAGTCTTGTCTGTCTAGTCTTGTCTGTCTAGTCTTGTCTGTCTAGTCTTGTCTGTCTAGTCTTGTCTGTCTAGTCTTGTCTGTCTAGTCTTGTCTGTCTAGTCTTGTCTGTCTAGTCTTGTCTGTCTAGTCTTGTCTGTCTAGTCTTGTCTGTCTAGTCTTGTCTGTCTAGTCTTGTCTGTCTAGTCTTGTCTGTCTAGTCTTGTCTGTCTAGTCTTGTCTGTCTAGTCTTGTCTGTCTAGTCTTGTCTGTCTAGTCTTGTCTGTCTAGTCTTGTCTGTCTAGTCTTGTCTGTCTAGTCTTGTCTGTCTAGTCTTGTCTGTCTAGTCTTGTCTGTCTAGTCTTGTCTGTCTAGTCTTGTCTGTCTAGTCTTGTCTGTCTAGTCTTGTCTGTCTAGTCTTGTCTGTCTAGTCTTGTCTGTCTAGTCTTGTCTGTCTAGTCTTGTCTGTCTAGTCTTGTCTGTCTAGTCTTGTCTGTCTAGTCTTGTCTGTCTAGTCTTGTCTGTCTAGTCTTGTCTGTCTAGTCTTGTCTGTCTAGTCTTGTCTGTCTAGTCTTGTCTGTCTAGTCTTGTCTGTCTAGTCTTGTCTGTCTAGTCTTGTCTGTCTAGTCTTGTCTGTCTAGTCTTGTCTGTCTAGTCTTGTCTGTCTAGTCTTGTCTGTCTAGTCTTGTCTGTCTAGTCTTGTCTGTCTAGTCTTGTCTGTCTAGTCTTGTCTGTCTAGTCTTGTCTGTCTAGTCTTTGTCTGTCTAGTCTTGTCTGTCTAGTCTTGTCTGTCTAGTCTTGTCTGTCTAGTCTTGTCTGTCTAGTCTTGTCTGTCTAGTCTTGTCTGTCTAGTCTTGTCTGTCTAGTCTTGTCTGTCTAGTCTTGTCTGTCTAGTCTTGTCTGTCTAGTCTTGTCTGTCTAGTCTTGTCTGTCTAGTCTTGTCTGTCTAGTCTTGTCTGTCTAGTCTTGTCTGTCTAGTCTTGTCTGTCTAGTCTTGTCTGTCTAGTCTTGTCTGTCTAGTCTTGTCTGTCTAGTCTTGTCTGTCTAGTCTTGTCTGTCTAGTCTTGTCTGTCTAGTCTTGTCTGTCTAGTCTTGTCTGTCTAGTCTTGTCTGTCTAGTCTTGTCTGTCTAGTCTTGTCTGTCTAGTCTTGTCTGTCTAGTCTTGTCTGTCTAGTCTTGTCTGTCTAGTCTTGTCTGTCTAGTCTTGTCTGTCTAGTCTTGTCTGTCTAGTCTTGTCTGTCTAGTCTTGTCTGTCTAGTCTTGTCTGTCTAGTCTTGTCTGTCTCGTCTAGTCTTGTCTGTCTAGTCTTGTCTGTCTAGTCTTGTCTGTCTAGTCTTGTCTGTCTAGTCTTGTCTGTCTAGTCTTGTCTGTCTAGTCTTGTCTGTCTAGTCTTGTCTGTCTAGTCTTGTCTGTCTAGTCTTGTCTGTCTAGTCTTGTCTGTCTAGTCTTGTCTGTCTAGTCTTGTCTGTCTAGTCTTGTCTGTCTAGTCTTGTCTGTCTAGTCTTGTCTGTCTAGTCTTGTCTGTCTAGTCTTGTCTGTCTAGTCTTGTCTGTCTAGTCTTGTCTGTCTAGTCTTGTCTGTCTAGTCTTGTCTGTCTAGTCTTGTCTGTCTAGTCTTGTCTGTCTAGTCTTGTCTGTCTAGTCTTGTCTGTCTAGTCTTGTCTGTCTAGTCTTGTCTGTCTAGTCTTGTCTGTCTAGTCTTGTCTGTCTAGTCTTGTCTGTCTAGTCTTGTCTGTCTAGTCTTGTCTGTCTAGTCTTGTCTGTCTAGTCTTGTCTGTCTAGTCTTGTCTGTCTAGTCTTGTCTGTCTAGTCTTGTCTGTCTAGTCTTGTCTGTCTAGTCTTGTCTGTCTAGTCTTGTCTGTCTAGTCTTGTCTGTCTAGTCTTGTCTGTCTAGTCTTGTCTGTCTAGTCTTGTCTGTCTAGTCTTGTCTGTCTAGTCTTGTCTGTCTAGTCTTGTCTGTCTAGTCTTGTCTGTCTAGTCTTGTCTGTCTAGTCTTGTCTGTCTAGTCTTGTCTGTCTAGTCTTGTCTGTCTAGTCTTGTCTGTCTAGTCTTGTCTGTCTAGTCTTGTCTGTCTAGTCTTGTCTGTCTAGTCTTGTCTGTCTAGTCTTGTCTGTCTAGTCTTGTCTGTCTAGTCTTGTCTGTCTAGTCTTGTCTGTCTAGTCTTGTCTGTCTAGTCTTGTCTGTCTAGTCTTGTCTGTCTAGTCTTGTCTGTCTAGTCTTGTCTGTCTAGTCTTGTCTGTCTAGTCTTGTCTGTCTAGTCTTGTCTGTCTAGTCTTGTCTGTCTAGTCTTGTCTGTCTAGTCTTGTCTGTCTAGTCTTGTCTGTCTAGTCTTGTCTGTCTAGTCTTGTCTGTCTAGTCTTGTCTGTCTAGTCTTGTCTGTCTAGTCTTGTCTGTCTAGTCTTGTCTGTCTAGTCTTGTCTGTCTAGTCTTGTCTGTCTAGTCTTGTCTGTCTAGTCTTGTCTGTCTAGTCTTGTCTGTCTAGTCTTGTCTGTCTAGTCTTGTCTGTCTAGTCTTGTCTGTCTAGTCTTGTCTGTCTAGTCTTGTCTGTCTAGTCTTGTCTGTCTAGTCTTGTCTGTCTAGTCTTGTCTGTCTAGTCTTGTCTGTCTAGTCTTGTCTGTCTAGTCTTGTCTGTCTAGTCTTGTCTGTCTAGTCTTGTCTGTCTAGTCTTGTCTGTCTAGTCTTGTCTGTCTAGTCTTGTCTGTCTAGTCTTGTCTGTCTAGTCTTGTCTGTCTAGTCTTGTCTGTCTAGTCTTGTCTGTCTAGTCTTGTCTGTCTAGTCTTGTCTGTCTAGTCTTGTCTGTCTAGTCTTGTCTGTCTAGTCTTGTCTGTCTAGTCTTGTCTGTCTAGTCTTGTCTGTCTAGTCTTGTCTGTCTAGTCTTGTCTGTCTAGTCTTGTCTGTCTAGTCTTGTCTGTCTAGTCTTGTCTGTCTAGTCTTGTCTGTCTAGTCTTGTCTGTCTAGTCTTGTCTGTCTAGTCTTGTCTGTCTAGTCTTGTCTGTCTAGTCTTGTCTGTCTAGTCTTGTCTGTCTAGTCTTGTCTGTCTAGTCTTGTCTGTCTAGTCTTGTCTGTCTAGTCTTGTCTGTCTAGTCTTGTCTGTCTAGTCTTGTCTGTCTAGTCTTGTCTGTCTAGTCTTGTCTGTCTAGTCTTGTCTGTCTAGTCTTGTCTGTCTAGTCTTGTCTGTCTAGTCTTGTCTGTCTAGTCTTGTCTGTCTAGTCTTGTCTGTCTAGTCTTGTCTGTCTAGTCTTGTCTGTCTAGTCTTGTCTGTCTAGTCTTGTCTGTCTAGTCTTGTCTGTCTAGTCTTGTCTGTCTAGTCTTGTCTGTCTAGTCTTGTCTGTCTAGTCTTGTCTGTCTAGTCTTGTCTGTCTAGTCTTGTCTGTCTAGTCTTGTCTGTCTAGTCTTGTCTGTCTAGTCTTGTCTGTCTAGTCTTGTCTGTCTAGTCTTGTCTGTCTAGTCTTGTCTGTCTAGTCTTGTCTGTCTAGTCTTGTCTGTCTAGTCTTGTCTGTCTAGTCTTGTCTGTCTAGTCTTGTCTGTCTAGTCTTGTCTGTCTAGTCTTGTCTGTCTAGTCTTGTCTGTCTAGTCTTGTCTGTCTAGTCTTGTCTGTCTAGTCTTGTCTGTCTAGTCTTGTCTGTCTAGTCTTGTCTGTCTAGTCTTGTCTGTCTAGTCTTGTCTGTCTAGTCTTGTCTGTCTAGTCTTGTCTGTCTAGTCTTGTCTGTCTAGTCTTGTCTGTCTAGTCTTGTCTGTCTAGTCTTGTCTGTCTAGTCTTGTCTGTCTAGTCTTGTCTGTCTAGTCTTGTCTGTCTAGTCTTGTCTGTCTAGTCTTGTCTGTCTAGTCTTGTCTGTCTAGTCTTGTCTGTCTAGTCTTGTCTGTCTAGTCTTGTCTGTCTAGTCTTGTCTGTCTAGTCTTGTCTGTCTAGTCTTGTCTGTCTAGTCTTGTCTGTCTAGTCTTGTCTGTCTAGTCTTGTCTGTCTAGTCTTGTCTGTCTAGTCTTGTCTGTCTAGTCTTGTCTGTCTAGTCTTGTCTGTCTAGTCTTGTCTGTCTAGTCTTGTCTGTCTAGTCTTGTCTGTCTAGTCTTGTCTGTCTAGTCTTGTCTGTCTAGTCTTGTCTGTCTAGTCTTGTCTGTCTAGTCTTGTCTGTCTAGTCTTGTCTGTCTAGTCTTGTCTGTCTAGTCTTGTCTGTCTAGTCTTGTCTGTCTAGTCTTGTCTGTCTAGTCTTGTCTGTCTAGTCTTGTCTGTCTAGTCTTGTCTGTCTAGTCTTGTCTGTCTAGTCTTGTCTGTCTAGTCTTGTCTGTCTAGTCTTGTCTGTCTAGTCTTGTCTGTCTAGTCTTGTCTGTCTAGTCTTGTCTGTCTAGTCTTGTCTGTCTAGTCTTGTCTGTCTAGTCTTGTCTGTCTAGTCTTGTCTGTCTAGTCTTGTCTGTCTAGTCTTGTCTGTCTAGTCTTGTCTGTCTAGTCTTGTCTGTCTAGTCTTGTCTGTCTAGTCTTGTCTGTCTAGTCTTGTCTGTCTAGTCTTGTCTGTCTAGTCTTGTCTGTCTAGTCTTGTCTGTCTAGTCTTGTCTGTCTAGTCTTGTCTGTCTAGTCTTGTCTGTCTAGTCTTGTCTGTCTAGTCTTGTCTGTCTAGTTTGTCTAGTCTTGTCTGTCTAGTCTTTTCTGTCTAGTCTTGTCTGTCTGTCCTCCTCAGTGGTGTAGTTGACAACATACCCGCCTTTAAATGCGGGAGACCCGGGTTCGAATCCTGGTCGGGGAGACAACAACTAGGGCGGTTTTCACTAACCGTCCGGGATGCCCACCCTGAATGAATGCAAAATATGCGATACCAGGGTGGCGCATACTAAGGCCAAGGTGGAATAGGGGGTTTAGTGAGAGTCTTGTCTGTCTAGTCTCGTCTGTCTAGTCTCGTCTGTCTAGTCTCGTCTGTCTAGTCTTGTCCGTCTAGTCTTGCCTGTCTATCTAGTCTTGTCGGTCTAATCCAGTCTGTCTGCTGTCCTTCTTGGTTAGTGTAGTTACTCAGCTGGGACAACATACCTGGCTGGCAAGCGGGGGACCCGGGTTCACTTCCCGGTCGGGGAGGCAACTACTAGGGCGGTTTTCATTAACCGTCCGGGTTGCCCTCCCTGAATGAAAGCGAAGTGCACCACTAGTCTTGTGTGTCTAGTTGGTCTTGTCTTGTCTGTCTAATCTTGTTTGTTTAGTGGATAAAATAGAAATGTTCTTACGCATCTAGTTGAATAAGATTGGCATCATCAGAAACATTAGCGCCCATTTCCTTGCTCGCTCTACGGGAAGATTCCGGTGGAAGAATTTCTTCTTCTGGTTTTGGATGCATAAGAATAAACGGCAACTCCGCCACTAAATCACTAAAATGCACAGAACACAGGAAATATTTGGGGTGGTTTTAATGAGGTTTAGCTTACCCTCCAAGTGCACCTAGACAGAGTTTTACTTTGACTTTATACTGGACAATAATGCCCAAATTTTCACGCTGCGATGGATCAGCAACTCTATATCAAAATTTTGGAAAATGAAATTTTTTAGTTTTAAATTTGGCTAAAAAAAATTATACATTTTTTGATGCATAAGTTTTTTTTAATTAAGAGGAAACTAGTTAAAATACAATAAAAATAAAATTGTTAATAGCAACATACACATGGCAATTAAATAAGGATAAGATAGCCAAGCACATATTGAAACATTATTCTCCATGCCTCTTCTAGGACAACATTGATTCTATCCCATGCATTTTAAAATAACTTGAATTTAGTTTTGTTTTTGTGGGATAAAAAGCACATTAAAGCACAGTAAATAAAATTTGCGAGAAACATTGAGGCAAATATACAAAGCGTGTATTGACTTACAAAGTGCTTGATGCTAAATTAGTATCTTCGTGCTTAAGTTGTCCGTCCAATGCAAGGCCCCACTTATCCTTATTATTGGCCAGGAGAGGTGTCAAAGTAAACACTTTGCTCAATGTGAAGCCAGGACCGATGGGGCAGCCTTCTCTGCCCAATCAACACACACACTTTAGTTATATACAAAAAGAAAAAAAACAACACAAAAAATAAAAATTAAAAACAGAAAAAAAATTAAAAACAAAAAAGGTATCAAAAGTTTCTCTCGAGATTTTTCCCCCATCGCCTGGTCTGTAACAACCTACTCATGCAAGATTTGTTTGAAATACAATTGTTTAAAAAAGAACACCAACACCAGTTATAAAAAATTACAATTGCGGGTCCTAACTGCTCTAACTCACATAGTTGATGAGGCTAAATTCGTATCTTCATGTTTCAATTGACCATCCAAAGCTAAACCCCTTTTATCTTTATTATTCGCTAATAAAGGACGTACTGAGAATACTTTCGACATTGTAAATCCTGGTGATACTGGACAACCTGCTCTGTAATATGCATCTACCCATTATATTATTTTGATTTTAAAATTATCATCACTCATCAAACAATTTATTTCCAAAGAACTTTTTCATTAAATATTTTTATTAAACAAAATTAACATCACTCAAACATATCTAAACCATTTGCATCTCAGAAAGAAAAAAAACAACGGTTTATTGCAGACGTATGTCCATGGTATAAATAGTATTTTATAGCAAACACAAATCACATGCATGTCACATAAAGAAATTCCACGTGCCTCATAGAAACACGTTCCAGATGAACAACGTTTACAAAACGTTTCGTTTCTCATAACTCTAGAACAAACACATTTGTCTAACAAATATTTAGAAAACTAAAACAAGTCTAGGCAACACAAGGCAACACAAATACATTCTATTAGAAAAATCTTCACGTTGCGATTATAATTTAAATGGTTAAAGTTAAAAATAAATTGATGAAAATATTCAAGAGAATTTCGCGTGATATAGTTGATCTTACAATTCTTAATTGACTGTGGAATTTTACATGCAAGAACGTTTCATTGTGTAATTATTTGCGTCATTTTGAAAATAAACTCTTTGTGGAATATTGTTTCCAATTTTTTTAATGTGATTTCATATTTATACAGGATGTGTCAGAACTCCACCAACCAACTTTCAGGGCTGATTATATGATCAAAATAAGCATAAAACCAACGCTTTACAAAAACGTTTTAACAGTAAAACAAGCAATGGGGTGGAATTTATTGATAAAATTTACGAAGATAAAAAAATAACTATGTACAGGGTGAGCAAAACTCGATGTCTCAGCTCTATTATAAGAAAACGAAAAACGATAGAAAAAAATCGGAAAAGAGGTTCTTAAATGGGATTGAGTAAGGACCATTTTAAGCCAAATTTACATATTTTTCCATATTTGGAAACTGGAGTAATGACGTCATCGAATTTTGTTTTCCCAGAACCTTTCCCATACCTATATTTTTGTATATTTGAAAAAAGCTAATTTTTTGATTGAAAGCTTTTGAAAAAAGCTTGATTTTGTAAAGCAAAAAAATTGCTATCTTTTTGTATAAAGTAATTAAAGAAGTAAAAAGTAATCTCACAAAGTCGCAATCATCACGATCACGAACAAGTGGCCTTGTGTAAATAGTGCATACAATTTTTTTTAGTTGGTAATTGAGTTGGAAATTGAGAGGATCTAATGTATTTCTAATGGAATTAGGGATAATAGGGGGTTAATGCGGGAATTTTTGATAATTCTTTATTTTTACAAATTTGCTTATATTTTTTAACGGGATAAGATAGCAATTTTTTTCTTTACAAAATTTGTTCAGAAAAATTTGCTTTTTTCAAATATGCAAAAATATAGGTGTGATCCGGGGAAAACAAAATTCGATGACGTCATTACTCCACTTTCCAAATATGAAAAATATGTAAATTTGGCTTAAAATGGTCATTACTCAATCTCATTTAAGAACCTCTTTTCAGATATTTTCTATCGTTTTTCGTTTTCTTATAATAGAGTTGGTTTTGCTCACCCTGTACAATTTACAAAAATTGTTCAAAATTTCGCCCCCGTGTTCAATGCATAGTGGACATAATAAAGAACGACAAACGCGTCCAAAAACGGCGGGCATGTTTCTAATTGTTCGACAAGCTTCAGTTACACCAATAGCTCCTTAATTGTTCTGACTGTAGTTTCGTACAAAATAATTTTCAGATGACCGCATAAAAAAATCCGTAGGATTCATATCTGGAGGGCCGGCCCCCATGGTATCGTATCAATTCTGCCTATTCATTTATCAGGTTACCTCATATCGAGACATGCACGAGCCTGGAGACTAAAATGTGCTGCACCGTCATGCATAAACCACATTTCATGTCTCATCCGTCTAATACATCGAGGAAGTCATTTTCCAGAAAATTTGTGTAAGCCCCCGTTAAGAAAATTTGTGTAAGCCCCTCGACCAATCCACTTATTTTCAAACACGTTATCTAAATGTTGGCGAACAAAACGATTAAAATGCGACGGTGCGCTATCTTAAAGAAGCCACATTTGTCGACGTACATTTAGGGATTGCAATCCGGAAAATCGGATCCTGTAATCCGGCGGATCCGGCATCACGAAACGTTTACCGGATCCGGTACCTATATACCGGATCCGGCGATGCTAATTCTTGGTAAAATAATCGCGCTGATGCACGAGTAGGTATTTTAAATACGTGGTGAGCATGGCGTCACATAGTTTTTTCAAAACCAAAATTGATTTTGTGATAAATAATGTATTTTTAAAATAATTACCGTTTTTGCCGGTGTATACTGCTCACCTATACTACATAAGACCTAAACCTAAAACATCCGCGTTATAGACGCACAAAAAGTAGGTTAAATTTAACGCACCGCCTTATACACCGGCAAATACGGTATTTATTGTAGGTTGATTAAACTAAATAGTTCTAAACTTAAACTCATTATTGTGATAATTGTGCCATTGATTAGACAGATCCATCATGATGTTTGTCATAAATATAGTATACATTAATTTCAACACTTAGACGCGACCATATAAACTCATGTAAATTGAGATACGAAATACAAAAAAGGAAAAAAAAATGCATTTCATATTTTTTACTTTTGTGGCTAAACCGATTTAATTAATAACCGATAGATTTAACTAAATTCATTTATCAGATATTCTCACATTGAGACATAAATGTGCTGCACCGTCATGCATAAACCACATTTCATGTCTCATCCGTCTAATGCATCGAGGAAGTTATTTTCCAGAAAGTAAGCCCCCGTTAAGAAAATTTGTGTAAGCCTCTCGACAAAACCACTTTTTCATCATATTATTTCCAACACATCATCTAAATGTTGGACAACTAAGCCAGTGGTACGCAAATCGTGGGTCGCGACCCCTTGGGGGGTCGCGAGAGACATTTTGGTCGCCTAATTCAAAGAAATTTATTTACCAGTAAAATAGTGAAATAAAATTATATGAACTATATTTTTGAGGAAACCATTTTTTTTTTAATACCTAATCAGAGCTGTAGCAATGCTTTTGGCGCTCTTGGGAAATAATTAATTTTATTACGAGTAAATTCTGAATCACAAATTCAAATTTATGAAATACCTACAATTATTGTATAACTATTTTACAACCGCGTTCGTAAACGTGATGTGATGCCAATATTTTTTTTTCTAAGAATCGTAGCGGGCAGCACTTGTATAAAGGTCTCATACTGCACACACCAATGCGTTAAACGGATTGCCTATTTAACTTATTTTTTTATTTTATAAGAAATCTTAAAATTATTCCGATCAAATATGTTTTTAAATCTATTTGTGTCTTTGTATTATGTTATTGTTCCAATTTTATTTGGAATAAAATGGAATAGTGTATTTTTATCGTGAACTTATAATTATTTTACAATTTTTTTACACAGATGTGCTTAAAATGTATAGCCATAATTTTGTTTTAGCACAAATAAGATACAAACAACGAACACCTTTAAAAAAACAAACAAATTATTGAATAAGATCGTTGGGACCATCTACTAAGTGGTTACTAAGTGGTAATTCATACTTACACTGAATTGCAAAATTCGCTATGTTTTAACCACACTTATTATATAATGGTATATTTTGTAACTAGGGCGAAAAGTTGTTAATTTTTCGCGAGAGCGAAATTTTGCGCGCTATGCGCACATTCACTCGAGAGGGAAATTGACAATCATGATAGGGGATGCATCTTACAAGTTTTGAGCCAAAAAAAAAAATGGAATCAAAAATGAAGAATTTGCTTTTTCAATTGTCTCCGATGGTGTGGATTCGTCATAAGAACTCTCCTCAGTCTCTGATATCACCATAGAATAGACCTCTTCACAGTTGAATTTTTTTGTGCGCATGCGCCAATTTTCGCCACGTTATATGTCAAAATTGCCCGAACTTTTTGACGTATAACCTTAATATTTGCCTGAAACTTTCATATTCCCACCATTCAAACTTGGCCGATGCTCATGCGCTTAACTAACCGTAAAGAAATTCTATTTACGACTAGAAGGTCTATTTACACTCATTTTAAAACGTTTTCTTTAATTTTTATTATTATTTTGTAATGGAATTTTTTTTGCATTTCACGTCACTTTTTAAATATCGCGGTCTTGATGGTGTTCATTTTATTTTTATTTATTTGTTTATTTTTATGTAACCTAGCGATATTGAATATTTGCGTTACCCAGGTTATGCGGAAATACAACGAGATGATAGATTTTTTGTATTAAACAATCTACGTCAAGAAGTACTTTTCGCGCATGAGTAATAAAAAAATATTTTCGAGATTCGACGGGTTAGGATCATTTTCAAGTTCACACTTCTTGAAAATGACACCATTCGAGATTCGATTCGTGTTAAATGTTTAAAATTATATAACTGTGACTAATAAGTTATATAATATTTTTACATATTAAGTGAATTTATCAATTCAGTGTAAGCAAATATTATATTTTGAAAAATGAAAATAATGACAATACAAGTGTGAATGATGGACACCAACATCTAACAAACCTTGAAAAACTGTGGATAAAAAACAACAATGAATCAGGCACTGTTTCTACTACAATAGATATTGAATGAAATGTGTTATTTAATAAAAAAATGAGAAAATATCAAGAAGAGTATATTAAATACGGATTTACATTTTACGTTGTTCATGGGGAAGAACGTCCGTCCGTCTTGTGTTATTTGCTCGTATAAATTAGCAATTGAAAGTTTGAAACCTGCTAAATTAAAAGAACAAGCAAAAGAATTTGCAAATAAATCTGAAATCTTTTTTATACGACGAGCTGCAAGTATGAAAAATCAAACTGAATTTTTATATATAAAACAATTCTTGAGAAGGGTTTACGGGCATCTTTAGAAGTTTCATATATAATAGCGAAAAATTTGAAACCATATACAATTGGAGTATCCCTCATTCTTCCTTCAGCAATTAAAATGACATCAATTATGCATGGACTATGGAATATGGTAACGATTTAAAAACAATACCATTATCTAGAGATTCCGTTTCCTGTTGAATTTCCGTCACATCACGTACTTAATATCGAATCAGTTCTGTTAAATCTAATACAAAACTCTCCTGTTTTTGCTCTACAACCGGACGAAACCACTGACGTTGCCAAAATATCGCAATTGTTTATGTGAGACACGCTTTTGAAGAAGACATATCGTAAGATTTTTTTAAAAACTTAACGATTTGAATTTGAGTTTACAGGGAGAGAGTACAAACATTTTAAAATTGAGCAGTAAAATTGAAGCTTTTAGAAAGAAGCTGATACTTTGGTAAGGAGAATTTAAAAAAAGCAATACAGACAAATCCCAGAAAAACTTTCACATTACCTACGTTAACGATTCAAAAACGTCTACTGTCGATCCAGGGGTCGCGACAAAATTTTACACAAAATGAGGGATCGCCAATGGAAAAAGTTTAAGCACCACTGAACTAAGCGATTCAAATTCGGCGGTGCGTCATCTTGAAGTAGCCACATTAGTCGGCGAACATTTAGGGATTGCAATCCGGAAAATCGGATCCGGTAATCCGGCATCACTAAACGTTTACCGGATCCGGTACCAATATACCAGATCCGCTCACCGGATCCGGCGATGCTATTTTTTTTTGGTAAAATAATCGCGCTGATGCATGAGTAGGTATTTTAAAGACGTGGTGGGCATGGCGCCACATGGTTTTTTCAAAACCAAAATTGATTTTGTGATAAATAATGTATATTTAAAATAATGACCGTATTTGCCGGTGTATAATGCGCACCGTTTTTTTTTTCAAAAAAATTGCCTCTAAACCATAGGTCCGCGTTATAGCCGTACAAAAAGTAGGTTAAATTTTAGGTTGCGCCTTATACACCGGCAAATACGGTATATATGTAGGTTGATTAAACTAAATAGTTAAACTCATACTACATACAAATAAACTTAAACTCATTATTGTGATAATTGTGCCAAAATTGTTGATTAGACAGATTCATCATGATGTTTGTCATAAATATAGTATACATTAATTTCAACACTTACAATTAGACCCGACCCTATAAACTCATGTAAATTGAGAAACGAAATACAAAGAAGGAAAAAAAAATGCATTTAATATTTTTTTACTTTTGTGGCTAAACCGAATGATTTAACTAAATTTGCAAAGAATACTTTTTTGTAGACACCGACGTCTTACATATGGATATCCGGATTACAATTTTGTATTTTCAAGCCTTAACGAGATATTTGCAAAAAACCTTCAAAGCAAAAATAATTCCCCTTGCCGTCCTCATTGGAGGCGGAGCGTTCAAATGTGGTCAAAGGGTACTTCTTGTGGATACCCACATTCATTAAAAGTTTAATTGAATTAAAAAAAGAAAACCCCACATTTTCTTGCTATTTTTTAATATTTTTAAATTTTACGTTCGGTTTTCGTCGGAATTCGTACTGTTGAACTGGTCGGGTCTAGGTGTTGAAAGTAATGAATGCTCATAAATATAAGAATTACACTTGTTAGCATGATCAAATACCTAATTGTGATCTCAGTAGATTCAGTAAAATTTATTATGTTATTTTTAATAAGGTTAAATACTAAAATTCTCTGTGAAATTCTGTGAAATTTAACTAGTTATCTACACAGTACTCGATTTTTAATTGTTTGTTTAATTATAAATATGTGTGTGTGTGTTTATGTAAACTACCTATATAATAAACTCACTGGATTATCCTGGAAACTGTCCATTTTGGAAAGAAAAGGGACTGATTTAGGGACTGATTATTTATTATCCTGATCGGATCAAGCGAATTTCCATTGATCCGACCGGATCCGGCTGGATCGATGGAAATTCGGCCGGATCCGGCCGGATTGAAAATGACACCGGATTGCAATGCCTACGTACATTCAAAGAAACTTCTTCGAATAGTTCTATCAATTGATTTTGCAAAAAGATGATATAATCATTTCCTGTCAATCGATTTGGCTACACATGGGGGCCAATAAGTTGTCCGCTAGCCAGTCCGGCCAAAATCTGTGCTGGAAATAAATTCGACGAACAGCATTTGGATTTTAAACAGCCCAAATATGACTATTTTGACTGTTATTTATAACGTTACGTATAACCTAAACGATGCTTTCATAAGTCGCCAATACAATGGAAGACAAGTTTGGAATTCCAGCATGTTTTTGTAGGCGATCATCCATGGGCAAAATTGTCAACTTAAAGGACGATCTTCAAGTTGTAAAGCCTGTAGTTTTTGTACATGGAAAGGAACAAATGACACTCGAGCAGTGTTTTGAGACATTGAGACTTGGCGAAATATTTGTCGAGTACTACTAGAAGGATCTGCTTCGACAAGATTTAAAATTTCTTCTTCGGCATCCAAATTTCGTTGCGTGTCGGCTAGGTCCACCATCTCGAGCTTGACGTGTTTGCCAGTACACCAGTTTCTTGTACATGAATTACTAGAACGGTGAATATTTGTGGAATAGGTGGTAGCAAACCGCTCAACACTACGGCGTAACACTACACGATCAAATAAGAAACAGCGCCATAAGAGATGAATTACAAACGGAAGATGTTGCCAGATGGGTCAGATCCCGGAGAAGGCACTGGAGAAACCATGTAGACATGATGGACCAGGATAGAATTGCCTAGTGAGCAAAAGACGGAAGGCCACAAAGCAGAAGACCCCAGGCCGCCCGCCCAAGAGATGGCAGGAGTCCTGGACGCCCGGATCGCAAGAGGGGTAGATAGCAGTACAATACAGGACTAAAGTCCTAAATCAAGAAGAAGAAGAAGAAACCGCTCAACGTACAATCGACTTGCAGAAAGAGAATTCTGAAGTACTTCCCCTTAAATTAACAACATGTCAACGTATTCACTGTTGGTGCGATATACCATTTCTACTTTCCTTATTAGGATTTATTCGTAAAAATTTATTGCAAATCAAAGTGAGTAAGAACTGATAAAACAGCTTGACAGATGGGAATAGTTACAAACATCAGCTTATTTAATAACAAAATTCACTGATAAATTATCGTTTGAATTTAAATTTTTTTACAGTAATATATCTCTTATTATGCAACATTTCTTAAGGGATCGTCCATTAATCACGTGAGTTTTCGAATGGGGGGGGGGAGGGGTGTAGGGGGTTTGTGAAGAATCACGAAATATCACATGGGCGATGTAGTAAGATATCACGTGTATTTATTTGTTCGTTGATCGCGCGATTTTTAAACAGAAAGCGGCGCGGCGCGCGACTTGTACCAAAAAAATACACCTGATTTGGGGATGGTGGGGGTTGACTTATCTTAAGTTGCTAAAAAAACATCACGTGATTAATGGACGATATTTTTTACGAAGTCATTATAAGGTCAATGACCTTCTTTTAAGATCACCCCTTGAAAACCGTAAACACCCTGTATAAAACATGTTATATGTTCTTACAAAATTAAGTATAAACTTGGTTAGAATTATTTCATTAGAAATGAATGTTACACCACAGAATTTAATAACTTAAGTTAAATATGCTTTGAAGTTTTAATTACATAAAAGGTGGTTTTGTAAATTAGTAATTAGTCAAAAATGATTAAAAACATACCATGTTTAGAAATATCGTTTCACATCGATTAATTTTCGGTATCAAAAATGAACGGGATCCCGGGATTACAAACTCAATAGTCTCCCAATAGTCAAATAATTTGTTAAAAAATGCTCTTGTGGAAAAATGACAAGAAAATATTGTTTTGATTCGTGAGTTTGCTAAATAGTTGGAAATTTGTTTGAGTGATTCTCTTACTAAATTAGTATACTTACTCGCTCTCTGTTTCGGCGACGGTGCATTTATATTGTGCAGTTGAAAATAAGCAAATATCAGCGAATTGGCGGACAGAAACTTTGATTTTTTTGACAGTCCTATTTGAGTTATTTGCTATATGGACGTTCACGGCGATGTTCTCGCCGTGGTGATATAATTCCTTGTCTAGCGAAGCTTCTAAATGTAATTTATTAGGGCTCATCATAAATTCTTTGCTCACTTCTACGGACGGCTGTTCTCCTTGTTTACTTGGAGCATACATTATCTTTCTTATAGCTAACCTATTACCACAAACAAAAAACACATTTAATACCTTAATGCAAACGCGAACATTCTCGAACAAAACAAAATGTTCTACTCTGGAGATGCAGTTTGCCGACCACTGGTCTAGTGAAACCGATTCTTAAACATTCTTGAGAAGAAAATTCTCCCACATTAGAAACTGTTCATTTGCCTAGTGAAAGCAAAATATATAAAATCTTAAATATATAAAGAAATAATAACAATAGTATATTACGTACGAGAGTTATAAGAAGCATATTACGTACGGAACAGTTACCAGCGTAATTCCGCGAGTACGTAATTGCCTTACAGCTCGAGTTATGTTCTATACTTTATCTACGACCACACTCATTTGTTTCTGTTTAATAAGAAAAATATGTTTAATGTAACAAATTTGTTTCTTATTATAATAAACAAACAGTTGTATTTTCATATATAACTGTTACTCGAGCATTATTTAACTTGATATAAATGAAAAGAAATAATGGTTACATACCTTATAATTTAGTACTTATTTGTAGTTTTCGTTAGATTTAAACGTGAAAATACGAAATGAATGACAGCTTCTATGTGAATACGTTCAGCGCCCCCGTGCTACAATTCAAACTAACGGAAATTGACATAAAACCTCCAGTGGCGCGTAAAAAACGCCACCGTAGCTACCGACTTGAACAAAATGAATGGTTAGATTAGGTTATATTAGGAGCAGATAAATCAAGACAACATATCGCGCGGTAGCGCGACCTCTCGACCCGAAATAAGAAAAAAAATTAAATAGTTTGTTTAAACATTTTTTTTTGCGCACTCCAATTTAACCCTATATTTAACAATAGTAGCAGCTCTCAACGAATCGTAAACAAAACGCACGTGTGTGTTATCAATCATAAGTTATCATTAATCGCGGACTGTTATATACGTGTGTTAGGATGTATTTACATAGTCCACGAACTGTATAATAATGGGCATTTACAATAGTGGTCGTAGATAAAATAGTTAACGTTCTCCAATCATAATATTAACATTCATTAATATTTAAATAAAATGTACTTTTTTTATGTTGAAATATTTACCTGACAGAATTTCGTTTATGCGGTTTATCATCTTGAGACTCTCCTACAAATGCTTTCAGTTCGTAATCGACACCACAAGGTTTGCCTGTGTCTCCGGGAGCGGGCTGAAGAGTCACAGAGGCTGGACAATGAGGTGGCAGCTCAAAATAAAATGGAAAGGCATTTGGTCCCAGTTTCTTTATAAGCCGTTCCTAATAAATCAATCAATACACATTGAAATAGTCCAGTGAAATTTGCTTTAGAAACAATTTACTTGTAATCGTGTTAGTGGTCTTTTATTACTATCTTGTGGGTAAATCTGTTCAGCGGCGAGGTATAAATCTTTCCTAAAAGTTAAACCAAGTACGTCTAAATCTTCTCGGCCGTACCTAAATGCAGCCAAAACATGGCCAAATACTCTTCTATCTTTCACATAATCTGGATCTATTAACACAACTCCATCTGAAAGTTAAAACAATTCATATGTTACTAACAATATAAATAGTTACTAAACAATTTAATTTCATCAAGTTATAATTATAGATGGTGTTTCATAAATTAAATATTAAACAAATTAATTTCATAAAGTTATAATTATACATGGTGTTTCATAAACGTCCGGCTGAAATTCTAGCGCGTGTTCTAGAGCCCAAAATAAGAAATAAACGTATGCGGTCAGGGGACCACCGGCAGGAACGTTCCAAAGTTTCATTTCCATCCCTTCTGCCTCGAGAACTTCCGCAAACCCACCGAACTCTCCTGGGTAGACAAAGTCGATTTCCCAGCGTAATCACAAGACTAAAGTTTTTGTCGTGAAATATTTAGACTGTATGTATTTTATTGCCTACTATGAAAGGTGAGTGAACTAAGTATTTAAGATAAAGCCTATCGTCCAAATGGATGTTAAAGTATTTGCGAAAATATCTGTCATATATGACAGATGACGTATGTGGTTGAATATTTGATTTAGGTCAGGGGTGTCCAAACTGCGCTCGCAAGACAAGTTGCAATGCGCCTTAAACTAGAACGGTTAATTTAATGAAAAAATTCAAATTGAGCCTCATACGGAGAAGATGCAATGCGGTCCAAAATTTAGTAAATAAATGAAAAACAAGTTGTCAAACTGGGGCAAGATAAGTTGAAATGCGGCCCGAAACAAAACCGTCAATTTGATAAATAAATGAAAAAAATTGTCGGTTTTGTTTTGGGCCGCATTGGAACTTGTCTTGCGGCCCAAGGGAAAGACAAATTCCAATGCGGCCCAAAACAAAACCGACAATTTTTTTCATTCATTTATTTCAGACACCAAATTGTGAGTAACAGTTTGCAAATCTCGCCACGAAGCAGTTAGTTTGTAGATTTAGACTAATCCACCAATTATTTAGTGTATAGACGAGATTATATTACATCAAAACTTGCGGTCGCAAAAAATGTGTGCGAAAATAATCTATTCTGTCATAAATGATACATGTGTAGTTGAGTATTTGATTTAGATCAGGTGTCCAACTTGCGGCCCAAGACCAGTTGCTATGAAAAACAAAATAGACCTTATCATAGTTCTTCTCTTCTGAGGACTTGGTGTTGGGGAAGCGTATTTATTAGTGAATTTGTATGTGATTCTATTTTGTCTTGATGCTTTTTTCGTCTTTCCTTAATTTCTTTCGTCACAGGGATAATTTGCAAGTCTTCTTGGATCATTTGGTTTGTTACGTACCATGGAGCGTTAGCAATTGATCTTAATATTTTAGCTTGGCATCTTTTCATGATCGCAATATTCGATTTGCTGGTACATCCCCAGAGTTCGATGCCATAAGTCCAGATAGGTTTGATGATAGTTTTATATAAAAGTATTTTGTTGCTTAGCGTTAAACTCAAGTTTTTACCGATGAGCCAGTTGAGTTTTCTATGTCTGAGATCAATCTGTTTTCTCTTTTTGGTAATGTGGTTCTTCCAATTGGGTTTGCTGTCTAGATGTAATCCTAAGTACTTGACTGTCGAGTATTGGGGGATTCCTATGTTATTTAAATAAACTGTTGGAGAGAGACCTTTTTGTAACGTGACTGTTGTATGGCAGGACTTAGTTTCATTAGTTTATTTTCATTAGTTTTCATTTTAACTTTCCAATTCTTTAACCACTTTTCCAGTAGATGTTTGTAGTCTTGGAGATATTTTATGGCGATGTTGGAGTCTGAGTGATTAGTTAGTACTGCTGTGTCGTCTGCAAATGTTGCTATGGTTGTGTCTGGTGTTTCGGGTATATCTGAGGTGTACAGCACATATAGTAGAGGACCCAATACACTGCCTTGTGGGACCCAAGCGTTGATGGGAAATGCTGCAGATACTTCTTCGTTGACTCTGGTTCTGAACTGTCGGTTGTGTAGGTATGATCTGAGTAAGTACGAGAAAGCTGGAATTACCTTTTTTATTTTGTATAATAGCCCCTCGTCACAGACTCTGTCGAATGCCTGTATAACGTCTAGGAATAGTGAAGTGCAGTAATCTTTTTCTTCAAATGCGGTATTTATTTTATGGGCGATTCTGTGGCATTGTTGAACAGTTGAATAGTGCCCACGAAATCCAAACTGGTGGCTTGGGATCCAGTCTGCTGAGTTAAAATCTGGGTCTATTCTTGTTAGTATCAACCTCTCCAGTGGTTTAGAAACAACTGGCAGCAAGCTGATTGGCCGGTAGGATGTTACGGAGCTTGGATCTTTTCCTGGCTTTGGTATTAGTATTATCTCAGCAAGCTTGAAGATTTTAGGCCAGTACTGGAGTCTGAGGATTGCATTGAAGATGTTTGTGAGCAACACAATGCCTTTTCTTGGCAACTCTTTCAGCATTTTGTGTGTTATTATGTCCGTTCCTGGTGCCTTCTTTGCACTTAAATGTTGGATCGCGCCTTTGATTTCCTTGGGTGTGACTGGAGTCAGTGGCGGTTGGGGTTGAGTGTCGGAAGCAAGGTATTCCGAAATTGCGTCGTCTTTATTATTGTCTGTTGGCTGGAATACCCCTGCTAAATATTGTGCAAGTAGGTTGACTTTTTCGTGATCGCTTTTAGCCCATTGTCGAAGCGCATGCGTAGAGGTGATGACAGTGATGAAGGTTTTTTGAGGGATTTGATGGGTTTCCAGATGGAGTTATCAAATATGTTCAGCCTGCCCAAGTAGTCCTTGAATGATTCCATTCTGTACTCTCTGAGTTTGGTCTTTAGTCTGTTACTGACCCGGTTCAAGCAGGTTTTATCGTGAGGGTTTCGGCATCTCTGCCACTTGGCTCGAGCTCTGCTTTTTTGTGCCACTAATATCTTAATTTCAAGTGGGATGTTGATTTCGAGGTGTCTATACTCTACTTTAGGAGTAGCTTGTTATGTGGAGCAGCTTGCATAACTTCTTGTAGTTTGACAACAGTTTCGCCGAGTCTATCTGGATCTTTCATGTTTATTTTTAGGTCTATAGTTTCGTTTAGAGCACTGCGGTAGCTGTCCCAATTGGTGTTTCCGTTGTGTAGCCTGGGGGGTGGTTTCCGGTGAATAACTATTGTGCTTATTGTCGCTATTACTGGAGAGTGGTCAGATGTTGAATCGTAGCTTGATGTTATGTCCGTGTAGGTTAATGATATTCCACTACTAATGAAGAAGTCCAGGAGGTCAGGAGTTTTGTTGGGATCTGACAGCCAATATGTAGGACTTTCTGTTGACATATACGAGTACTTCTTTTCATTTATGAGGTTGTATAGTTCTTTCCCCTTTGTAGTTGTTAGCCTGGAGCCCCATGCATTATGTTTGCTGTTCCAGTCGCCTCCGGCAATGAATTTTGGTCCTAGCGTTTCGAATAACCGCTTGAAATCGTCTTTTTTTAGGTTGTGTTTTGGGGGACAGTATGCTGCTGTTACGACTAGGTTGTATGGTAGTGAGTATATTTTTATTGATGTCGCTTGGATTCTGTCAGATGCGAATTTTGGTAGAACGTCGTGCCGGCTGTTTTGTTTTATTAAAATGGCTTTTCCCACATGTGCGGTTTGGTCAGGATGGTTAGTGTAGTATGTGTTATAGTAAGGAATTTTAAAGTAGGATTTTACTGTAAAATGGGTTTCACTTACTAGAAGAATGTCTATAAAGTTTTGTTTTAAGAACAGTATAACCTCATCTTTTCTTCGCGCCAGGCCGTTGACGTTCCATACTGCTATGCGAATGAATTAAGACATTACCCAGTTTGTTTACTAGCATTGTCAGCATGTTGAGCACCATGCTATTTTGTTGGATAATTTGATTGAACATGGCTT
Organism: Phosphuga atrata; assembly: GCA_944588485.1. Lineage (NCBI taxonomy): Eukaryota > Metazoa > Arthropoda > Insecta > Coleoptera > Silphidae > Phosphuga > Phosphuga atrata. The sequence continues at coordinate 7,893,902 of OX155907.1, forward strand.
TGAATTCATCTAGGAATTTGTTGAGCACTACACTGGTAGATTCTTCGTTGTTGGTGGTGGCTTGTGGTGGATTGTTGATTGCTTGCGCGTAGCTTCTGTTGGGGTGGCTGGATGTCTGGCTGTTATAAATGATGTTTGGTTTATTTTGCTGTATACTGGGTCCAGTGTTGTGGCTCTTGCGTTTAAGTAGATTGTGATAAAATTCACAACCTTTATAGTTGGCCGGGTGGTTTCCTCCACAAAGGGCGCATGTAGCTGGTGTATCCTTACTTTTCTTGCAGCTAGCTGTGCTGTGAGGACCTCCGCATTTTACTCACACAAAAGGTCTGTTGAAGTATGATTTTGAATGTCCATTCATGCACATGCACATTTGGCATGCACATTTGCATCTCGTACATTGTACGATATTTCTATCTTTTTTTGGGGGTTCAATCTGGATATTGCTATTTTGTAGTTTTTGTATTTTGTAGATTTCTTTGTTGTTGTCAGAGGGTTCGATGTCGACGAAAAAAAGGTTTAGCGGCTCCTTCGTTACTTTGTGTTTGGTGTTTATGATATTTCATACCTTGTGTCCGTGGTTGGATATTTCATCTCTTATGTCATCTGAGTTGAATGAGTGGTGTAAATGCTTGATGACCACTCTATAGACTCGTTCCTCTTTTGGTTGGTATGTGTGATGTATAATATTATTCTCTCTCATATATTTCGCTAGTTTTCTGTAAGTTTCTGGGCTACAGCAGTTAGTAAGTTTCTGGGCTTGACATTTGGTAGGGTATTCGTCCGCTTCTAGTATGTCTGACAGCTTTAATTTCATTTCTGGAAAATTGAGGACGCCGTACACAAATATTGGTAGTGGCTTAGGTTTTTTTTCCTGTTTGTTATCATCATTTGTTTTATTATTATCGTGAGAGGCTGTTAGCACACTAAATTTGTTGGACAGTGGTAAATTATTATTTTCGTTGTTTGGGTTTTCTCGACTTGTTCTTATTTTTCTGCGTTTTGTGCTTCTCGTAGAAGCTTGTTGCCACGGGTTTTCCTTGGATGGAGCCGTTTCTACGACTTCGTCGTCGGTGTAGACATCATTCTAATAAGTGGTTGTTTTATCGGGTTATTCGGCTGTGGGGCGCGAACTACTATTTGCATGTTTGTAAATTGATTGTTAAGTCCAGGACCGTTTCCAGTAGGGAACATTTTGCATCGCTAAATTGGATACTTTTTATTTTGTTGTATAGTTTTTTTATCGTTAAACTGCGTTTATCTGTTCGAGGACCGGTCGTTCGCTGATAGTGAGCACTATAAATACGTCCGTACGGTTCGATGTCTCGAACGTGAATCCACCTTTTTTTTGTGCGCATGTGTCAATTTCCGCCATATTTTTCGGGCACTTTTTTACGTATAACCCGTGAAAATAACAAAATCTGCTCGAAACTTTCATATTCCCACCTTTTAACTTGGCGGACGCGCATGCGCTTAACTAACCGTGAACAGGTCTATTATCTAGCCTGTCATAAAAGACAGATGACATATGAAGTGGAGTTACTAAGTTAATTACAGTATGGAAACTAACTGCAAGTTTTAGCTAAAACTATCTAGTTTATAGATATTATTAAAGACTTCCAAGTCTTCAAACTTAAATGAAATTTCCAGAAGCTTTTGTAAAAGTTTTCAAGTTTCCAAAACTTTTTAATTAGCGATATTCAACTGTCGATTGCTAAGTTACTGAGGTAGTTACAGCTCCGAAATTAACTGCAAAGGTCTATTTTATTATCATATAGTCTAATGAAATCTGTCACTCAGCGAAAAAAAACAGAGAGAGCACACATTATAGTAATATGCACTGAGAGAAAGAGATAGGCATATAACGTAACGTAACGTTTTCTGCCGAATCACTCCTACCGAGACCTCCTTAAAGGAACTTCGTTCCAAAAAGTCCCTATAAAGATGTGATAAAGCCCTTATAATGGGTGGCCTCACACAACATTTTTGCTAATATCTCGGACGCAACTAATGATAATTGTTTCAAATTTTGTGTGTACTTGTTACTAGTGCCGAACTACCGTTTGTGGTTGTTTTCGTCTTGACAGCCAACCAGTGGCGGTACATACGGGGAACGACCGTGACATTGCCGGACATGAAACACCCTGTATATAATAATCTGATTATTGATTATAGGTATTTAATATAAAAAATTACGTATTACTTCACATTATTTAATACAAATATTATTAAACACGTTTTTAATGATATATTAAATATTGTTTAGTAACAAAGTTAATAACAACTTGTTAAGCAAGTAAATACAGTATAATCTAGATAATCCGATACATATGGGACCAGAAAACCGCCGGATTATAAGAAAGAGTGATGAGAGGGAAGAGCGCGAACGGTGTCCAGACCAATACGACGGTCTGGAGACTGGACGTGTCGTCCGATTAACCAACGGCCGAATTACCGAAATTATACTGTAATTAAATCTAGGTGTCACATGACTAGACTTTGTCTTATTCTTTTCTTTTTTTAGGATTCTGTTTCCCGTTTTACAAAATGTAGCAATCTCTTCCTGATTTGTTTAAGAAAAAACATGTTTTGTCAACTATAATAAAAATAAAACAAGTTTACTTAATATGGATAGCAATTTATTTATACATATCCATCAGTTTGCATTTTAAATAAACATTTATAAAAGATGCACTTATCTAATTTCCTATGATCCAATCATTTAGTTTAATTATATCGCGTATTTAGATTCATTCACAACGCAAATACATCAATCAAAATTCAAAAATATTTTATAGGAACTGGGGAATATTAAAGAAGTTGTTGATGATATATTTGCATAACGAAAAAAAAAAAAACTGAATAAATGGCGTTGTTTAGATCTTTACCCTTAGATGCATTATTCATTGCAGAAATATGTTTTTGCCGTAGGAGGACCTTGACCTATAAATAGGTTGAATCCTTGACCAATATAGCACTAAAAAGATTTATTGAACCTTATTCAAAAAGCTATTGACCTTATGCCCTTTGGCCTTAGCAATAATTAACATTTCAATTCAGTTTTTCATAACAAAAAAGATAATTCTGGTTAAATAGAATTTTAACTAATAATACAAACTTATTTATGTTTAGAAAAAATATTTACAACACCATAGATAAGATTTAGGTAACTAAGCTAGTCCAACCAAAATTCTTCGTCATCAAGTTTTTTATAAAAACTTGTAATTTAAATTAATGACTAGTATTACAATTTGTACATCTAGTACATTTTAGAAAACTTGTTTAGACAAAATATATTTTGTCTAAAGAAGTATTCATACATATGATCTTGACATTACACCTATACCATTATTTTCTCATTTAGTTTGTATTTATTGCCATAAAACTTACATCAAAACAGTCCATAATATGCGAGCGAAATTCAAATTTTCGAAACGCATCACCATTGGTGGATATGGCATGTTTGATTGGTTTGATTGGTCGATATGGTATATGACGTACACGTTGACTTTTATCCGCGTTGATGTAGGTAGGGTGGACTATACACCTCGATTCGAACTTTATCAAACACTTTATCTGGTGTACTTATAATGGTGTTTTTGTAAATTCCGGTACTATACAATATCTATAAAACATTTTTTTTTGCTTTTTCCATTATGGAAATAGCAAATTAAAACTGAAAATCCTTAACTCTCTATCCAAAGCGCGCGATAAATGGGACCGTGCAAACAAGTCAAATTTAATATTATTTTAAAAATTAAATGAAACACTTTCAACGGTATTTATATTTTTTACTATGTTAAGTCGAAGTAAAAGTGAATTAAGCATATAAAAAACACTTGAAGCATATTCCCTATTGGAAGATGTATTTTTTTGTGTGTGGGGGTCGTTTGGCTGCAAAGCCTTTCTGCACTGCGACCAACTTGATCTATTGTGCTTGACCCTACTGCAATTTCTCTCCCAGGAATTCAACTTCGTGAACGAAGTCTAAGATATTCCTGAGAGGCTTGCTACTCAGCTCCAAGGTGGTCAATCTTGCGACCCCGAAGTGGGCAAGCCTTCTGTGTGCTAGCGCTACACATGTGCACATTATAAGTTCAGCGGTTTCTTCATCTGATTCACATAATCTACAGGCAACTTCCTCTGGCTTTTCCATTTTGTGTAGGTGATATTTCACCGGACAATGTCCTGTGAGTATGCCTACCAAAGTTATGATTTCTCTTCTAGAGAAGCTTAGCATCTGCAGCGTTATTGTGGCAGAATAGTTTGTGAGCATATTAGCTTGCCTCTGTCCTGGCGTGTTCTTCCAGTGGGTTTGCTTTTGCTCTTCTTCCAATTTCTTAGCCCCCTGTCTTAAGTGGGCCTTTGTAAGCCCACAAGTTGACTCCGGGCCCAAGAAGGGAGCCTCGGCCGCGCTTTTGGCTAGTGCGTCGGCCATTTCATTCCCATATATACCCTGGTGACCCGGTAACCACATTAGCGTGAGTCTGTTACCTTTCACCAGTTGTTTTAGGGTTTGCTTACAGTTCCAGGTTACCTTGGAATTAAAGTTGGGGGCTTTTAAATTCCTTAGAGCTACCTGGCTGTCCGTTAGGATGTAGATTTGCACTCCTTTAAGACGTTTCTTTAGGCAGATTTGTGCGCATCTTTCAATGGCTATAATTTCAGCCTGTAGTACCGTGGGAGCCTGGCCCAATGCCGTGGGCTCCCTGTGACTCCGGCTGTATATGCCAATTGCTGTACCCTTAGCAGTTTTTGATGCGTTGGTGTACCACATGGACGCTTTGTCTTTCAGGTTTTCGATTCTTTGAACACTGCTTTGGCGGACATTGATAACCACTTCAACGGCTGTGTCAAAGTCGTATTCTGTAGACATTGCGTCCCAGGGATGCTTCTCTCTTCTCTCCGATTTGTTCCCTTATTTTCATGTGTCTCTGAATAGTCGCTGTGCACCTTAGTCTCAGAGCACTGAAAGATATGTATACTTTAAACTCAACGGGAACATTACAAGAAACACATTTCTATTGTTAGACAGATATTAAGGTCCATAAAGGTCATACACCAGTGGATCTAAAATGGTTTAGGTCTATGGACCAGGACATGTTGATATAGAGCAGGGGTCGGCAACCTTCGGCTCGCGAGCGGCATGCTCTTTCGTTGTAAAATTGCGGCTCTACAGTTCCATAAGCAAAAATTAATTATTTTATTATTGAAACCCTTAAAATCGCGCAATCTTCACATTGTCAAATCAAACTGTATGAAATCACATTTGGATTTCATTTCATTGCTTATCGTCTTTCGAAGAAGACAGATAGGCTTCCGACTTTCTCATTTGCGACGAAAAACTAGGATAGACAAATTTGGATAGACACTTCGCTTTGGAACATATCCAGTTCGCTGATAAATATTCAGCCGTTAAGTTGTTGAAGAGCTTCAAAAACAAAAACAGCATTCAAGTTCTATGCTAAGTAAATGGGCGCAAACTCCAAATAATGTAAATCTGGCAAGCTTTGCAGTATCACTAAAATTTGCATAAACGGTGAAATCATTCAGAGATGGTGAATACGTCAAAGATTGTTTTCAAGAAGAAAGCAGAAATCATGAAAAAATCAAAGATTTGCCATTATCTGCTAAAGCAGTAGAAGATAGAATGTCTTCAAATGTAACACATATACAAGTGGAAGATATGCAGTGGAAGATATTCTTGCAGTATTAAAGACACGACACAAGTTGTCCTTTAAGAAAGGGATCGTCCATTAATCACGTGAGGCTCGGAAGGGGGGAGGAGGTTTGTGAAGAATCACGAAATATCACATGGGGGGAGGGGGGTGGTGTAGTGAGATATCACGTATATTTATTTTTTTTGGTTGAACGCGGGAACCGCCCTCAGGGCAAACTCGTGGGGAAGATATAGCAAATGCTGTGTAAAAATGCTTGTAAGAGAATGGAATCGATTTAAATAAAATCGTTTCCTTAACTAATGAAGCCAATAGTACGGTAGGAATAAATGGGTAACGATTCTTCAGAAAAAAATAAACCACTAAATTCTAACGTTTCACTGTGTAATTCATCAAGAGGCGTTTTGTGCCAAAATATTTCCGGACGAAATAGTTGAGGTCATGAACTTGGTAATTTACATATATTTATATACCAAGTTCATGACCTCAACTATTTCGTCCGGAAATATTTTGGCACAAAACGCCTCTTGATGAATTACACAGTGAAACGTTAGAATTTAGTGGTTTATTTTTTTCTGAAGAATCGTTACCCCTCCATTTATTCCTACCGTACTATTGGCTTCATTAGTACTAACAACATACAAAGAAGGGGACAAAGCACTCTACCATCTGCAATTTAAAGAATTCCTTGAAGAAATAGGGAGGCAGCATTATCTACTACTTCTGCACAATAAAGAGCGATGGCTTTCCAGAGGTAACGTATTGAAACGTTTTGCTTTGTGCTTGAGTGAAATAAAAATATTGCTCAATAGACCATTTTACGGTTAGTTAAGCGCATGCGCATCCGCCAACTTTGAAGGGCGTGAATAAAAGAATATGAAAAGCATGCATGTCGCGCAGCACAAGTGGACAGTCCTAAAACAAATTTTGCGAGTCGAGGCACTCATATTCGACACATGGAATAGCCTTCCAGAATGCTACAGTGAGGTTACAGCAAAAACATTTAGTGGCTCTTTCAAAATTGGGAAATTTTGTAAATTGTAACTTTTGGCTCTTCCGTTTGAAAAAGTTGCCGACCCTTAAATAGATACGCGGTATATAGAAACAACTGACAACAAGTAAGGGTTCTGTGGATCCCTTTATAGGCTCAGAACAATTCTGTTGGTTGGGATAAACACAATCTGTAAAGTGTCAAGTGATAAAATAAGGAAAATGTGTATAAAGAACCTGAAAGTCTAAGAAAATCCAAATAATTCAATGTTGGAAACTAGAGTTGTAACGGAGGTATTTTTAGCGGAAGCAGAGGCGGATGCGGAGATGAAGAGCTTAGCCTCCGCAGATGCGGAGGTAAACGGAGGCGGAGGTGAGGAAAAAATTAATATTTTGATGCAGAAACTGCTGTCCATTTTACTAATGAAATAAAATCTACCTAATCATATTCCAAATTAGGTTGGTCTTAATTCAAAGTAAGTACCATCATACTACATTACCAGCTCCACTAAATAATTGCTCACTTCGTACTGAACTTGACGGTGTCGACAAGTGCGAACAATGGGAACAAAAACCCTTATGGTTATATAACCATTTAATGTGATATCTCCACCATAATAAAGGATCTTCGTTTAATTGAAGTCTTTTTTCTTTATTATATTCCTTTATTAATGATTTTCATATGATAAGGTCGCTATTGGTAACCATGCTGCCATTTGTTGTTTCCTCTTCATCTCCAGTATTTTTCAGCATGTCAGCAAGATTAGAATGTACAGTTTGTGATGGTGGTAAAATTTGGAAGCTTGTACACGGTTCATCGTCTATTAGATTCGATTCTACTCTGGCTCTTTTGGCAGTAGAAGCCTGGTCATCACCAATTCCATTTGCAGATCTTGCAATATCAATGTCATGATGCAGCGTTACCAAGCGTAATAGTTCGGACTGAACTTGTTCTTTAATTAATTCAAACTTTAATGTATACCTTGGGTCCAAGTATGTAGCAAGCGAATACAGTGCATTGCTTGGAAGGTCACACAATCTGGAATTGATGTCTTCTATTAGTTTTTAAAAAATGTGTTTCAACCCAACATACAGTTGTAGTTGGTGGACTGTACAACTCACATTAGGCATATTCGCCAAATGTTCCAAATTCAACATCTCTAACAAAGCAATGCAAATGCTCGTCCTGGATGTTCCAATCCCGCATCATCTTGAAATGGTCACTAATTATATCACCAGTATGGTGACCAAGTGAGCAACAAAACAATTTGTCTACAGGCGAAGTCTTCGAAGAAATCCTATGTACCGTTAGGCTCAAAAGCGACACATTATCACTTGGCTTATACCATATATCCGTGGTGAATGACTGTTTTAGAAATTCTTTAAGCATTTGTCTAATTTTGGAAGCCATTTTCGTATATATCTAGTCACATATATGGTCAGTAAAAAATTAACGCCCACTTAATTGATAATTTGGCAAATTTTGCATTACGCGACGAAAACCAATGCCCTCGATAAAATAGAACGGCAGATTTTGTAATGCAATAATTTCTCAGAACATATCGTCCATTTTCTTTGCTTTGGGTTGTGATGTATCCCACATTTGATTTTTTTTTAATATCCTTCTATGGACAGTTGCCGTTTAGATCGTTGTAATGGTGTAACTGACGTTACCTGATTCAATTTCAACGTTTCTCGTTCTTCAATTTTACAAAATCCTTCCTATTTTTCATTATGTATGGATTTCAAATGCCCTTGCAATGATGTTGTAGTCCGACCTTTTCTTGGATAGTTTTTGCCACACGTTTTGCATTTTGCATAATTATTATCCATTTCTAAACAATACTGTCAAATCTCACTGGTTTTCAGTTTCAACGCGCGATTTGAATAAGAATATCCACTAGAAAGCTCAATAATAATTACAAGCTAGTGAGCCCACAAGTTGATACATGTATCACATGACATAACTTACTCACTTTCCCGCTACACAAGCACAATTCTGACCATTTCATGCGCAAGCCTCAATCGCGCGGCGACTCGTCTCAAAGCGTCGTTCTTTGCGCGTCGACGTAACGAAAACAAAAACATGGAGGCGGAAGCAAAGGTTCGATTTCATGCGGAAGTTCCGCACTTGCGGATGCGAAGGCGAAGTTCCGTTACAACACTATTGGAAACTACCAGCCAGAGCAGTAGTATAGGGTGTCTCAAAAGAAAGTTTATATATGTTTAGCTTACTGCGTGAACGCAACGATTCGGAAGGGCGCGGGTGATATGTCAATATAGCCTGGCTCTTGGGAATTTAATCGCTATGGAGCGTTTCTCGGGAGCGGATCGCGCGTTGTGCGTACGCTAATTTTACAAAAGTGGTAATTCTGCGACTGCAATTTCAATTCTGCACCAAATGAATTTTATAGGGGTGTAGCTTCAGATCTATGTGCAAAATGTAGTGTAGTTTCTGGTGTAGATCTATGCACATTCAAAGTACTTGCACCCTTCCGAAAGGAGAGGTCGGGTTCATCACGAACAGACCGATTAACCCGTTCCACGTTCTCTTCCGCTCCCAATAACCTTGGGAGTCCGAGTTTTGGTTTATCCAGTGTTGAACCGTTCTCCTCAAAATTTTTTACCCATTTCCGAATGAGAGGAATGTTTGGCGCATTATTTATGTGACGAAAACCTCGAATATTGGAGAAATTTCTTCGCGCTATGGTCGCAGAATTACCACTTGTAAAATTCGCGTACGCATAACGCGCGATCCACTCCCAAGAAACGCTGCATGGCGACTAAATTACCAAGAGCCAGGTTACCGATTGACATATCACCCGCGTCCTCCTGAATCGTTGCGTTCACGCAGTAAGTTAAACAAATATAAACTTTCTTTTGAGACACCCTATATATAAGGCTGAATAAAATTATAGTTAGAATTTAGCTTTTAGGTATCATAATTGGATACCACAGTTCCATTTCAAAAGCCAACAGTTGAAGATCGAACTAGGTTCTGCACTAGGTTGAAAACGCAGAACGAAGTAGTAAGGCTCCTTCAGACCGGCGCGTAGCATATGCGTCGCGAAATTTCTGCAACGAAAAAATCGCTAGCGGCGCGGCAGCGAAATGGCAATGCCAACATCAAAGCGCGATTTTTACGTGTATATAGTAGTCATGATGTCCTCAGAGCAAGAAGCAATGCTATTTTAAGCATTGATTGCATAAGATGAAATATGTTATTTTGTATTTATTTTGAATATCTAAAACACATAGTAGTTTATGATTCAAGTGTGTGAAGAAGTGCTTTTGTGAATGAGTTGCGAAGTTTAAAGCACGAGCCGAAGGCGATTGGTTTATTCTCAATGAGTGCACAAAAGCCTTTCACGCACGAAAATACTGTTTAATCTACAAAAAAAATAATATTTCTAACCGATAATATTGTAAAAATTGTAATTTTGACAGACAATATACTTCAAATCACTGACCAATAACTCCAATAAGGTTAGAAGGTTCCGAGCGTCCGTGGAATAAATTGCTAACTAGTAAACGTGCACAGTAACGGGAACACTACTTGGTCGTTGTCGATGAGTCCCTCCGATGAGTCTAGGCCCTCCGCCTCCACTTATTTTGACTCTGACACTTTTTAATTTTCTCGCCTGCGCACAGTGCAGGAACCGGAAATGGAGCGGCCGGATGTGGAAAACCGGAAATGGGAAACCAGAAGTGAGAAACCGGAAACGGAAGTCGAAACCAGACCTCAGCCTAACCCAGCGTGGGGTTACATAGACCTCACACGTGGGTCTACATAGACCTCACACGTGGGACTATATAGACCTCACACACAACGTGGGGTTACATAGACATCGCGCGTGTGGCTACATAGGGCTCACACTCCAATGTGTGAAAAACCGTAAGTGGAAAACTGGAAACGGAAGTCGAGATCGGAAGTCGGAACCGGAAGTGTCGAGGTTAATGGAGGTGGAGGGCCTAAAATGAACCATCTTTCCCTACTTCGATGTAATCTAGGTTAACCTAGATTTAATCTAGATTAGATTATGGTTACGTTGCCATAGTAACAAGAAACAGAAATCGTTTAATAATGAAACTCCATTTCATTTACATTGGACTTTTACGCACGAATTGGATACTTTTACACACGAATATAATAATGGAATCCTTCACATACAATAATGTATTTATTAGTGTGGTCATTTTGGTGAGTAGATAAAACTCATTTCAGAATTAAACATGGGTTCATAAAATGTGATTGCAGAGATCACCATTTCAAACACAGCGGCAGCGAAACTAACCGCGCATGCAGTGTCCTTGTGCAAAGCTGCAGTACCGCGACTATGACGGAAATCGCGCTTTTCGATCTGAACAAGTACATAAGCCGCCGCGGCGCGCCGTGTCAGTCGGTCCGCCGCGATATCGCACCGGTTGCGGCAGCGAAACTTCCGAGTCGGTCTGTAATCAGCAAAACAAAGCTGTATCTTGGCGCTCAGTACTTGAACCATAACGAAATACAATCTTTCAACTTATTTCTTATCATATAAATCAGGACAGGCCCGCCGGGACCGGGTGTGCACCGCACAAGGGCAGAACTTTCAAGGGGGCGGCAAATATAGAAATGTCCTTAATGAACACATTAACAACATTTATTTAACAACAACTATTGAACTACATGGAAAATAAACGCAAACGTTTTATGCACGTGAGGAATTCCCTTTTCTGCCATACGGGCGATAGTTTAACGTACAGTAGTACAGTACCTATAGCTCGCGGAAAGCGGAATCTCTCGCCAGGAATGATAAAAAAAATAAACAGGTATTTAAAGAGGGGGCGGCATTGTCAGTTTTGCACCCGGGCGGTGATAGGAACAATGTTCTAAATGGGAAGTACAGTGAAATATGGTGTTATAATAGGAGTTACCACCATTCTAATAGAAACTGAAACTGACCTAATCTTCTTTCAAGAAACTCTACACAACTGTTTCAAAAAGTAGAAACTTTTAAGATATTCGAGAGAGAAAAAATAGTAAAATTCTTACCAATTGGGTCAACATGTGATATGTGATCTACGAAATCCCTTTTTCCTAAATATACTGTAATTTTCCCATTCGGCGAACTCTTTTTAAACACCCTGTAAACACCCACGAATAAACAAAAACAATAGAAAACGGTGCAGAGAGTAAAAATACCGAGTAGCCTGTCTTTTACTGCTTGTATCATCCATGTCTGGACTTGGAGGTGCCAACCCGGAATTGGTTGGCAATAACTCTTCTGGACTGCGTGCTGGAACCGTGGCGCCCTCCAGTATGATCTATAACATAAGTAAAACAGACAAAATGGAAAAAGATGTAAAATAATTAGGCCCTTATAAATATTTAGGGCCTCAAGCATATGTTTCCAATAACAGGGCATGTTTACATAAATCGAGTCCAGCTAGTTATCTTAATTACTTTCTGACACCTATCAATTATTACTAAATGTGTGATGTAAACATTTTAATATTTTTTAATTGACACACTTAAATTGTCATTCATACAAGTTTGAAGAAAAAAAAAACAGTAATTTGCATAAATTAATATGCTACACTCTGAATATTATTTACTCATTCAGTCTAATTATTTCAGCTAATTAAAAAAAATTAAGGAATTTTAATGATTGAAATTTACTGCATTTAGTTTACATGGATAAATGTACATGATTAAATTGAACATGAAAATGTTTGGCTTATTGACTCGGCCTCTCGACTGTGGTTAATAATATTCAATATTACTATCTAGTGCAGGCCTGGGCAAACGGAGACCTGCGGGCCGCATGAATGATTCGCAATGAATGATCCTAATTCGTACTATAGCATAAAAAGATCGCAAAAACATGCTTATTATGTTTACCAGGTCTAATGTTTACTTTAGCATCTACCTGCTACTATTTCATATACATATAGGCTCAACTATTAAAACATATTTTTTTTAATGCGGCCCGCGGTTTAATTTTCATCCACTATGTGGCTCGATAGCCAAAAGGTTTGCCCACCCCTGAACTAGTTCATACTGGATTTAACTCTAAATTGCCCATTTATCTACTTAACTAATTCTTGTAATTCTATTGTCGTGTGCTTAATTTATTCGTGCATAAACATATAATACTGCTAATGCTATATCTGCGCTAATATAGATAAGCACAGTATAATCTTGATAATCCGACATATATGGGACCGGTCAACCAAACCGGTTTGAACCAAATTAATAAGAATTGAAAATTAAAAATTCGATTTTTATGTACAATTGTATTTTAGCAAGAATAAAATGTGTATGTGTACATACAAAAAAATATGTATAAACTTAGTAAGACAATTGTAGAGTGGAGGTTGGTCAGAAGCGTCAAGCAAGTTTTCAGATTTACAAGCAGGGTGTGTTGGCCAGACCTTTTTCCAAGAACACTGGTGTTGTTTTTGACTTTATTTCTTCTGTGCGCGAGGTTTATACCCGGCGCGGGGCAGCGTAAAGAAAAGACGTATTTCCCCTCAGCGCCAGATTACTGACCGTGCCGGATTAACCAACCGCCGGATTATCAATTACACTGTATTCTTTTTTCCATAGAAAGCATAGAGAAATTTACAAAAACACAAATATTTAGATAGTAAAAACATAAAGCTCTAAAGCAAATTTATAATTTAATTCATGCTAGTTTGAAAAGAACCAAAACACTTTGTTCAAATTCAAGTTCCAAAAATGGGATAATTTTAAACAGGAGACATTTCTTCATTAGCAAACGACCATAGATCTATATCTAATACATTAACTTAATTTTCATCAAATAAATTTAAATTACATTATTCCCAAAATATTAATTAAACCATCCCCACCAATTAATTAACTAATTTAGAATATTAACTTTAATTGAATTAAAACTGTCACCTTTCTAAGTCTAATTAATATAATAAATAATATTCCGTTATAGTTCATCTACTATACTCCACCAAAGTCTAAACTATTTATCTAACTCCCATTGGAAATAGTGATCATAATTCTACATTCTCACAGATAACTTTAACAAGGGCAGGTAATAACGATCGTTATTAGTTAAAGAGTAAAAGATTTGTATTTTTTAGTACACAAACGGTAGAATTCGGGTAATACGATCAACAAAAACAAACTCAAATTCTTCTTAAGTCGACGTTTCGATTTATTAATTAAATCTTTTTCCTACAAAAGACCTCCACAATTGTTACAGAAATTACAAAAAAAAAGCAAAGTAAAAGATGTTTTTAATTACTTACAAAGAAGGTGATGAACAATTTATTAAGACGTATAACATCATATAACGTTGACAAAAAGTTTTAGATTACATAACAACTAATGCGTGCCATGTTAGCCTCATGAACAATTTAATTACGGTGTTTAAAAATTATTATTGTATTTGCAAAATGTCGTACACCAAACCGATCAGCACAGCACGAGGAAACCAACAAAAAGTTTTCGATCTAATGACATAAATTAAAGTTGAAAAAAAATAGTTGTAAAAGTTGTTAAGTTGTCACTGACGTTTTGTTGTGACGACACCTTCGCAGTTTTTTTCAACTTTCATTTATTTCAATAGATCGAAAATTTTTTGTTAGAATTTGAGTTGGTTTTTGTTGATTATTTACCCGTCAATCAAAAAGTTTATCTAGAACAGCTTCCCTGAAAATAAACTAGATTTATGTATCTAATTTTTATTTTTCAGTTGATATAGTCTTGCCTATTTAAAGCATGTTTTTCATGTCTTATATAGATAGTATTTTCTATCCAATTTTGTACTAATCGTACCTACTCAGTTCTGCCTATGTCTTCTTCTTTTTCTCTGCCATTTCATATATCACGTAGAGTCGGCGTTGCTTTGTTCGATTCGTTTTCTCCATAAATGTCTATCCAATGCATCCTCACTCTTCCAACCTTTTTTCTCTCAAATTCCCTACTACCTTGTCTTTCCCTCTCATTTTTGGTCTTCCTCTCCTCCCTTACTCCTCCTATTTCCAGCTTTTCAACTCTTATTCCCACATAGTCCTCCTCTCTTCTCTGCACATGTCCAAACCACCTTAGCCTGCTTTCTTGAACCTTCTTTCCTATGGATCCAGCTTTCACTGTTCCTCTGATGTGATCATTTCTTATTTGTTACCACGCTCATCCACCTAAACATTCTCATTTCTGCCACTTCCATCTTTCTCTCATGTGCTTTTGTAATCGGCCAAATTTCCGCTCTATAGAGCATAGCAGGCCTCACCACAGATTTGTAGAGCTTTCCTTTTCTCCTGCAGCTGATCTTGTAACAGAATACTCCACTCAATTTCTTCCAGTTCATCCATCCAATATTTACCCTGTGTTCTATTTCAAACTCCAGCCATCCATCACTTTAAATATATGAACCCAGATATTTAAACTTCTTGGTCGGTGGCAGTTCTTCTTCCGGCAGGTTAATACATAGACACCCTGCTGCTCCTCATTCCCCTTTCATCTAGCTAGGGCTTTCCTCCATTAGTCTAGCCTCTCTTGACGTTTCTCTCAGGTCAGTTCACAGAGTACAACGTCGTCGGCGAACATCATGCTCCATGGCGCTGCTTTCTGCAAATCCTTGACTAGCACATCCATTACCAGGGAAAGAAATATAGGCTAATAGCAGATCCCTGGTGTAGCCCCACTCTCACTGGGAATTCCGTTGTTGTACCCACACTGCTCATCACTTGTATCATCACACCTTCGTACATTTCTTTCACCAGTCTCACATACTTTTCTGGTACACCATTACTTCTCATACATCTCCGTATCTCTTGCCTGGGCACTCTGTCATACGCCTTCTCCAAATCAATGAAGGCCATATGTATATCAACGTGCACCTCCCTATGTCTCTCAATCAGTTGCCTCATCAGTTAAATATATGGAAACCATATACATAAACAAATAAGTTTTGAAATTGTTATTAAAATTTGATGCAATTGAACAATTAAAATCATCAAAGTACTGATTATTTTCTTAGGAATAAGATGGTTGCGACAGTTACTACGTGGTAATTCATACTTACATTGAATTGAAAAATTCACTATGTTTTTACCACACTTATTTTGATCTATGCTCGTACGACCAGCATTTGTTGCATCTCTCGACTCTAACCCAGTCTACCGAGCAGTTGGCTAGACCCACTCTGATTTTTCGCTAAAAAAAAAGTTTCGCTAAAATTTCAGCTTTACCTTCTTCGATCGTTTCGAAAGGGGTAACTGCCTGGGTATATTCTCTTGGCTCGCCTAGTTTTAGGTTCACCACCTCAGGGCTACCGAGTTCGTTTTTTATGGCCTCCAGTACCTCCGATCTGGTGGTCTGGGCGTCCATCCCTCTTATGTGGACTGTTTCCATGTGTCGCTCTACTCCCACCGTATGTACCTTGATGGTGTTATCGTTGCATCCTTGAATTGATTTCTATAACTCCTGCAGGGCGACCGCATCCTTGTCTGTAGTTATTAGGAGTTTTCCCTCCTGGGTGCGCTTTAGGCTTCGAACTGCCCTACTGGCTGGGATTCCTTTCAGTTTTTCTTTGGCGCTAGTCAGCATGTCTTCGAATTGCCTGCCGTCCTGATTAACTACGAGCGCGTACGTTTTTCTAGCCCCCCCTGTTGTTGTGTTGGTTGGTGTGTCCGTAAACAACCCTCGTGCCTGCCTCATGGAAGATACATTCCGCCATTTTGCGGAACGTTTCCAAACTGGTAGCTTTGATGTGGTGCAACACCACACATTCATCACCCTCGGTCTCTAGCTTCACAGCCAGCAGTTTGTGCCAGATGTCGTCCACGGAGTCATTATTATGGTTACGGTTATGTGTAACCTTGATAAATTTCTTGGTGCCGCTCTGGTCGGGGATCATTGATCTTAACTTTGTTGTCTGCTCTATGACCTCCACACCCTGTGTGGAGTGTATTGGCTAGTTCGGGTATCCGGTCACGAAACAGTTTTGAATTCCCCTGCCCATATTGGCGTCGTCTTTTCTAACTAGCACCACTTTGACCACGTTGTCTTCTGTTTTCAATGGATTTCCAACCTTGATCTCCGTCTTTTTGAGATGCTCTCGGCCATTCTTTTTTTTTCCCACCGTTTTCCAGGTTTCGATTGTGGAAATTCCTTTTAGCGATGACAGGGCTTCACTGCTTACGTTCCAGGGAGTTGTTTGTGTACCTGTGTCGCAGGTGGACGGGCCCATCTTCACCTGCACGTCCGCGTCGTATTTTGGGACATCTACAGCGACCAGACTATGCTCTTCTAGCCACTTTTTGGTGAAGTCTCTATTCAGGGCTTCTATCTGTCTCCTCATCCTTATAGCAACTTCTAATCTCTTTCTTTGTGTTTTTGTTGAGTTCTATCATCTTCCCCTACTTTAGTTGAACGACGCAACCTTGTCTCAATGATCGTTTTCCATGTCTTCATTGTGTGAGACATCAGCTTTAAACCTCTATAATTGCCACAATTTTGGATATCAGCTCTCCTTTTGTATATGGGGACAAGAATACTACTTCTCCACGCATGTGGCATTGTTTCTGCATTCCAAATCTTCTTCGTTAAATCCCAGAGGATATCAATACCCCAGTCTCCCAGGCTTCTGTTGGGATTTGGTCTGGACCTATTGCCTTCCCATTTTTCATTTTCTTTAGCGCATATTCTACTTCTTCCCTACTTAATGCTTGGGTCACTCCTTCGTTTATCTCACCATTCTCGTACTTTTCTCTCAGATTTTCTTCATTCAAAAGTTTCAAAGTACTCCAGCCATCTTTCCAGTATTTTCTCTTGTTCGTGTAGCAATACACCTGACTCATCCATCATGTGCTTCAATGATGTTATGTGCTTGGACGCTTTATCTCAGGCATTTTCAATTCTTATGAATTGTCTGTCATCCTGGTTTCTCTCCAGCTCTTCATATGCCTCCTCCACTGCCTCAGTCTTCGCTTTTGCCACAGCTCGTTTTGCCTTCTTCTTTGCAATTTTATAAGCTTCCTTTTCTTCCTGTCTTCCACTTCAATCACATTATTTCTTAGCATATTTCTTCACTTTTACCTCGTTTTAGATCTCCTCATTCTACCACCGCGCCTCCTTATATTCTGGCGGTCCCTTTCCTGATGTTACAGCTAGCACGTTTTCACCAGCTTTCTTTATAATTCATCACTGCGTTTGATACTCCACCACTCCTGTACGTCCTCCAGTAATCTCGCTTTATCTCAGGCATTTTCAATTCTTATGAGTTGTCTGTCATCCTGGTTTCTCTCCAGCTCTGTATATGCCTCCTCCACTGCCTCAGTCTTCGCTTTTGCCACAGCTCGTTTTGCCTCCTTCTTTGCAATTTTATAAGCTTCCCTTTCTTCCTGTCTTCCTGTTCAATTACGTTGTTTCTTAGTATCTGTCTTCACTTTTACCTCTTTTTAGACCTCCTCATTCTACCACCGCGCCTCCTTATCTTCTGGCGGTCCATTTCCTGATGTTACACCTAGCACGTTTTCACCAGCTTTCTTTACAATTCATCACTGCGGTTGATACTCCACCACTCCTGTACGTCCTCCAGTAATCTCAGGTCCCTTAACACTTTTTCTTTGAATTCTTCTCGCAGCTCTTCTTCTTTCAGTTTCCACTACTTTATTCTTTGTTCCCTTTGTATAATACGTTTATCCAAAAATAATACCTTTATTCCCTTTGTATAATAAGTTTATTTACGTCTTTTTCGAACAATCATCTCATAATCAGCCAGCACGAGTTTGTATTGTGCTGCTACACTTTCACTGTATATGACTTTGGTGTTCGTTATGGTTCGTCCATTAATCACGTGAGGCTCCAATAGGGGGGGGCGGGGCGGTTGTGAAGAATCACGGAATATGACATGGGGGGAGATGTGGGAGTATTTATAGATATCACGTGTAATTATTTTTTCGTTGATCGCGCGATTTTTAAACCGAAAAGCGGCGCGGGACGCGAAAAAAAACGGGGGGGACGGAGGTGTGCTTTAACCTAAAACCTCACCACGTATCATCAGGGGGGAGGCGGGGCTTAAAAAGTTACTAAAAAACATCACGTGATTAGTGGACGACCCCTTATTTCCTTTAAGTATTTCCTGATAAGTAATTAGTAATCTGACTTTTTTGGCTTTTATAAGCTATAAGTTGTTCACTTATCCGGTTGAAGGTGGTATTTGTAATCGTTAAGTTAAAGGCTACTGCATATTCTACATCTTATTCCCTTCTGTATTTCTTTCACTGAAACTCCATCCACCATGTACTCTCCTCTCGCCACTTCTCCTCTCACCAATATGTCCATTTAAATCTCCACTAATTATCACCCTTTCGTTGTCTGTTATTTCCATTGTGACTCCATCTAGGATCTGCCAAGATTGGTTCTTCTCTTCCTCTGAACATCTTGTCTGAGGTGCATATACACTCAAAACTGTGATGAGGTCTCCTCCAACTACCAGCTTGACTCTTATGTTTCTGTCGTTAATTCTGTTGACTTCACAGACTTCCTCCTTAAGATCCTCATCCACGATAACCCCGACTCCATTTCTTGACTCTTTGTCCGCACTGCTGCAGAACTTGTATCCTCCTGCCAGTACTTTCGCTTTATCATTCCACCTAGTCTATTTCATATTCCCCTTTCTTCTCTCCATCATGTCAACAATCTCTCTGCTCTTTCCCTTCATTGTCCCTATATTTAAAGTTCTAACTCTGATTTTGACTTTACACTTTGCTCCTACTTCCTCATTTTCTTGATTGCTCACCAGACGCCTCCCCCGGAGAACTGATTTGGAGGCTATTACTCCGGAACATTTACTGTGAGAAGTATAGATCCTTAGTTTTGGCAGTAATGAACGGATGCCCTTCCTGCCGTCAACCCTCCTCTACGGGGGAAAGCACAAAAAATACGTGTAAATCATGAATAGGATGGATGCGACAGTTACTACGTGGTAGGATTCATACTTACATTGAATTGAAAAAATCACTATGTTTTTACCACACTTGTGATGGTTTTTACCACACAAGTGCGGTAAAAACAATGAATTTTTCAATTCAATGTACGTGTATGTCACTTTGACAAATATAGTTTTGTTTTTTTCCAGTTCTGCTTATGTAATCTTGTTAATTGTCTGCAACTATCTTGTCTTATCTAGCCTATTATCTGTCTATATTTATAAAGGACATTCTATCAAATTCTAAACTATTTATCTAACTCCCATTGGAAATAGTGATCATAATTCTAAAATCTAACAGATGACTTTCCAGTCTAGTTTGCACAACAGAAATACTCAATCTAGATAACTATTATATAATACTCAAACTAGATATTCAATTTATATAATAAACCAGGTGGGCCATTGAAAACCAAACAGAGGGATTTTCGGATAGATAAAGATGGATTCTCAAAAAGCGCTCGGACAAGTCAACTTTGTTTGTGAGGAGGACACCTTTTGCAAGGAAATTTGTGGCCAAATCACTCAACCCCTTTGCGCTGGGACCACAACCACTAAAATTTTAAATGGCACGTTGGGGTAAGTTAATGTAACCTCATTTGAAAGCCCGTTTAGCCCTGAATACTAAACGGCTAACGTTTTGTAAATCGAAAGAAAATGGCGATCGTTATATTATACGCAGGCTGTTCGGGAGTTTTGGTCAAAAACACAGGAACAGGATACAGAATGACTAACAACTGCTTTAAGATAATATGTTATGCAGATGATGCCACACTAATATCAGAGACGAAAACTACTAGATTAACTATCAAGACTCAAGATTACTATTTGCACTAAATAAAACCGCCAAAAATTCAACATGATCATATCAACAGAAAAAACTAAATCAATGGTTATATCCAAAGAGCCTGTCAGGTGCAAACTTATGGTGGACAATAAAACGATAGAATAGGCCATGAAATTCAACTACCTAGGGTCGCAAATATCGAGCAGCAGAAACCTGATTGAGGAAGTAAGAGCGAACTCCATCAAAGCATCATTCATTTCCGGTAGCCTAAGAGACCTAATATGGAAAAACAAATATATGACGGCATAATGCAAGATAAGGATATATAAAACCTGTGTTAGACCTATCCTAACATACGCTGCCGAGACCCGAGCCGAAACAACAAAAACTAAGAAACTCTTGAGAAGCACCGAAATGAAAACGCTGAGGGCAATAAAAGGCGTAACACTACAAGATCATATAAGAAGCAGCGCCATCAGAGATGAATTACAAACGGAAGATGTTGTTAGATGGGTCAGATCCCGGAGAAAGCCTTGGAGAGACCATGTAGACAGGATGGACCAGAATAGAATTGCCAAGTTGGCAAAAGACGGAAGGCGACAAAGCAGAAGACCCCAGGCCGCCCGCCCAAGAGATGGCAGGAGTCCTGGGCGTCCGAATCGCAAGAGGGGTAAACAGCAGTACAATACAGGACAAAGTCCTAAATCAAGAAGAAGAAGAAACTTAGAACAGATGACCAGACCTTTTCCAAGAACACTGGATGGTGTAGTTTTTGACTTTATTTCTTCTGTTCGCGAGGTTTATATCCGGCGCGGGACAGCGTAAAGAAAAGAGAGGTGTTTCTCCAGAGCGCCGGATTACTGAACGTGCCGTATTAACGCTGGATTATCATGATTATGTTGAACCTGTTTTTTGAAGTTTTCCCGGGACAATGGATTGGACGAAGAGGTGCTCTGGAATGAGAGCACCTCCTCGTCCCGCTCACCTTCGCCCGCTCACCTGATTTAAGTCCTGTGGACTTTTTCTTATGGAGTCTTCTAAAGAGTAGAATTTATGCAAAAGAACCAGAGTCTCTGGAAGAGTTATGTCGACGCATTATTGAAAAATGCCGTCAAATTACGTCACAGATCCTCCAAAATGTAAGAGAGCGTTTCGAGCGGAATTTGTATTTTTGTATGGAATTTTGTGGCGCACAATTTGAGCATTTGTTAAACTAATAAAAACTTTTTCTGGCGCTGATTTGTATTTTTGAGTCTCTGGAGGAACTACGTCAACGTATTATTGAAGAATGCCGTCAAATTACGCCACAGATTCTCCAAAATGTAAGACAACGTTTCGAGCGGAATTTGTATTTGTGAATGGAATTTGGTGCCGCACAATTTGAGCATTTGTCAAACTAATAAAAATATTTTTTGGCGTTGAATTGTGTTTTTTCCCCTTCACTTTTGCAGTTTTAGTAAGGACAGATTGAACAATTGGACTTCCTTTCAACGACATAAACGAAGAACGCGTTTGTAACTTGAAATTAAATAATCTCGACAACAAATGGATAAATTTGGAAAATGTTTAGCATTTAGGGCAAAAAGGGCTTTCAAATGAGGTGTCACTTACCCCACCTTGTCATTTAAAATTTTAGGGATTGTGGTCCCAGTGCGAAGGGGTTGAGTGATTTGGCTAAAAATTTTCTTCTAAAAGAAGGGGACACCACCACACAAACAAAGTTGACGTATCCGAGCATTTTTTGAGAATCCATCTTAAAGGGACCGTCCTTTAAGATGGAAGAGAAGGGACGCTCCGTTTTGCACAACCTTTTGTCTGCGCAGTTCAACTTTGCAGATAAAACGTTGCATAGAAAATGACATAAAACGTTAGATAGAAAAACTGTGCAGTTTTGAAAACTGCACGGTACAGTTGCAGCGACAACTGACCTAAAGAGCATATATATCCATGAACTGTGCAGACAAGTCGGCTCATGTAGAGGGTAGCTCCGTTTTCCGATTCATTTTGTTCAAAAATGACTCCATGACGATTTCACAAAAACTGCGAAATATACTGATACATCTGCACCGTGTAGACCAGTGTTTCCCAAATCTAAAATTCTTATGCAATTCTTATACTTATCTAATATATTTAGTTTTTCAAAGATATCAGCTTTAGTTTTTCGTCAGATACTCCATTTCAGATTTGTCTCTTAAAAAATCATTACGAGTATCAAACAGTCCATAAATCTTTTCAAGCAAGTTTCTTCTTTTAAAGTTTGGAACAATGTGGATACCGGGTATTAACCCTATAAACACTGCGGCCCACTAGCCTATTGTATTTTGCCCACATTTTTCACTTATAGGCCCATAAACCTAGATGTTATTATAAATTTGCGCTAATTAATTACACATTTGTCTTCTGGTACAAATGCAGCCGACACTGGGGATAGAACTCGGGACCTTCAGACTTGTTAGTTAGCGCTCTAACACGAGACCACGAGTGTCACCACTACACCACTACTGTCGACCGTCTTATTAGACGGCTCTCGGTCAAATCTTACTTCAGTGTGAAGTAAAAGTCTCACATGTTCTGCATTTTGTTCTTCACAAAATAGCTTGAAGAGACGCTCACATTTTTCATTAGCTTTAATAGCAAGGATACACTTTATTACTGAATCTAGTACTTTATTTAGAACAGGCGATTCATGTTTTTACCTACGAAGTTTTCCCTATAAATAACACAATCCACAAGAATCATTTCCTATTCTCATTTCTCATCAATTTTAAGCAGCCATTTTCTTGCCCATCATATTAGGAGCACCATCTGCAGCAGAAAATGTTATATTTTTCATTGGTATATTATTGACATCTCAGTAATTTTTTGGTGCTTTCTAATCTTTTACAGAACAACATTTCTTCTGCAAAATGACCATTATCAATATATTTTACGTAAATTATCAATACTGCTTCACTGTCCCTTAAAGTTGATTCATCCATTTGCACTGAGTGAATTTTCTTGTTTTCAACAAGTTGTTTTTCAATATCTTCACTCATTTAGTCTATTCTTTTGTTAACAGTTTTGTTACTGATTGTGAGTCGCATATGTCATATGATTAGCATTCTTCGCAGCATTCAGTTGGTTTTTTCAGTTCAGTTTCAGTTTATTCAGTTGGTTTCAACTGCGTTGTTTAGCGAGATTAAAAAGCGTTCCGAGGTTAAATTGGCGACTCCAAAAACCCAGTTGATATTTTGGTCTCGTCAAACGAATTTATAATATTTATTGGCCGCAATTATTTAAGAATTTGCTTTTTTTATAATTTGGTACCGAAATCTAGCATTGCATTTAAATGGCCCGGACCAACAGGGTTAAACTCATGTCGAGTCCATTTTCGAATTGCCCCCCTTAACAATCAAATTTCCCCCCTGTGTGGCGTGGGCCCCACGTTGGGAAACACCGGTGTAGACGCTCTACAAATTGCAACGTTTTCATTCCGTCTTAAGACTGCGCAGACAAAAGGTTGTCTAAAACGGAGCGTCTGCACTGGAAAATATCCGAAAATCCCTCTGTTTCGTTTTCAATGGCCCACCATTAAAGATGTAATATTGAATCTAGATAACTATTATACTCCCTTTCAATTTAAGTATTGAATTTAATGAGATACATAAAGAAAGAACAGATACATACAAATACAGATAAATAAAGCATTGGATATTCCTCTGGAACAATTATAATTAGAAGCACTGCCCATTATTTATCCACAATTTCAATTGATAATCAAAAAGTTTATCTAGAATAGCTTGTCTGAAAATAAACTAGATTTGTGTGTCTAATTTTTATTATTCATTTTATGTAGTCCAGTCTATTTAAAGCACGTTTTTCATGTCTTCATATATATTTTCAATCTGATTTTGTTCTAATCATACCTACTGAGTTCAACCTATGTAATCTTGTTTATTGAAACTACCTTGTTGTCTTATCTAATATTATCTGTATAGCCCCACATTGTCTTATTATTAAAGAAAATTGGTATGCATCTCAACAGGACCTCTGATTTATTTTTTAATATTATATTAAAGTACGAGTTCAGTAAGCGCGATTTTACAGCACGCGTCCATGTTTGGAAAACGACGAGCGTAACGAGGAGTTTTCTAATGGGCAAGATCGAAAAACACCTTATGAACGAGCTTTTATATTATTTTTTCTATTTTGCGGCCTTTTATGCCATTTCTAAATAAAAAAATCGCCGATATACATTGAATCGCATTCGGCGAGCCATAACCGCACGCATATGAGTGCTGTTATGAGTCCATTAAAAACACAAAATAGAAAAAATGAGTTTAATTTTTATCAAACAATACTATTTGACCTACTAAGTGTACGTTTGTTAAAACCTGTTTTTTCTTTTTGTTAAAAATGTAATCTTTTGAGATTATGCGTTGTTTCTGCTATTGTTTTACATTTTGTTATTAATAATTAAAATATATATATTTTGTGCCTACAGTTTTCCTAACAAAATCAAGATTTAAATGTTTGTTATAGTTTTATGTAACAATTAAGAATTATTAAAATAATGAATGTTTACTGAGCTGATAAGAGTATTGTGGTTAATTGAATTTGTATAATCTACCATAAAATTCCAAGGACTCGGTTTAAAATAATCTGAATGTAATTTTAAAGAAAATATTTTTAGCAAATCTTTCAGAAGGGTAAAAAAATGTCAGTAAGTGTTTTTAAAATTACTGCGAATATGTTTACGAAAAGTTATTCCTAGTATGTTTATTATGATTTTCAAGTGATAATAACCAGATACATAAAACTAAACAAACATTTAGTTAATTTGGTAGAAGTAGATTACAAGAATATGTGTATAAAAAATACTATAAATAAAACTTCTTCCCAAAACACATTTTTTTTATACATAAATTACACAAGAATTTATATATAACTTTTCACTTTCCAATCGAACAGCCCCACAATCAAAACACTTCATCAAACCAACAATTAGTTCCAACAAATTCAAACAACAAAAAATGAATGCACTAAAAATAGTCAAGTTAAAATTTAAATTTTCTCTATTAATAAATCATGTCCACTTGAAATCTATTTTAAGAAACACTAAACATAAAGATATTATAAGTCTTAAAACAAATAACTCACAATTAAGAACAATTATTCCTTTTGTCACTTTAATACAATCTTTACCAATAATAGTTTCTAACCCAGTTTCTATTTAATATTTAGTTCATCAACAATTCGGTATATTTATTGTAAAGTTACTTAAGGCGATAAGATACTATATTAAAGGACGAGTTCAGTAAGCGCAATTTTACAGCACGCGTCCAAGTTTGGAAAACGACGAGCGTAGCGAGGGGTTTTCTAATGGACAAGTGCTGAAAAACGCCTTACGAACGAGTGTTTTTATAGTATTTTTTCTATTTTGCGCCCTTTTATGCCATTTCTAAATAAAAACATCGCCAATACATATTGAGAAAATTGTATCGTACTCGGCGAGCCATAACAGCACACATATGAGTACTTTTATGAGTTCATTACAGACGCAAAATAGAAAATATTATATTAAAGGACGAGTTCAGTAAGCGCGATTTTACAGCACGCGTCCAAGTTTGGAATACGAGGAGCGTAGCGAGGAGTTTTCTAATGAACAAGTGCTGAAAATCGCCTTACGAACGAGTTTTTTATAGTATTTATTCTATTTTGCGCCATTTTATGCCATTATTCTCAATCAAAAAATCGCCAATACATATTGAGAATATTGTATCGTACTCGGAGAGCCATAACCGCACGCATATGAGTGCTGTTATGGGTCCATTACAGACGAAAAATATAAAAAAATTACTTAAGACTAGGAGAAGGATATTAGTCAATTCTCACTGTAACCTAGAACAGTGGGATTTTCGGATAGTTAAAGATGGTTTCTCAAAAAACGGTTGGACACGTCAATTTTGTTTGTGATGGGGGCACCTTTTACAAGAAAATTTGTAGCCAAATCACTTAACCCCTTTTCGCTGGGACCACAATCCCTAAAATTTTAAATGACACGGTGGGGGTTATACCTTATTTGAAAGCCCGTTTCGCCCTGAATACTAAACGGCTAATATTTTCTAAATCTATCGATTTGTTTTTGAGATTATTTAATTTCGCGTTTATAGTTTATGTAGTTTATGAAAGAAAATGGTGATCGTTAATTAGAAGACTATTTGACTTTTCAACAAGATGGAACGCTACCACATTATACGCAAGCTGTTCGGGAGTTTCTGTACAGAGTTTTCCCGGGACAATGGAATGGACGAAGAGGTGCAATGGAATGGCCGGCCTACTCTCCTGATTTTAAGTCCTTTGAACCTTTTCTTGTGGGGTCATCTAAATAGTAGAATTTATGGAAAAAAAAAACTATGGAAAAGTCACTGGAAGAGTTACTTCGACGCATTATTGAAAAATGCCGTCAAATTAAGCCACAGATCCTCCAAAATGACCGTTTCGAGAACGTTTCGAGCGAAATTTGTATTTTTGTATGAAACTTGGTGGCGCACAATTTGAGCATTCGTAAAACTAAAATCTTTTCTGGCGTTGAATTGTGTTTTTTTGTCCTTCACTTTTCAGTTTTTGTAAGGACAGATTGAACAATTGGACTTCCTTTCAACGACATAAACGAAGAACGCGTTCGTAACTTCGATAACAACAAATGACAACAAATTCATGACAACAAATCGATAAATTTGGAAAATGTTAACCGTTTAGTATTCAGGTCAAAAGGACCTTTCAAATGAGGTATCACTTACCCCACCGTGCCATTTAAAATTATAGGGGTTGTGGTCAGTGCTCCCTCTAATTTTTGTGAGTGTGCGCACTTTTTTAAGTGTGTGCAGTTTTTTCCAAAATATTTTTTTTTGTTCGGCAATTAAAAAGCGCATATCATAAAAAATACAATACTAATAAATAATAATTAATATTCAGTTAAATGTTGTACCTACTCATACGCATTGACTCAATCTTACAGCGTAACACTTGTACTACATACATATCAACGAAACGCAATGAAAAAACTACTCTAAAATCAAGAAAAATAATTAGTACGTGAAGACAGAATTTAGCTGATTACTGTAGCTTCTTCTTTTCATTCAAATGAAAAATAAGAAATTTTAATAATTACGTTGTCTGATCTAAATTTTTCAATTAACACATTTGACAAAACAAACAAACAATTCACAATAACTTTCATTCGCAAACTTCATTCACAAAAATTTTAGAATCAAGGATTACATTTGTTATTAATGGCGTGGTAAGAAAAGTAAAATGATATTTTAACCACAATTTTTCAATTTCCGCTACACCATAATTTAATTTTGGTCATCCATCTATCAAATGATGGAAACCTTTCAACCAAATGTTCACATAAAAAATTAATAAATTTTAAGATATCATCTGTTTTTATAGTTATACAGTATAATCTTGATAATCCGACACATACAGCACCAGGCAACCGCCGGATTATCAGAAAATAGGGAATATGCATGAATGTAAATTAGGTTCAAATATTTTTTTTCTGAATTTTTATTGACCGGACATTTGAACTAAACCATTATTTTTATAATTATTATATTTATAAAAACTGAAAATTAATGAATGAAAGTGCAAATTAAGCGAGGGAAATTCAAATTTGTAAAACGCAACACCATTGGTTAAAACGAAAGTGACGTAACATACTATGTAAACAAGTCCGTATTGTTTACATTTGTATGTCATTGCAGTCTTTTGGTTAGAAAACAAACGTAAAAAGGTGAAGTTAAAAATAGAAACAGCTGTAGTGAACAATGGACTGAACTGTCAGTGGTAAATGACGTCATAAACAGAACGCGCGAAAATGGCAGCGTTTAAATAGCTCATTTTTTTCCCTATTTTAAATATTTTTTTAAACCTAATTACGGAAACGAAGAAGCCGATCACCTAGCAAACAAGGGATCCAGTAGCCCCTTTATAGGTCCGGAACCCTTTTGCGGTATGAGCGTGAACACCATCCGCAAAAGTTTAGATGAAGAAATAAGAGGAAAATGGATGAAAACCTGGGAAGAACTTCCAGGGCTAAGGCAATCCAAAGTGATGCTGGGATCTTTCAACCAGAAGAGAACTAAAGCTTGCCTGAAACTAAGCAGGAACAAGCTCAGAATTCTGACAGGAGCCCTGACGGGACACTGCAGACTTAGGAAACATCTCAAGGCCCTAGGCCTAGAGGAGGATGATGGATGCAGATTCTGTGGCTCAGCAGAGGAAACCCCCATACATCTGCTCAAAGACTGCGGAGCATTACTCCGCAAGAGACAGCTGTACCTTGGGGCTCACTGCTTGAACACAGAGGAGCTGCAGGCCTTGAATCCCACCCAGATCCTGAGATTCCTATAGGAGTCAGGATTAGAGGAGGCGCTCTAAATGGGCAAGTACACCAACACTTGGAGGAGGAGGGTGGGGTACAATAGATCTATAAAGGTCGCAGTACAAGTCGTCACCACCATATCTACAATCTACAATCTAATTACAGGCTTTTTAAGCAGTATTTATATTCTTTATGTTATAAGGGTGTAAACAGTGAATTAAAAATATTACAAAATATGCATATTTCCTATTCCGGATTATCGGGAGTTACAGGAAAAAATCACAATTAAAAAATTACAAATGTTGTTGTACCAAATGGTACAACAGTGGTACATTATACATTCATTTAGCTGCTACACCATTTCGTTTGCCAGCCATATAAACATAGCCAGCTTTTGCAAATCAATTTGGTTATCTTCATGAAATGTGTAGTAAGAGGAATTATATGTCTTTAATTGGATTATCCGACTAAAAAAAATATTTATATTGTACAGATTTTTTAAACCTCAAATATAAAATTAAACATTTGGTTGTTGAAATGTCTGTGCTTTCATCAACAATTACAATATGAAAATGTGCCATTTTCAATCATTTATTATTTCAGTTTATACAACAGCATTCACCACTTCCAAAAATCATATAGCATAGTTTTCCTCGCCAACTTTCTGAAATATGGACGTATTTAGCCATGTGGTTATTTATTTCTCAAACCGAAAATAAAGATATGTCCATTTTAATTGTCAATAATAGATTATCAATTACAATTTTTTTTATATGGATTTCATATGCAGGTGCAATTTTATTTTCTGCACGAAAAAAAAATGTGCGCGCGAATATTTTTCATGTGCGCTATGTTTAAAATATATATGCGCGCGCACATGCGCACAGCTTAGAGGGAACACTGGTTGTGGCCCCAGCGCGAAGGGGTTAAGTGATTTGGCTACAAAATTTCTTGTAAAAGGTGTCCCCCTCACAAACAAAGTTGACGTGTCCGAGCGTTTCTTGAAAATCAGTCTTTAACTATCTGAAAATTCCCCTGTTTCGTTTTCAATGGCCCACCTAGCATGTATGAAGTCATAGCTTAAGAAGTCAAGATAATCAATCAATAGTTGCATTATTTATATATTGTTGAGTTTGAAAATTTTGATATTATTAAATAGTAAATGTATCTTTTTGAAAATGTAATAATTATTTAAAATTAAAAAAAAATTTAAACACAATTTAAAATTTGTATCTTTTCTTCAAAGATTATAATTTCTAATAAATCATTGTATACATACCGTCAACAAAGTTGACATTATTAGTATAACTAATCTTTCTATAAAAAACATTTCTTAAAAACAACTGCTTCACTGGCAAACACCACGACTGACATTGAATTACATTCAGAAAGTTTTTGGGTTCTATATAACCCTGTAATTTTCTCAAAAAATACGTGATCAAACATAAAAGATAATTAATTAATTAATGTAATGATCAATTAATTAATGAACATCCATATACGCGTTTCTGCCATTTTGGCTTCGTCAATATGGCTTTATCATTAAAAATAAACTATCAAAAATCATTTTATTTCTAATTTTAATTTGTTGTTAATGCTAAAGTCATACTGATGAAAGCCAAAAGGCAGAAACGCGTATATGGATGTTCATTAATGAATTGATAATTATTAGACATCGGATTATATGCACTATCAACATGCCAAAATTTGCATGCAAATATGCACTAAAAATGGGCGAAATATGCACAAAAAATTGGCGAAATATGCATAAAATATTCACAATCAAAATACTATTTATTATTGGAATTGACTTATTTTTTACAATATGCAGTTGTAGTTCTTGTGACAATATACAATTAAATATTTTTTCTATTTTGCGTCTGGAATGGACTCATAACAGCACTCATATGCGTGCGGTTATGGCTCACCGAGTGCTGTTATGGGTAAATTTTTTCAAGGTTGGCACTGAAATTCAGAGCTGTCAGTGTCAAATTTTCGGCGAGAAAGTTTTGAGGTTATGTGATGGTTATGAGTTATGTTATGGAAATCGCGAATGCACAAATTTAATTAATTAATGGTAATAACAGCACTCGGCGAGCCATAACCGCACGCATATGAGTGCTGTTATGAGTCCATTACAGTCGGAAAATAGAATATAGTATATTAAAGGGCGAGTTCAGTAAGCGCGATTTTTCAGCACGCGTCCAAGTTTAGAAAACGACGAGCGTAGCTGAAATTCGTCCTGAATCGTCCTGAATTCGACCCTTAACCACCTGCCATATGTCTCACAGATCATGTCGTATATAAAACCGCGAATATTTTTGTATGCTAGGTAGTTAAGGGTTAATATAGTATTCTAGATTTTGTAGAGCAAACTTGTGACGTTTGTCACTTAATAGGTTAGTTTGTAGGCTGAAAATGACCTCTTTACACTGACGTTACTGGACATGTTACTGGACATGTTACTGGACATGAAAATGCCAGTGAATGCCAAAAAAATTTACTTTCTTTATTCCTTCAAGACCTGGTTTTTTTTATAGAGAACAGCATTTAATTTGCCACGGACCTTTTCTGATAGTGAACTGGGAAGGTCGTTGCTCCGTTCAATCATTTTTTCCAATATTTCTTTCAAGGACATGCACATAGGAAGGTTTTTAGTTTCTAGTGTCTCAAATGCGTCGGGAATATTGCTGAAATCAATTAGAGCAATACTTTGTTTGATTAAAGGAGCCTGAAATGCTAGCTGGCTTGAATTAATAGACCTTTTCATAGTTGAAATTTTCTTGTGCGCATGTGTCAATTTCCGCCATGTTTACGTCAAAAAGTGTCCGAACTTTTTGACCTATAGCTAAATATGTGCCCGAAACTTTCATATTCCCGCTTCTCAAACTTGGCGGATGCGCATGCGCTTAACTAACCGTAAAAAGGTCTATTGCAATGGCTTCTGAACTGTCAAATTAACCAACTACTTCTTTTATGGCTCCAAATTCTAAGCATAAAACAATACAGCTTTCAACCATGTTCTTCATAGAGTTAATATTGGTTCAGGAGGTAGTGCTAGGTTTGGTGGTCGCTCTATATATTTTTGTACGCGCGATGGTGCTTTTAAAAACACTTTCTTTGTGGAGGAAATCACTTTATTGGCTAGTGCAAGCCAGTAGTCGGGTTGTCGAGTGTGAGGTGCCCGCATGGCACGTCACTGGCTGCGACTTGCCACCGTTCCCGCCTAATACAAAACACATTTAACTACTGAAATAAGCACTATAAATGAAAAAGTACTAAAATATACAATAATGCTATACAAATAGCGTTGTATGCATTTGCATGTATGCATATGCAAATGCATACAACGCTATTTTTATAGCATTATAGCATATTTTATTACTTTTTCATTTATAGTGCTTATTTCAGTGCTTACTTCATATAATCCGATGTCTAATAATTATCTTTTATATTTGATCAAGATATTGTGTTTTTGGGAAAATTACAGGGTTATATAGAACCCAAAAACTTTCTTAATGTATTTATATAAGGTTTATGAGGTATGGGGAATAAGTTATTAAAAAATGTTGTTAATACAACGTTTCGACGATTTTATTTTCGTCTTCCTCAGGAGACAAACAAAATATGGATATTAAATACACAAAATTTTATGACATTATTTCTTATCTAAACAACTACTATTTCTCAATTTAAACAAAAAATGTATTAACATTGGTATATTAAATTCAAATTAAAATTAAATATAAATTAAAATTTTCACTGTCTAAAATATGGGAATATTTCTTATGTGTAACAACACTGGTACATTAAATTCAATTTCAAATTAAATTTAAATTTTCACTCAAAAATATGGGGAATTGTCAACAAAATGTAGCCAACCTAATTTTGTTTTTGAAATGGTGTATTTTTAAATTTAAATTTCTTATGTTTCTCAACAGAAATTTAATTATTTTTTCACATAAGAAATATTCCCCATATTTTAGACAGTGAAAATTTTAATTTATATTTAATTTTAATTTGAATTTAATATATCAATGTTAATACAATTTTTGTTCAAAATGAAAAATAATAGTAAGGTAAGATGATACTAGGTAAGAAATAATGTCCTAAAATTTTGTGTATTTAATTCCCATATTTTGTTTGTAACCTGAGGACGAAAATAAAATCGTCGAAACGTTGCATTAACAACATTTTTTTAATAACTTATTTCCCATACCTCATAAACCTTATATAAATAATTATAATATTGGGAAATGAATAAGATGATTATTTCTTAATGTAATTCAATGTCAGTCGTGATGTTTGCCAGTGAAGTAGCTGTTTTTAAGAAATGTTTTTTTATAGAAAGATTAGTTATACTAATAATGTCAACTTTGTTGACGATATGGATACAATGATTTCCTAGAAATTATAATCGCTGAAAAAAAGATACAAATGTTACTATTTAACAATAGTTGGCAACCTATGACACGCGTGCCACGCGTGGCTATATACACATTTAAATACTTAGTTATAAGCATAGTTTGTAAATATGCTTGAATGAACATAAATTCCATGAACAAATAAAATGTAAACAATTTGTAAAATTGTATTTCAATTTGTTGAAATAATACATTAATGCTGATAATTTAGATGTTTGGAATAGTTTAGGAAAGTTTGAAATAAAAATTAGCAATCTGGTTTCAGTGTTGAAGCATAAAGTAATGCAGCAAACAAATATTTGCCAAAGGAATCAACCGGTTAACTGTCTTTTGTTGCTTAGTATTTCTTACTTAAAACATGGGATTTGAAGCAATTAAGTGGAAATAACAAATTATAATCCAAATTTACGAGTATTTTGTTAAATAAATTAAATTTAAAAAAAATGAATTGCATTTTGATTTTTTTTTACTAATTTTACATAAAATAATGAATTGACTTGATTTATTTTATGTAAAAAATTTTTATTTTATGTAAAATTAGTAAAAAAAATTCAAAATGCAATTCATTTTTTTTAAATTTAAATTCAATTTATTTAAAAAATACCCATAAATTTGAATTATAATTTGTTATTTCTGTGTAGAAAAACATATGGAAGTTGAAATATGCAAAGTGAAATCAATGATGCAAAACATGTTTTCGTGATCGTTATCAAAAAATCCGTAAAATCTATGAATTATTATAAATATGTGGTGTAATTGAATCTTCCAGATAAATTATGAACAGTTAATGTATTTGTTAGAAACCTTGAAAATATAAAACAAAATCATTTACAATTTTAATATTAAATTTATGAATACATCGTTTTATTATAAATTATTTTTTGGAACAATAAATATTATATTAAAGAACGAGTTCAATAAGCGCGATTTTGCAACACGCGGCCATATTTAGAAAACCACGAGCGTAGCGAGGGGTTTTCTAATGGACGAAAAACGCCTTATGAACGAGTTTTTTATACTATTTTTTTCTATTTTGCGCCCTTTTATGCCGTTTCTTAATAATAAAATCGCCGATGCATATTGTAGAAAATTGTAAATACTGTGTTCCGACTTTATTAAGTTAATATGATTATCTATAATGTAGTATGGTTTTACCAATTCTAAATTACTTAAATATTTATAAGCATTTATTTCTTTCATCATTTAAATCAATAACCTGCTAAGTTCATGTCTCTCACGAAACGTCAAATTAAAAAAATCTTACCCTAATCGTCCACATGGGTTTCAAGTAAGTGGCTTACAAATTGTTGTTCATAAAAGCAAAGCTGTACTGAAGAGATAAATCTCGAAACACGTCTACAGATGGCTATCCACGTGGGTATCGCAAAGACATGATCTTAAAAAACAATGTTATTTTTCTGGTTTTTGGTGAGTGCCACGAAGGTGGACTGAAAGCTATAAAATAACTGACAAATTTCACATGAGATTTGTTTTTAGTAGTCCTAAAAGACTCATTAGTATTATAGAGCTCCGGAAAGGTTGAATATATTTATATATCCAGGCTGTGTTTCGAGTTTAGTAAGTTTATATGATTATCTATAATGTAGTATGGTTTTATACCAATTCTAAATTATCATTTAAATCAATAACCTACTAAGTTCATGTATCTCTCATGAAACGTCAAATTAAAAATATCTAACCCTAATCATCCACATGGGATTCAAGTAAATGGTTTACAAATTGTTGTTCATAAAAGCAAAAAAAAGGGGGGTTTGAACCTTCAATCCCCCCTCCCCCTAACTGGGTACATCCACGATATAGTATGGTTTTACCAATCCTAAATTACTTAAATATTTATAAGCATTTATTAAACAAAGACACATCTGATTCCATACTAATTATAGATACAATCATACAAACTTATTAAAGATAAAATATAGCTCAAATATATAAGTATATTCAACCTGTTCATAACTCTATAATATTAAGTCTTATTAAGACAATGAAATAATCTCATGTTGACAACAACTGCTCAACAACTAGTATCACTCAGGATATTGAATCATACAACAGACATTTGCATGTTATTACTAGTCCCAGTACATTTTCATGTCACCAACAGAACTAAACAAATA
Organism: Phosphuga atrata; assembly: GCA_944588485.1. Taxonomy (NCBI): domain Eukaryota; kingdom Metazoa; phylum Arthropoda; class Insecta; order Coleoptera; family Silphidae; genus Phosphuga; species Phosphuga atrata. The sequence goes on from OX155907.1 coordinate 7,929,243, forward strand.
ACATATCGTTCGTTTGGATGAACAGGGTATTTATTAACTCATAATGTTCTTGCCTGCAGAATTTCTTTTCTTCTCTTAGTAATAGCAAAATTGCCAAAGTCAGGAAGTCAACAAAAACGTTATCAATAAACGTTAATCAATAGTTTAAAAGATACTATAAGAGAGGTTAACCAATTATTTACAGTAATGGATATATATTGATTTGAAAACTTCAAATCGCTGTTCAGGCTTTTTTGAGTTAATACCCTGTTCATCTGGACCGACGATATGTTATTATTATGTTTTTAAAATCATTTATTTCTATTACAATATATTTATTTCTATTACAATATATTATACAAACTTATTAAAGATCGAATATAACTCGAATACATAAATATATTCAACCTATTCGTAACTCTAATAATATTAAGTCTTATTAAGACAATGAACAAATCTCATGTTCAATCAACTAACATCACTCAGGATATTAAATTATACAACACACATTTGCATGATATTACTATTCCCAGTACAGTTGCATGTCACTAACAGGACTAGACAAATAACATATGTTATTACTATGTTTTTAAAATCATTTATTTCTATTTAAATTAAGAGAATAGCCATCTGCAGACGCGTTTCGAGATGAGAAATAAGTTTTAATAAGACTTACTATTACAGAGCTACAAACTGGTTGAATATGTTTATACATTCCTCTCTATGAACCCTCTCTCTAAGGGTGCTACAGGCCTAAATAGGACCTGGACCTCCTCCCACTACCTACACTTGTGCTGGGTGTCTTGATCTTAGACACACATGTAGAGGGGCTCTCTACAGTATTTAACGTGGTTGGCGAGCCACTTTTAGGGGAGGTTTCATGGCAGATTTTTACATCTGATAACATTGCTGACATTGATGATGTCAGCAATAATTGCCATATCCACAGCCATGCACAGGAGGATGGTAGCCATTTTTTCGATACCCAGGAATTGAACTCAGGACTAATCTGACACCTTGACCACTAGGCCGACCACTATTAAATATATAAATATATTCAACCTGTTCGTAACTCTATAATATTAAGTCTTATTAAGACTATGAAAAAATCCCAGGTTGACACTCAGGATATTAAATTATACAACAGACATTTGCATGTTATGACTAGTCCCAGCACAGGGTGAACAAAACTCAATGTCTCAGCTCTATTACAAGGAAACGAAAAAGAAAAATCTAAAAAGAGGTTCTTAAATGGGATTGAGTAAGGACCATTTTAAGCCAAATTTACATATTTTTCCATATTTGGAAACTGGAGTAATGAATCGAATTTTGTTTTCCCAGAATAAGAATAATTTTTCTGAACAAATTTTGTAAAGAAAAAAATTCGCTATCTTTTCCTGTTAAAAAATTATAAGCAAATTTGTAAAAATAAAGTATTGTCAAAAATTCTCGCATTAATCCCCTATTATCCCTAGTTCCATTAGAAACAACAAAATAATAAAAAAGCGCATTTAACCACAGATTATCAATATACGTTAGTATATATAATCTTAAGTTTTCTTTTGTAAAATTAGGCTTAGGCAACCTCTCGCGCATACTTGTGGAACGCATCATCTACTAATATACGGGACATAGCAGTTTATCGCCGGTTCCGAACGGCACTAGTTGAGTAAAAATTAACATGTTATTAGTTTAAGGGGAATCTCAAAAGATACCTAGAAGAGCAGTTCAGTTATACGCCCAGAGATATCCCGAACGTGTTACATTTTGTTAACCTCTGAACTAGTGCCGTTCGGAATCGGCGATAAACTGATAGGTCCCGTATATTAGTGCAGCTATTCTCAACCGCTGGTCCGGCGGACCACCAGTGGTTCGCGGGGAAATTTTATTAGTCCGCGGACAATTTTTTCTATCTATTTATGAAAAAAATTTAATTATCAAAAAAAAAAAAAATCTAAATTTTAATTTATAAAATTACGAAATACAAATATCTTACAATTAAAATAATTTTAATTCTATGTAATTTATGGTTAGTACGGCACTGAAGAAAAATAAAATTACATATTTTTACATTTAAATATTATTGTAAGTAAATGATAATAAAAATGTTACAATTAACTTATGCAGTAGTTCTTTAATAACTAGTAAAATTTTGTTAAAAAATATCACTGGTCCGCGAATTATTTTTTTTTATTTTACTGGTCTGTGGGCCAAAAAAGGTTGAGAAACGCTGTATTAGTGGATGATGCGTTCCACAAGTATGCGCGAGAGGTTGCCTAAGCTCTCGGAGAGTAGGGCACCTTAGGAGGATCCTAGGAATTTTACAAAAGAAAACTTAAGATTATATATGCTAACCTAAATGCGTTTTTTTTAGTTGGGAATACCGGTAATTGAGAGGATCTAATGTGTTTCTAATGGAATTAGAGATAATAGGGGGTTAATGCGAGAATTTTTGATAATACCTTATTTTTACAAATCTGCTTTTAATTTTTAAAGGGAAAAGATAGCAAATTTTTTTCTTTATAAAATTAGTTCAGAAAAATTTGCTTTTTTCAAATATGCAAAAATATAGGTATGGTTCTTGGAAAACAAAATTCGATGACGTCATTACTCCAGTTTCCAAATATAGAAAAATATGGAAATTTGGTCTTAAATGGTCCTTACACAATCCCATTTAAGAAACTCTTTTCAGATTTTTCTCTATCGTTTTTCGTTTTCTTATAATAGAGCTGAGACATCGAGACAAATAACATATGTTATTATTGTGTTTTTAAAATCATTTCTTTCTAATTAAATTAAGTGAAGCCATCTGCAGGACTTAATTACCCATCTGCCCAGATTACCCATCTGAAAGACTTAATACAACAGAGCTATGGACTGGTTGAATATATTTATATCTCTCTAAGGATGCTACAGTCCCAAGTTGGACCTGGTCCTCCTCCTACTGCCTACACTTGTGCTAGGTGTCTTGATCTGAGACACAAGTGTAGGGAGCACTTAGATTATTTAATGTGGTTAACCACAATTGGGGGAGGTTTAGTGGCAGATTTTTACTTCTGATGACATTGCTGGACATTGATGTTGTCAGCAATGATTGACATTGCCACAGCCATGCACAGGAGGATGGTAGCCTATTTTTCCATACCCAGGAATTGAACTCAGGACTTGTGGCTCAGTAACCTGACATCTTGACCACTAGGCCGACCACTATTAAATATATATATAAATATATTCAACCTGTTTGTAACTCTATCATATTAAGTCTTATTTAGACTATGAACAAATCTCATGTTCAAAAAACTAATATCACTCAGGATATTGAATTACACAACATACATTTGCATGTTATTACTAGTCCCAGTACATTTTCATGTCACTAACAGGACTAGACAAATAACATATGTTATTATTATGTTTTTAAAATCATATCTTTCTGTTTAAATTAAGTGAATAGCTTATCCATACTAATTATAGAAACAATCATAAAAACTTATTAAAGATAAAATATAGCTCGAATATATAAATATATTCAACCAGTTCGTAACTATAATATTAAGTCTTATTAAGACTATGAACAAATCTCATGTTCAAACAAATAATATGACTCAGAATATTGAACTATGCAACAGACATTTGCATGTTATTACTAGTCCTAGTACATTTTCATGTTACTAACAGGACTAGACAAATAACATATGTTATTATTATGTTTTTAAAGTCATCTCTTTCTATTTAAATTAAGTGAATAGCCAACTGCAGACGCGTTTCGAGATGAGAAATAAGTTATATTACAGAGCTACAAACTGGTTGAATATATTTATATCTCTCTCTATGGGTACTACAGTCCCAAGTAGGACTTGGTCCTCCTCCCACTGCCTAGACTTGTGCTAGGTGTATTGATCTTAGACACAAGTGTAGGGAGCCCTTGCAGTATTTAATGTGGTTGGCGGTTGACCACTATTAGGGGAGGTTTTGTGGCAGATTTTTACATCTGACGACATTGCTGACATCGATGATGTCAGCAATAATTGGCATATCCACAGCCATGCGTAGGAGGATGGTAACCTATTTTTCCATAACCGGGAATTGAACTCAGGGCTTGTGGCTCAGTAATCTGACAGCTTGACCACTAGGCTGACCACTATTGAAGATATAAATATATTCAACCTGTTCGTACCTCTATAATATTAAGTCTTATTAAGACTATGAACAAACCTCATGTTTAAACAACTAATATCACTAAGGATATTGAATTATACAACAGACATTTGCATGTTATTACTAGTCCCATTATATTTTCATGTCACTAACAGAACTAGACAAATAACATATGTTATTATTATGTTTTTAAAATCATATCTTTCTATTTAAATTAAGCGAATAGCCATCCATACTAATTATAGATACAATCATACAAACTTATTAAAGATAAAATATAGCTCAAATATATAAATATATTCAACCTGTTCGTAACTCCATAATATTAAGTCTTATTAAGACTATGAACAAATCTCATGTTCAAACGACTAATATCAGTCAGGATATTAAATTATACAACGGACATTTGCATGTTATTACTAGTCCCAGTACATTTTCATTTCACTAACAGAACTAGACAAATAACAGTGTTTTAAAGATCATTTCTTTCTATTTAAATTAATTGTATAGCCATCTGCAGACGCGTTTCGAGATGAGAAATAAGTTTTACTAAGACTTAATATTACAGAGCTATGAACCGGTTAAATATATTTATATCTCTCTCTAAGGGTGCAGTCCTAAGTAGGACCTGGACCTCCTCCCACGGCCTAGGTGTCTTGATCTTAGACACAAGTGTAGGAAGCCCTTACAGTATTGCCCCTAACGTGGTTAGCGAGCCACTATTAGGGGAGGTTTCATGGCAGATTTTTACATCTGATGACATTGATGATGTCAGCAATGATTGACATTGCCACGGCCATGCACAGGAGGATGGTAGCCTATTTTTCCATACCCAGGAATTGAAAGATATCTGAATCCTATGATGAACTTAAGACTATGAACAAATCTCATGTTCAAACAAATAATATGACTCAGCATATTGAATTATACAACAGATATTTTCATGTTATTACTAGTCCCAGTACATTTTCATGTCACTAACAGGACTAGACAAATAACATATGTTATTATTATGTTTTTAAAATCATTTCTTTCTATTTAACACCTAACCACTTGACATACGTCTCTCAGACTCAAAGTAGCAGTAATTTTCTCACCTGAGACGTATGGCAGGTGGATAAGGGTTAAATTAAGTGAATAGTCATCCATACTAATTATAGATACAATCATACAAACTTATTAAAGATAAAACATAGCTCAAATCTATAAATATATTCAACCTGTTAACTCTATAATATTAAGTCTTATTAAGACAATGAACAAATCTCATGTTCAAACAACTAATATCACTCAGGATATTGAATTACACAACAGACATTTGCATGTTATTACTAGTCCCAGTACTCGCACTCGGGGGAACCTTAACCCCTAGAGGGTGCGTCCCCAGGTGGCGGATAGGGGAATGCCCGCCAGGCTTAGCTTGGAGGGTAGGGGTGAAATAAAATAACCCTTGAAATAACTTGCTAGTCAAGTCTACAATGTTTGAACACAAGGACATTCACAAACAGACTTGGATATCAAATGATGGTATCACAAGAAATCAGATAGACCACATTTTAGTAGGCGCGAGACATGCAAGCAACGTCCTTGATGTACGAAGCTTGAGAGGTGCAGATGCCGATTCGGACCACATCCTAGTAAGAGCAAAGGGGAGAATGCGCATCTCTAACCACAAAAATAAAAGAGCGGAAAAATCAAATATGTGGGAAGTATATAAACTAAATGGCGAAAGAACCAAAAACGAATTAAAAAAACAAATATTGGAAAACCTTCCAGAAACCTATAAAGATGAGAACTGCCAAGGAAATACTGGGTCCAACACAAAAGAAGAAGCATAAGAACTGGTTCGACAGTGACTGCCGGAGGGTATTAGAACAGAGAGAAAAAGCCAGAATGCTAAGAAAAGGAGAAGAAGAGAAAGAAAAGGAAACATGAACAACAAATACTGGAAGAATTGGAAACCAATTTCAGAGGCAATCAACTAAAGGAATTCTATAGGAAGGCGGGCGAAGCAAAATCTGGATTCAGACCAAGAACAGGGAACATCCTGAAGAAGGATGATGGGACCCTAATTACAAATGAGCAAGAAATTATAACGGAATGGCATAACTACTTTAGTAGACTTCTCAATATTCAAGTCAAAGTGCACAAGCTTACCACACGGCAGATTTTCCTGTAGAAGACCCCAGCCTGGAGAAGGTTCAAAAAGTCATAATGAGGATGAAAAACGGCAAAGCGCCGGGAAAAGACAACGGAAAAGACAAACTTCCTTTTTCCAGATGGAAGAAATACCAAACAATTGGAAAGAAAGTATTATAATCCCCATACACAAGAAGGGGGATAAAATGAAGTGTGCCAATTACAGGGGCATCTCATTGTGAAATACATCATAGAAGATACTATCGATAATTATCCTGCAGCAGCTAACACCTATAGTGGAAGCCGTCGTGGAGGACTACCTTTAGAAAAAACAGGTCTACATTCGACCAAATATTCACTATTCGGCAAATTCTGGAAAAGTGCTGTGAGTTTAATCAAAGGTTGCACCATATATTTATCGACTTTAAACAGGCCTACGACAGTGCATTGCGAGTAGAACTTTGGCAGGCAATGGCAGAACTATCAATCCCGCAAAAAACCTAATTAAACTTACCCAAATATACATCGAATTGAAAAATGCACTATGTTTTTACCACACTTATACTATGTAAAAATGTTATACAACTTGTTGTTCACAGTAATATAAATTTCTACACATACCAGGACTTAAGTTTCGACGTTTTACGGTCATTTTCAAGTGGTTACTTTAAAGTAGTTACCCAAATATGTGTAAATTGATCCAAAAGCAGAGTTAGAATTGGAAGCACTGGCACTGGAACAACGGGCTGACACAAGGAGACGCACTATCTCCACTGCTCTTCAATATATCGCTGGAGAAAGCAATAAGAGCGGCAAATATTAAAGTGGTGTACACTAAGGACCAAAACTTCCACTTGCCTTTGCGGAAGACATCGATGTGATGGCCAGGTCAGTTCTTAAAGTCAAAGAACAGTTCATCATGATAGAAAAGGAAACACTTAAAATGTGATTAGCCATAAACTAAACTAAGACCAAATATATGTACGTATCAAGGCAGGCTCAAAGAGATCGTATAGCCCAGAATGTGACGATTGGAGATTTTAATTTCGAGAGGGTGAATAGCTTCAAATATCTAGGAGCGGTAATAACGGCCGAAAATGACATAACAGAAGAGTTCAAAGCCAGAATTCAGAGTGGCAACAGATGTATGCATGCTTTGGACAAAACACTGAGATTCAAACGTTTTAGTAGGAGAGCCAAAATACGAATCTACAAATCGATAATACGATCGGTGGTTATGTATGGCTGTGAAACGTGGACACTCACAAAAGATAGCGAACGAAAATTGATTGAGTTTTTTTGAGTTTTGAGTTTTCGAGCGGAAGGTACTCCAGAGAGTATATTTAATCTTGTCCACAGAACTAGAAAAAATAGGGAACTGACTGAGTTGTACAAGGAACCCGATATTGTAAATGTGATCAAAGTGATGAGATTGAGATGGGTGGGACATGTCAAAAAATTGCCGACCTACGTACCATGGGATTGAACTACGACCCCCAAATGTTGATGGACCGACAGGGGTGGAGACGCATTGTGCAGTCAGCCAGAACCCACATAGGGCTATAGAGCTACAGGAAAAAAAACTAGTCCCAGTACATTTTCATGTCACTAACAGGACTAGACAAATAACATATGTTAAATATGTTAAAATCATTTCTTTTTATTTAACTTAAGTGAAGCCATCTGCAGACGCATTTCCAGATGAGAAATAAGTTTTTATAAGACTTAATATAACAGAGCTACGAACTGGTTGAATATATTTATATCTCTCTAAGCGTGCTACATGCTTAAATAGGACCTGGACCTCCTCCCACTGACTACACTTGTGCTAGGTGTCTTGATGTTAGACACAAATGTAGGGAGCCCTTACAGTATTTAGTATGGTTGGCGAGCCACTATTAGGGGAGGTTTCGTGGCAGATTTTTACATCTGATGAGATTGATGATGTCAGCAATGATTGACATTGCCACAGCCAAGCACAGGAGGATGGTAGCTTATTTTTCCATAGCCAGGAATTGAACTCTGGACTTGTGGCTCAGTAATCTGACACCTTGACTACTTGAAAGACACATCATAATTACTAGTTATTATATTATTTATATTATTTATATACAAGTCTAGACGTGTCTGTCAAAATTTGTAGAATTTGAAAAGTTGTTGGTCTAATTTTTTGACCTTATTTTGACCTTACCTGTCTATAGTCCACTTTTTTAAGAATACAGTAACTAGAAACCTGATTTACACTATGATAAATGTTCAATCTAGATACAAAATTTGTCGCTAAATTCAAATATGGTTACATGAATATAAAATTGGTAATTTATTAATGGTTTGATTGAATATCTTAATATTATTGAATAACTTATACAATACTAACAAATAAATGGAGAAAAACGCAAAAAAATCTAACTGAAACAAACAGATCAGATGACAATTGTGAAGTGACACGGCAGCCATTGACAACTAACAGCTGCAAATGTATGTGAAAAGGAAGAGAGAAAAGAGGTTGAGATGGAGAAGTAAATATCGTCGGTGTGAATTTCTCCTCGATTTAAGCCAATCAGAGAACAAGGTCAAATAAGCCCTATCTTCCCTGTACTGCATTCTTTAAAAAAATGAACTATAGTGCTGTTTACTCTAGTTTGTCTAAGCAAGTCTTATCTATTTAGCCTAGAGCAGTGTTTCCCAAAGTGTGGTACGCGTACCCCAAGGGGTACGCGAATGGTTTGCAAGGGGTTCTTGTTGCAAGGGGAAATGATGTTCCAAAATTTTAATTTTTTGTGTGTGCCAAGATATAAGAAGAAAAATAACAATATTTAAATTACATCAAAAATAGTGCATCTAACATGACTTTTTAGAAAGTTTTTGAATCTTATGAATTAGCCATGAATCTGCAAACAGTTCATATTCATTATCTTTGATAATTAATTAATACAATACAAATGAAAACTAACTTCTGATAAATTCTGTTTTTAAAAGATTTTGTTACTTTTATCATTTTTAAGTAACCAATAGTTTATTTTACTAACTGCTCACGATAAAATGATTGGATATTGTTTTTACGTATATAAAGACAAGCAGAAACTGTTTTAAATAGAACTCATAAAGAATAAAAATTTTTCTAAGATTTGTAATAATTTTTATTCGATTTTGCCTTATCATCATGTTTAATTCCTTGGATACGGATCAATAAAACAGTGGTTTATTCACTAGTGAAGTTAGAATTTTATTTCACTAGTGAATTTAGAATTTTATTTCACTAGTGAAATAAAAGTATACATAGCAACACATCAAAATAACTCACTTATGGGCTCCGTAAACATGACCCTAAATGTTGACTTTGCTGTTCTTTTTTGATCTCCAATCACAAAACTTATTATAGGTACATTTTTTTGTATAAATCTATTGATTTCTGCAGAAGTAATCTTTCCACAATTGCCTTAGCATCTAACAATAATTCTTGGGATGTATCCATGTATGATTAATAAAACACAAATTAATGAAACACAACTTCTAAACAAAATTTTGAAGTACGAATCAACAATTTTATCGTTATCATGAGTACAATACAATAATGGGCCATAATAAATAATGATAAAATAATGACATGCTTCTCTTAAAAAATCACAGACAATGAAACTTTTCTTGAAATGTAACTTGTTAAGAAGTTATATATGCAATTAAATAGAAGCATATATTCCACTCGCAGGTGATTAACTATATTTTTATCTTTTAAAGCCCAATCTGGAGACTATATATTACTACTACTTACTAAGACGAGTACAGTTTTTGTTTTTCACCCTTTGTCATACGAATAAAATGCTCTTTGACATATCCATACACATGTGAGCTTATCACATATCCATGACGTCATAGAGACATCAATGTATATCAAGGGGTACTAGTATATCTCAGGAATGTTCAAAGGGGTATGAAGTGTTAAAAAATATTTGAAAGGGGTACACGTGGATAAAAAGTTTGGGAAACACTGGCATAGAGTATGCCTATAAATTGTGTTTGTTTGGACCATCAAGCTCTGTTATATTTACTCAATTCTTATTATCATATATTGTATGGTTTTGTTTGCAACATTTAAACTATTGCTTTTCTATTCGGTTTTATTTCATTTTCTGGTCGTTTCTGTCTTCAGTCAGCTATATTGTCGTATAAATTTTTAATCAAATTTGTTAAAATTGTTCAAAATTGATTGTTTAAAAGATAATAATGCATGTTTTACTTAATATAATTATGAACTATAAATGAATACAAATGCCCTAGGAGTATAAGCATGGTGATTCGGCCCCGGAAATATATTTATATGATATTCGGAATATATGTTGGTACTAATTTAATAATAAGATCCTGAAAGTTTCAGATCGCTAACTCAATTGGTTTTCGAGAAAAAGCGAAATGTGTCAAAAACGAATAATTTTTTTTTTCTCAGGAACGGCTGAATCGATTGATCTAAAAAATTAACATGTTTTGGTGGCCGATAGGAGCTCTTACGAAAAAAATTAACAGCTATATAGCTTCATAAGATTCTTGAAAAAAGAGACATTTTTTTTAATTTTAATTTTTTAACCATGGTACAGTTTTGGTTCAATTATGAAACTTTCTTTTTTTCAAGCCTTATATATTACCCTTTAACTTTATGAGTTTTTCAGCTAACAGCTATATAGCTTCATAAAATTCTTGAAAAAAGAAACATTTTTTTTTATTTTAATTTTTTAACCATGGTACAGTTTTGGTACAATTATGAAACTTTCTTTTTTTCAAGCCTTATATATTACCCTTTAACTCTATGAGTTTTTCTGATTTTTAAAAATGGTAGGCCATAGCAGAACAAAATAAAAACAATTTTTTGCTCAAATAATGCATTTATTTAATGTTTCAAGTTTTAATTGCCGTGTTTTTATGCATATTTAAATTATTTCTAATTATTAGAAATAACAATTTATATTTAAAATAACAACAATAATTTTTTCATCAAAATAAAAAATTAAAACAGTCAAAAATAACTCATCATTCTATATTAATTTCAATAAATATTTTGAGAACTTTGTTTATTACAAAGCCCGATAATTATTATATTCTACTAAATTCATTTCATTGATATAACATACAACACAGTTAAATATATTAATGATACAAGAACAATTTTCAATTTATTAAGTTAATTAATTAATAATTAACAATTTAACAAATACGATATATACAGCAAAAATATAGATTTTTAACAATCTTCATCACTGTCTTCTTCAATCACAACTGAAGTACCGTCTTTATCAAATAGTTTATTTAATATTGCAGCAGGCCTAGGAATTTTTGATAAGTAACTCCCGTGCGACAAAAAATTAACAATCGCGGCAACAATCGTTCTAAGAAGCGTCTCGTAAAGCTTTTGTATCCGATAGTATTTGGCTTGTAATCAATAAAGCATCTATAAACTTTCCTGCTAATGTGACGTGATTGAACTTGTGATTTTAGTATGTTTGAATAATCCTTTACATACTGAATGGTGATATCACCAGATTCATCAATCATTTCTGATAAATAGGATATCGCTTGTTTAAATTGGTAAGAACCAGTGAAAAATATTCTTAGATATTTTTCCGTCATTTCTGGAAAATCTTCTAATCACCTGTCTGAAACGGTAGTTTTCTAAGTTGCCAGCCATTTTGCGTCACTTCATCAGCTAACGTATTTTCAACATCATTTTGGCATTTCATCATTTCTACAATATCATCCAGACACTCGGCATCAGAAGTTAGGCGTTTGCTGTATTTATTATGGAGAAACGACGCGATTCTAAAAAAAAGTACCGATTCTAGGAAGCATTTTGTTGTCAATTTGCTGATCCAGCAGATATTTTTGTTTAAAGATCCCGTGACTGCTTCCACTGTCCAACGCAAATTCGTTAAGTTTTTTCGTTACGTTTCTTGACGCATTCGACTCAGCTGTTAGTTGATTGCGTTTTCCTTTTAGTGCTGGTATTAATACTTCAAAACTCTTACTTTCTAGGTGCTCTTTAACATCACGCATCCCACGATCAACCACAAATTCATGACCAGGTTTCAATAAATTACATATACCATTTGGATTATCTATAATATCTCTCATAATATTAGTATCATTTTGAGTAGCATAATACGGTTCTAGAATATCGATAATGTATCCATCAGTTGTACAAATCGTAAATGGTTTATACAGTGGCACTATTTTTTGCCCAGAATATGACTTTCTCTGGTACTGATTGTTTGAACTTTTCTCATGACGAGCATATGTCCCATCACAAATAATAATGAGTTTGCCATTGAGATTATTATGTTAAGTTTTTTTGCAACCGCAGATGTATGATTTTGAATGAGATCATTTCTGGACATTGCATGTATTCCAAAATGAAGAGGTTATACGTCTTGTTCGAAAGATTGAGTCACTTGTTCACAATATTTTATCATTAACTGCTCTTCTTCGATCTCTAAAATTGTAGATATCAATTTATTTGAATTTCCTGTGCGAAGCTTGACTAAAAATGCAATGAGTGCTTGAGTTATACTTCGACCACCAGTGTTTCTCATTGATGATGACAAATTCTGCAGTTCAATGTTTTCCCATTTCACAAGTTTTCCCATTTCAAGCCAGTCAAGATGTGAAGTTTCAACACAAAAATCAAAAGAAATGTTCTTGTATCGTTAATATATTAAAAAATAATCGCATAAAATTTATTCATCCAATATTCGATTAGAAGTATACAAAACTCAACATACAATAAATGGATGAAGTTCTACAATAAATAGCTGGATAAATACAAAAATAAATTAATCAATCCAAAATTCGGTTACTTCGTACAAAATAAATTACTTCATCCAAAAAAAGTTAATTCATCCAAAATAAAATGTAATCATCCAATAATTGATTTTTTCTTACAAACTATGATTTTTCCTTACAATAATCGATTGAATCGTTCAACATATTCGAAATTCACACAAAAAAGGTTTTTTATTTTACTTAATAAGTGCAAAATGCAAATTTACGAGTGTTTTTAATAATCTTCACACTTTTATTATATGCATAAAAATACTGAAAGGAAAAAACTGTTCACCTTATTGATGAGTGGATTAGCTCGGAAATAAATTACATTATTCTATCTCCTTATATATAGTCTATATAGTGCTTCTTATATATAGTGCATCTATCTTCTTGTTTCCAATAGACCTACTTTGGACCACGCTTGTTCAACTATTGGGCTTTGATCTTTGTCCAGTATTGTCGCATCTTCTGCCGGTGTAGTTTCTTTCCCTCTTCTGTGTTTCTGTTCCTTCAGTGTTTTTCCTGAAATCCACGGACTTCCTTCAGTGTTTTTCCTGAAATCCACGGACTTCCTTCAGGATGCATCTCACAGAAGACTGTCTGTTTTGGAGATCTGTTATTCCCACTTCTTTAATATCCTTCCCGGTTTCTATCAACCAAGTGGTACGAACCTTCTTGTTTTACCAGAATGTGAACACTGTTGGTTAGTCGGTTTGGAGTCAATCTTGCAACGTGGCCATAGAAAGCTACCCTTCTTTTCCTTGCACAGTCAGAGAGCCTCTCAATATGTTAGTAGAGCTCAGAGTTATGTCGTCTTCGGAATTCCCCATCTTCCTTTACAGGGAATGCCTAGGATCTTCCTGATGATTCTCCTCTCTCTGATTTCCAATTTCTCTACCGGAGCTCTTCGGTTCAAGGAAGGACACTCTATGGCATACAGTGCTTCTGCTCGTAAGACTGATGTGTTTGCGCTCTCTCTTTCGTTACACGCCGCGTTAGTTAGAAAAAAAATTTGAAGGAATCAAGTCCTTGTTTGTAAAATTCGTTTATTGTGAAGATATAATTGTATTTTGTATAAAAAAATTGTTTGTAAAGAGCAATCAAATTTTGGCTGGACCAACCTTTTTTGTACAGTTAAACCTTTTTTGGGTGAATTGATTGTATTTTGTACAAATCTATCAATTATTGTACTAAACCATTATTAGTTTATATTTTATTTTGGACGAAGTAACCTTTTTTGGATGAAGTAATCGTTTTTTGTATGAATAAACCGAATTTTGTATTTTTCCAGATATTATTTGTAAAAAAGCATCTATTTATTGTACGCAAAAAATCCAAGCCTTTTATTTTGGACAAAGTAACCTTTGTTTGGATGAAGTAATCTCTTTTTGTATGAATAAACCGAATTTTGTATTTTTGCAACTATTTTTTGTAAAAAAACATCTATTTATTGTACGCAAAAAATCCAAGTCAAAAATAATTGAGCTTTGTAATAAAAAAAGTTCTCAAAATATTTATTGAAATTAATAATAAACAGTCATTTTTAACTTTTTTTATTTTTTATTTTGATGAAAAAATGATGGTTGTTATTTTAAATATAAAGTGTTTTTTCCAATAATTAGAAATAATTTAAATATGCATAAAAACAAGGAAATTAAAATTTGAAACATTAAATAAATGCATTGTTTGAGCCAAAAATTGTTTTAATTTTTTTCTACTGTGGACTACCTTTTTTTAAAATCTAAAAAACTCATGTAGTAAAAGGATAATATATAAGACTTGAAAAAAAGAAAGTTTCATAATTGTACCAAAACTGTACCATGGTTAAAAAATTAAATTAAGAAGAATTTTAAGAAGCTTATGAAGCTATATTAGCAGTTAATTTTTTTCGTAAGAGCTCCTATTGGCCCCAAAACATATTAAATTTTTAAATAAATAGATTCAGCCATTACTGAGAAAAAAATGTTTGTTCGTTTTTGACACATTTCACTTTTTCTCGAAAACCAATTGAGTTAGAGAGCTGAAACTTTCAGGATCTTATTATTTAATTAGTACCAACATATCTTCCGAGTATCATATAAATATCTTTCCGGGGCTGAATCACCAATGCTTATACTCCTAGGGCCTTTGATGTATACTGCAAATTTGACTGTATATTGCATAGGTTTAAGGACCTCTCCGCATAAAAATTTTATTTGATTTTCTGGTCTTTTCTGTCTTCAATCAGCTGTATTATCTTATAAATTTTTAATCAAATTCATCGAAATTGTTTAAATGAGAATAATGTATGTTTAACTTAATATAATTATGAACTATAAATGAATATAAATTTGATACTGTATGCATAGGTTTGAGTGGCTCTCGGCATGAAAATGTCTTTTATCTCAAAAATCTAATCAATGTTTATATACTCTTAACAAATAAAATGATTAAATACATTAAAGGGTTTCGACTAAATTGTGCTTCATGACTAATAATTTATCTTGCCGAAACAGCAAAAATAAAAGATAAAATAATCTCAAATGAAGAGTAGCTTCCAGAGATATCAACTAGTTAATGTTTCATTAAAATCAAATGCATCACTTGGATAACCAAATACAAACATGTTTGAGTTTTAGCAAGCAAGCGTAACATTATTATGTTATTCGCAAATGAAAAATTGTGAATTATTGTTTATAATAAATTGTTTACAGCAAAGTGTGGGTATGAATTGGAAGTGATAGAACGAGTAAAAATTGAAACTGTATGAAAAATGGGTAGTGCTTTAAGGTTAATCATCATTGATATTTAATTACTGATGCAAAAGTATATCCTGTGATAAAGCAAACACATACTTACATAGAAGCAAAACAAATCTTGGGCCAAGAGTATTTACACACGTTAAAATAAACAATGACACATACAGTCAACATATAAATAGGATTTTTTGCAAAGTTATAATATTATTATTTCCTTACAGACATTTATATAATATAATCCTCCAATACCAACATATAGCTCATAAACGGTTTTTACTAGTTACGTACACTTGAAACAAAACCCAATATATATTTAAATTCGATTATGACGTATCTATGTTTAAAACGATTTGTTTCTGTATTGTTGGAATATTTGGGCCGTGTCCGGTTTTTTCTCACTTACAATATCAGAATATAACGTTTAGGGATTTTTTACTTTACACACTTGTAACTTCCAACTATGGGGAAATTTCACTTTACAACCATCAATTATTTACTCGAAACTGCCAACATAATACAATTTTCAAGTACCGTTTAGGTGGGGATAATCTCACACTTAATTGAATGATCGGAGACCAATCAAATTCGAGGCTCTTTTCTTATTCTCCAATCATCTACTTCGAATACAACACAACACCACAGCTAACAATACACCCGCGCCATTCTGGTTGCATAACCAGCATCTCATAACATGAGAACAAATCAATAATAACAGTGTTCCCTTTGATATTCATACTTCTTTTCCGTATTAAATATACATCCATCCTCTATTCGTTCATTTTTTCCTTTTCCTTCCCTTCAATACATATTAATAACCCTAGAAGAAAAGTTCAAACCTGATTCTAATAAATATGCAACTAATTATGCTTTGTTATTTAATCAATAACATAATTATGAATAAACCATATTATTACTACAACTAATTATTTCTTATTAATTCCATTCATTAGATATTCATTCATTTTTAATGTTGCATTTTTAACGTACTTTCCTTTTGTCTGACTCACGGTGATCAATCAATATGACTCATAGTGACATCACTCAAGTCAAAAGTAAAATTGAAACCCTTTTTCTCTTATCGCTAACTATTTCCGTAATTTTAAATGATTTTTTGTCGAAAAAAACTTGCAAACAGACTAGACTAGATAACAAGACCAGACAAACAAAATCAGACAGATATAATCGGGGCAAATCTTAAAGATTAGAGAGGCTAAGGAGCCAAACCAGACCGCAATGGGGGCGGGCGGGGGTTCTCTAGCCTGAAAGCAGGTATCAAAGGGGCCAATCGTAGTCGTCTACAAAGCGTCTTTATCGAACTAAAATATTAGACTTTTACTTGTCCAGGCAAGTAATATTAATAAAAATATAGAAAATAAATGCTCATATCCAGGGCCGTCTTTAACCTATTGGGGGTCCTGGGCACATTAGGATAATGTGGTCTCCTTAGGTCAAGGCTATACGAACCTGACAGAGCAGTATTTTATTAGAGTAGACAAGGAAAGCAGATAAGCAAAGTTTTAGATTTATTTGTATATCTTTACAGTCACATTAAATGAAGGTATAATATAATATAATCCACAAAAGTAACTCTTTTAGCATTCTTGGATATAGAGGGAGCCTTTGACAACACCTCACACGAGGCTGTCAAAGCGGCCCTCGAAATATGAAATATCGACAGCACTATCTCAAAGTGGATGGGAAAAATGCTGAGAACCAGAACGGCGGAGAAACAAGTGGGAATAGACACCATTAAGATCTCCACAACTCGAGGGTGCCCACAGGGAGGTGTGCTATCACTACTAATGTGGAGCCTGGTAGTTGATGAACTACTGGCTAGGCTGAGCGCCCTAGACATCAAATGTCAAGGTTACGCTGATGACATAGTCGTAATGGCCAGAGGGAAGTTTGAGGAAACGCTCTGTGAAATCGATCAGAGAGGCCTCAAAGTAACTAATAGATGGTGTCAAACAGTGGGACTGAGACTCAACCCGAGCAAAACCACCGTGATACCATTTACTAGAAGGAGAAAACTAAACTGCCTACAGTCCATAATGTTAGATGGGAGGGCAGTAGAATACAATCAGGAGATAAGGTATCTGGGTATCACACTAGATTGAAAACTCCTATGGAATACACACGCTGAGGTAGCGATAGGTAACGCCAAACGCGCTCTAATGCTGTGCAGAAATCTGGCAGGAAAAACGTGGGGTTGTAACCCAGCAATCCTGCGATGGATGTACACCATGATAGTGAGACCTGCAATCACTTATGGGGCAGTTGCGTGGGGAAGTAGAACCAAGCTAGCCTCTATGAGGAAACAGCTTGAGAAGATTCAAAGACTGGCGTGTGTCTGCATCACGGGGGCGATGGGGTCGTGTCCGACAGCAGCAGTAGCAATGGAGCTGCTTCTGGATCTAACTCCACTGCACCTCTTGGTGGAAAGGGCCGCCAGATCGGCGATTGTAATGTTCAGCAAGGAAGGAATAGGCAGAGGTATTATATATATATATATATATATATATATATATATATATATATATATATATATATATATATATATATATATATATATATATATATATATATAATATATATAAATAATTGGGAGCAAAGACCGAAACAGCCTCGCTGCCAAGATTCCCTAGCTGGACGCACGAAAAGACGAAATGGTATGCAAATACCACTTCGAGAAAAACTATACAGCAGTGTGTAGTATTAAAGCCGATTGGAGCGACGAATCCTCAGCGTACCACATAGAGCAAAATGCTATCAAGTGGTATACAAATGGTTCGAAGACAAAGGAAGGTACTGGTGCAAGAGTATTTGGACCTCGTACCAAATACTTCGAATCCATGGGAACATTCCCGAGTATCTTCCAAGCAGAGGTACACGCAATCGAAAGATGTGCACAGTTTAACCTCGACAGGAATTATCGCAAAAAACGAATTGCTATCCTGTCAGACAGCCAAGCAGCCATCAAGGCCATTATCTCATGCACCATCAGATCCAAACTGGTATGGGACTGTGTGGGAAAGCTGAACAAGCTTGGCAAAAACAATAAAGTAACGCTATACTGGGTACCAGGACACACTGGTATAGACGGAAACGAAGAAGCCGATCACCTAGCAAACATGGGATCCAGTAGTCCCTTTATAGGTCCGGAACCCTTTTGCCGCATGAGTGTGAACACCATCCACAAAAGTTTAGACGAAGAAACAAGAAAACAATGGATGAAAACCTGGAAAGAACTTCCAGAGCTAAGGCAGTCCAAAGAGATGCTGGGATCTTTTAACCAGAAGAGAACAAAAGTTTGCCTGATATTAAGTAGGAACAAGCTTAGAATTCTGACAGGAGTCCTGACAGGACACTGCAGACTTAGGAAACATCTCAAGGCCCCAGGCCTAGAAGAGGATGACGGATGCAGATTCTGTGGTTTAGCAGAGGAAACCCCCATACATCTACTCACAGACTGCGGAGCACTACTCCGCAAAAGACAGATGTACCTCGGGGCTCACTACTTGAACACAGAGGAGCTGCAGGCCTTGAATCCCACCCAGATCCTGAAATTCCTAAATGAATCAGGATTAGAGGAGGCTCTCTAAATAGGTAAGTATACCAACGCTTGGAGGAGGAGGGTGGGGTACAATAGATCTTTAAAGGTTGCAGTACAAGTCGTCACCACCATATCTACAATCTACAACTCTTTTAGCATTCACAAATATCTGTGTTCTTAAAAATCTGTGTTGATTGAAGAAGTGCCCTTCTAGATTTGAGATGGGCAAAATCTTTAATCACTTCTACAAAATCTCTGTTTTTCACAAAAGTTATCGTTTGGTGATGTGGCAGGAACTAGGGGGGCCTTATCGATCGTGGGGCCCTGGGCATATGCCTAGAGTGCCCAGTGGAAAAGAGGGGGCTGCTCATATCGAATTGAAGGGTACAGAGGAAAAACCACGCATGTCCACCTAGATTCGTTTTGAGAGAAACGGAATTTAAAGTTAAAGGACTTTGACGTTGTTTTCCTAAATATCTATTTTATAATGTCAGCTTAATAGGGACTAACGTGCTTTTTCCCCAATCTTATACAGTGAAACGCAAAGTACACTTCTAAAGGGCCCCGTACACTAGCAACCTAGTCAACAACCTTCTCGTCAACTTGCTATGTTGACGACCAGGTTTAGTAGTGTATGAGCTGATTGCAGACAACATTTCAGGCTGAGTACAATGTTGAATAAAATCAAAGTAACTTGGATTTTTGGTGGGCGTAGTCTGATATTGGCAACCATGTTGAGGAGGTTGAAGACATGGTTATAAACATCAGTTTTTGGAATTCTTGTTTGTGCAGGTGACTTGTGTTTGCGATTTTAATTTTTTGTAATTTTTAATTGTCCGTCTTAATAGTTATGGCTAATATCATACCAAATATTCCTGTATGGGTGAAAGTTTACAAAAATCGTAACAAGAAATAAATTGCCATGGAAAAATTGTTACTCCTACGTTTGGCATGAGTTGCTGGATACCTACTAGTGTTCTCGTTTTCCCTTTCCTGCCGCTTGAGTTATGCGCGCTATGTAATATAGCCTTTTATCAATTAATACTCCGAGGTATTTGAGATTTTCTTTCGGTGTTATTATTGCCTCTTCCACTTTAAATGTTACGGGGCTAAGTTCCGTTAGGCCTGTGAGGAGGACCGCTTCAGTTTTTTCTAGAGCTAAATTCAGCTTCTTCGATTTAATCCACGCGCTGACCATTTCTGCTGCTTGATTTGCCGTTCGCATCAACATTTGTTCTGTTCTTGCTGTGACAACTAGTGCGATATCGTATGGGAAGCCATTTACGGTGGCCCCCAAAGGCAGTCTGATGACGGAGAACTTATAATGGTTCTCCGTCTATAGCACGCCCCACAGGATGGGGCCTAGTATCGAAACCTGTGGGAATTACACTTTTTTCTTCTTAAAGGACCCATATTGTCCTCACACAACTCGTTCAAAACTATATACATAATCAAATCTTCACTAATTATTTTTAAATTCTTTGTACAAGCTCTACACCGATGAATAAACCGAACAAAAGCAACATGTAACTGATACTAATATTTTCAACTTGGTTGTCTAGTGTGTGGGCAAGAACCTCAATCTTGTTGACGACAAGGTTGAGGTTCTAGGTGACTACGTTGCTAGTGTATGGGGCGCTTAATACCAACATTTGGCAGCACCCAAGGGCGTACCCACCGAGGGGCAGGAGGGGTGTGGGGGGGGGTCAGCTGGCCCTCCTTAGAACTCACCTCGCCGCACAGAAATATCTATTAAAAATACCTCACCCTGACGTCTTCGGGTGCAAAGAGCATGTAACAATTAATGCAATATAAACATTATTATAATAAGAGCAATATAAACATTATTAATACCTCACCCTGACGTCTTCGGGTGCAAAGAGCATGGCGAAGCAGTTCTGAAATTGTACGCCAGATGGATACTTCATTTCATAATGCATAATTCACATCATAATCCTCGAAACAAATATGAGCTTCCCCCCCTAGTGCACATCATGTGTACGCTCTTGCCAGTACCAATTTATAATGACAAAAAAAGTCAAAGGACTTCTGTGGTTTTTCCCCTGTGCCCATCAATTCAATTTACAAACTTACTTCCGACATTCAGGGCCGTCTTTAACCTATTGGACACCCTGGGCACATTAGGATAATGGGGCCCCCATGACCTTGACATAACACTATTTTGTTAGAATAGCCAAGGAAACTAGATAAGCAACGTTCTAGATTTTTATTTCTTTACAGTTACATTAAATGAACTTGTATAACATGATATACTTTGGCCAGATCATTCCACTTCTTAAGAATAATAAGGCAGTTGGAGAGGACTCTATATATCGTTGCTGAGATGTGGAAAGGTGCTGGAAGCAATGCCGTCGGCAAGCTAACCGAGATCATCCAGGACATCTGGGAAACAGAGAAATTACCACCCGGTTAGAAATCTACTCTGATCCATCCGCTTCACAAAAAGGGAGATTTAAGCTGATCCAAACGACTACCGTGGAATTTCTCTCGTCCCATTAACATACAAGATTCTCTCCAAGACGTTACAAACAAGGGCAGAAAATCAGCTGGATAGTCAACTGGGATGGACTGTGATGACTATCGGATGATAAGTCTTATGTCCCATGTCCAGAAAACCTTTCTTAGAATCATCCAAACGCGAATCTACAAGAAGTGCGAATATCAGATGGAAAACACCCAGTTTGGATTCCGGAACGGATTCGGAACACGTGAAGCACTCTTTTCCCTAAATGTAATGGCACTAAGGCGAAGAGACATGAATGTGAATGTATTTGCATGTTTCATAGACTAACGAAAGGCGTTCGACTGTTTTAATCATCATAAGATGATCGAAATTCTAAGAACAACCAGAGTCGACGAACAGGACCTACGTTTCTTATCAGAACTTTATTGGCATCAAACGGCGATAGTAGAGATGGAACAACCAACATCGGAAGATATGCAAATCAGACGGGGTGTTCGACAAGGTTGCGTCTTGTCTCCACTCCTGTTTAATACGTACTCGGAAACTATATTTAGAGAAGCAGTGGATGGAGTTCAGGGCGGAATCAAGATCAATGGAACCCCAATAAACAATATCAGGTACGCCGATGATACGGTTATAAACCAATGATGTACAAGAACTACAAATCATAATAGATTCCGTAGTTCACTATAGCGAGATGTTTGGATTGCATCTCAATGTCTCCAAGACCAAATTATTGGTCTTTTCTAAGACTCCAATAAATGCACACCTGCGCGTCAAGGGACAAACATCCAACAAGGGACCTTAATCAAATATCGTTGAGCTAACATCAATAGTCAGTGCGACCCGAAAAGGAAAATACTTTCAAGGATTGAGTAAGCGAGAAAAATCTTCATGAATATGAAATTATTTTTTACAAAACTTAACCTCGGTTTGGAACTCAGAACTCGAATGATCAGATGCTACGTCTTCTCTGCCCTACTCTATGGATGTGAAAGCTGGACACACACATACATTCACAGACTGAAAAGAAAATAGAAGCCTTCTAAATGTATGTGTATATATAGACGGATGCTGCGAATTTAATGGGTACAAAGGATCACCAACGATGAAGTACTCCAGCGCATGCACAAACAAAAAGAATTACTGAACATCATCAACATCACGAAATATTACGCCTCATAATAGAAGGGCAAAGTACAAGGGGAAAGATCAGTAGGAAGACGCCTGAACTCGTGCCTGAAAGATTTGAGGAGTTCGTTCGACCGCTCGTCTGCAGAAATCTTTCGTGCTGCAGTTGCCAGAGCTAAAATTGCCATTTGGATCGCCAACCTTCGGCAGGAGAGGGCGTGATAAGAAGAAGAGTCAGGGAGAATACCAGGGAGGTTTCAAGAAGACCCGATCCTGTGTTGAACAGATTTAAAACTCATTTTTTACCATTTAAACCTCAATTTTAAAACTGTACTTGCATCCAAGATTAGAAATCGCAAGGTAGTCGTCACCTTTGTTGATTTTGAAGGCCTGCGATTCCATTGATTTCCAGAGAAACGCTTAACAAAGTACTACAGGAACTAGTGCTAGACAACAAAACCCGCAGACTCATCCTAGAAACCTTGACCAACACCCATTCCAAGGTTAAATTTAGAGGCGAGATTTCAGAAAGCTTCGAAATAAAAACTGGAGTGAGACAAGGAGACTTTCCCCACTTCTCTTCAACTGTGTTCTTTAAAAGGTTATGAGATAATGGCGCAAGACTGACCAACTTGGGTGTTCAGAGTGGTATCTACATGGGGCGTAAGAACAAGGCGTAAGACTGGTTGTAGATTGACTTTGCAGATGGCACATAGCACTGATTGCTGTTTCTCTTGAGATAGCAACAATGCAGGTAAATTGTCTCATAAAACAGGCTGCCAAAGTTGTCGCTGAAGAAAACAGAAATTTTCACCAACATCAAAGAAGCAAACACTGTTACTAGAATGTTACTAGAGCAGGAAAACATCAAGAGGACTGAGAAATTTAAGTATCTCGGCGAATGGATTGAACTCCATTTACTAGAAAGACCATCTTTATTCAAGAGAGTCAACAAGATAGAACTAGCCTATCGACTGACTAAGAGCACTCACAACAAGAAATGCCTGTCACGCAATCTGAAACTTAAGCAGTACACATCAGTCTTGCGATCAGAAGCCCTGTATGCCATGGAGTGTCTTTCCTTGTGCCGAAGAGGTCTGGTAGAGAAATTGGAAATCAGAGAGAGGAGAATACTCAGGATCCTAGGCCCGGTAAAGGAAGATGGGGAATTCCGAAGGCAACATAACTCTGAGCTCTGCGGACATATTCAGAAGCTCTCTAACTTTGCAAGGAAAAGAAGGGTAACTTTCTATGGCCACGTTGCAAGATTGCCTCCAAACCGACTAACCAACCGTCTGTTCACCTTCTGCCAAAACAAGAAGGTTCGTACCACTTGGTTGACAGAAACCGAGAAGGATATTAAAGAACTGGGAATAGCAGATCTCCAAAACAGATAGTCTGTGAGACGCACCCTGAAGGAAGTCCGTGGATTTCAGGAAAGGTAGCCCCTGGACAGAAGAGAGAAAGGAATTACACCGGCAGAAGATGCGACAATACTGGGCTAAGATCAAAGCCTAACAGTTGAACAAGCGTGGTCCAAAGTAGCCCTTTTCGAAACAAGAAGAAGAAGAAGATATTATTAATATGAACAACTTTCAAGTATTCTCTTAAATGCAGACATTCCATTTCCAACTTTTTCTCATTAACATCTTCATAACAGATTTCAGTAAATGCTTTGCAACTATGTCTCAACTTTCCGGAATTCATGGTTTTCAAGCGAAAAAATAAACCAAAACGTTTACTAAAACTGTTATACGAACTTAATCGCTGTTTTAGATGAACACTCAGAGTATCATATATAGGAAGAAAGTTTATCTTTTCCATTCAGTTGGGCTGACGGCTCAGATCCATCAAAACTCTGTCGTAAGCTTCTACATCTTGTTCTTCGAGATAAGTCCTCGTAGTCAGATGCATTATCATTTGATTCTTTCGAATATCGGTCATCGTTTGGTGATCTCGCAGGAACTAGGAACGGGGGGGGGAACGGGGGGGGGGGGGGCAATCGACCGCGGGGCCTTGGGCACGTGCCCCGAGTGCCCAGTGGGAAAGAAGAACCTGCTGACACTCGGAAGAATAAATCGAGGAAGAGAATAGTTCAGATCTGTGGACGAAAAAAATATTCCAGTCCAAAACGGTCCTGGTATCATTCCGAAACCATTCCAAGGAGACCGAAACCATTCCAAAGACTTTCAAATAAATCTATTCCAAATGAAAAAAAGGCAGAGTTTTGAATTCACTTTCTGAGACTTTATGTTGTCATTGATGAAATAACCTGGCACCGTCGGGAAATCTGGGAACAGTTAGGAACAACGCGGAAAGTACCGCTGTTGGGCGTCCAGGTTTTGTCCTAGAACCCCGAAAATGCTGAAGGTGGAAATGCTCCCGGTTCGTGCCCAAATCCGCAGAAGTCTTAAGGAAAGTCGGAAAATTCGATCAGTAACTGAGGAACCAATAAAAAAACTAGTAGTAAAACTAGTTCAGAGAAAATCTATTTACTTAAGAAATTTGGAACAATTATCGCGGTTATGCTCTCGAGTTATGCTTATCGAGGTTATGTTATAGGAAGACAGCGATCTATGCAGGATATTTGTCTGTCGGATTTTTGGTTCCGTGAACTAATTGCATTAGTTTAAGGAGCACTTTCACTGTAGAAATAGAGGGGCACCTTAAAATACTGAAGGCCTTGATGCATCCTACATCCTTGCTACTCAAGCGGCTTTCAATAGTTCTCATTTAACCAACATACCTGGCAATGTGTTCTCGGTAAAGGATTCGCAACCTTGAGCATTTATTGAGAGTTAGTCCTCAACTTGGACGTCACACAGTGGGGCCAAATGTATGAA
Organism: Phosphuga atrata; assembly: GCA_944588485.1. Lineage (NCBI taxonomy): Eukaryota > Metazoa > Arthropoda > Insecta > Coleoptera > Silphidae > Phosphuga > Phosphuga atrata. The sequence continues at coordinate 7,955,079 of OX155907.1, forward strand.
TTCTTGGCAAAAATTATTTTAACGTTTTGTTATTAATTATTTTAAAATTTTAAGTTTTGAATATTACTTGATAAATACAACGTTTGTGAATAATAATACAAAGTGTAATATGTATTTTTTTAAAACTACATATATGTACATATCAAGAATTAACACGTTCACAAGGTTTGCGAAAAATCATTGCAGATCTCGGCGAGCGTATACATGTGTACGACACGGTTCAAACTGTTTCAACATGTTACCGCATGCTATCAAGCAGCCGCGATCTAGCATTTGTTTTCAGCGATTAGACTTGCCTGAAGCTGCTGAAGCTAAAGTTCATTTCAGAAGTAACCATCGCGGCTCAGATTTAATAGTTTTACCAGTATGGCATCCTTACCTACAGGTTACTATATAATTTTAATTGTATGATGTTTAGTAATATGTTATAATATTAATTAACAAAGACGAGTAAATGAAAATTACTATTAAAGGGTGTAACGTTTATTTGTACGAATTTAGTTGACATCAGTGCATATCATGTTTGCAGTTGTAGTTTTTTGTTTTTGGATTAGTTGTTCACGATTAATTTGAAAAAAAAAAGCTGCGCATGTTTGCGCCAATTGGATATAATGCTGGTTTAGAGCGCAAAAGAATACCAAGTTTTGACGATTTTTTTTGTGGAAAAATGGTTAGTGATATCAATGTTCTGTTTACACACATAGTTTATTTATACTTTCAACGTTATGCTTCAATTTTTATATAGCAAAACAATGTGAAGTGGTCAAGATATCTGCATCGGCGACAGACGTGTATTTCACTGATTTGGTCTAACTTCTGACAGCGCAGAACCGATGTAAAGTAAAATTTATGAAAAAATTCGTACAAAGTGTCCTAAAGACCTAATTCCGGATCTTGATAAAAAGATTTCATTTTTTATAGCTGATTTCAAGAAAAAATGGCAAAAAGCTAACAGAAAACATGACAGGTTCTTATAAAAACTGGTTGGACACTTAAATAAATTTACATACATGTATATAGTTCAAAAAAATATACATATTAAACTTTGTATTGTTATTAAAAAGATTTGTACTTATCATTTTATAGTCAAGATTTAGCTCAAATAATTTTTGCCAAGAAATCATGCATTGGCCCGAATGTGCGTCACCCAAAGCCATTTTTGATTCAATTTAAAAAAACTCTCCAAATGAGTTCTGTTTTTTGAGATGTATTTGTGATAATCAAGACAGAAATCAGTCGAATAAACGTTTAATTGTGTTCTTGGACTGTAGAAAAAATAACTGAAGAATCATTTACTAACTAGATAGTTATGTTAGGTTAGGTTAGGTAAGTACCTAGAGACATGTAAGTACATGTAAGATACATGTATCCATTCCGTTCACAGATTATGTAAATGGGGCAAATATGTTACTAAATAAAAGCGTTTAAATCTTGGATGATGGTCTTGAAAGGAACATGTTCTCTGGCTATTTATTGGAAAAATCAACCTAGATACGTTATTACTTTTTTCAGGAATATAGAAAGCATCTGCTCTTTGTAGTCCTTCATCGAAACCGCAATTATAAGAATCTTAATGCAAGACCAACAACGTCTCCGTGGAAAAAGTTATTCAAGAGACCAAACTAGTTACTGAAGCAGTGTAACTTCAATTTCGTAAACAAAAAGAAACTATCACATCTGGATGACATCTGGAGATTTCATAATTTTCATCAGATTTTGTAGCTCCTAGTACATGCGAATAGACCTTTTTACGTTTAGTTAAGTGCATGCGCATCCGCCAAGTTTGAAAGACGGGAATATGAATGTTTCGGGCATATATTTAGTTATATGTCAAAAAGTTGCACTTTATGACGTATAACAAGGCGTAAATTGACACATGTCCACTAAAAAACTTCAACTTTGAAAAGGCCTATTATTGTCAACTAGTGGCAAAACTTTTGTCTACCAGATCGTCTGTATTAAATTGTTCAGCTTAAAAGTATCAACAAAACTGAAAGAACACAGCGCATACTTTTCGAGAAAAATAGGCAAGTTATATTTGTCAACAAATACTACAAAATATATTTAATATATTGTTGGTCTTATTTCAAACCAATTTCAAGCAAATATATTTTATCGTCTCATTGTTGCCACTATTTCAAGTCTAATGTCTAATATTTAGTGAACCTTCAAGTTTTTTTTTAATGGAGCGGCGCACAGTGGGATAAAATCCCAAAAAACTGGCAAAAAACCTGAAAAATAATAATTTTTTAATCCGATTCCAAAAATGCATCTCATTAGAGAACCCTTGAGGATTCCGGGAAGTAAAAAAAACCAGGTTTTGAAAACCAACCCAAACTTTCATACCAAACGAAGCAGTTGAGTGTGTAGAATCGTGCGCGCGACAGCTAGTGAAAATACGTGAAACTTTGATTGTGTATTAAATGGTGAAAAATTTTTCGAATTTAAGTTTGCAAAATGGCTGAGGCACAGAAAGGTATGTAGAATTTAAATACATCATTAGCTGTAAATAGATTGTTATTCTGTATTAAGTATTTAAGAATAATTAATAGCAAAAACTACAACGTTTTGAACTTGAAGATTCAAGTTTATGGAAAGATACAAAAAAATGAGGGCCAATTAGTGCTCTAAATTTGATCAGGTTTGCTTTATTAGACATTTATTGTTTGAGAAAATCAAGAATTGGCTGCTACTAGCTGCTACATTGTCTTCAGTATAATTTTTTATCAAATCATTTATGAAATTGAGAAATTCTCTAATTTATATTTTATAATGCACCGACTAAATAACCGATAAATTGTATTTACTTAGGGTATACTTCACGATTGGTCCCATTTAAATTTGAAGAAAAATGTACCACCCTTAAGGGTGAAAATGGGGCTGAAATTTTTTTGGGCACGAATTTTTTTTTAGTGCAGTTTTTGTTTTTGAAACAATTTCTTTGAAGTCAGTTTTTTATTTTAATATATTAACTTTATTTTTATTTCAGATTCAAGTGACAAAAGTATTATCTCGAGGAGGGATCTTTTTTTTTATTGAAAGGTCGTTTTGGTGACAAAATAAGTGAAATATTTATTACCGTGGAAAGAGAATTGAATAATAAATTGAAATACAATTTTGAGTTGAGTTGACAAAATTATTTTACGCATAACTGTGAGAGAAATGCAAAAGAGAGAATACAAATTCCTAAATAAATTTAAGGACTGGCTGGACAAGTTTATCATCTTCACTGACGAATCGCCATCGGAACCTTCTCAACAATCGACCTCTGCGGCTAGCCGAAGTGGGCCTTCCATAGCCTTCTCCGAAGCGAGTGAGAGAACAAAACGCTGAAGGACAGAGGACATTCGAAAAGATGGGAGCGGCCCAGAACTGGCATATGCAACGCGAATTAGTTTGAGAGTAGAGGGAAAATCGGCTGCGGCACAGGTTTTACATGACATCACGTATGGCAGTCCATCAAAACCTTCCAAATATAGAAAATCTCTAAAATTTGAACAACAACTTTCTGTTGACGAGGCATTATCGCTAATTATTGGATGTGGACTATCAAATTGTCAAGATATGAAAACATTATCTCCGGAAAATGTTCACCATATTGGATCCGCCATTTTGTTTTTGGAAAAATGAAACTTAGATTCGTAATCAGTGCCCCAAAAATCTCGTTCCTGTCAAATTTTTGCAATATGGAAACATTTTCTAAGGAAAATTATTTTTAATTATTTTTTTTTTAATATTAATATATTATTATATTATATTTCTTCTATACATATGTTCCTTTCTTGTATGTATTAAAAATTAAAGAATTTATTTGTTTATTCACTTTTTTTATTTACTTGGGGCCCCACCTCAATATATATATATATATATATATATATATATATATATATATATATATATATATATATATATATATATATATATATATATATATATATATATATATATATATATATATATATATATAATCGATGCCATCGCTCAACTCCGATTACTAACAAACTATATTTGGTATCAGTAAGATGGTACAAGGCCTTATGTATCCAATATGCCTGAAAATTTTATGTGAGTTCTTTCCTTATCGTCTGATTTCCATAGGTGGGCATTAATTCGTTAATCCGTTAATCGTTAATTAACGAAGTTAACAAAATGTTTAACTGATTAACTTTTAAGTTAACCCAAGAAAATGTTAACGCTCTTGTTAACTTCCGGTAAATTGAACTTCCGGTAACTTTAATCCGTTATATTGGCTGTTTGTTGACATGTTGTCATTTTTTGTTTGAATTACGCGCCACGCGGGCACACCGGCGCGACTCGGCGCTGTTGCTCAAAAGAGCAACAATCCAGAGCCGAGAAACTACAGAGCCGAAAAAATATAAAAAGTAGTTGATGGTGTAACAAAGTTTACATTATGAACACTACTACTTCTACTCAAAGTACGCAAAGCTCTGAAAGTGAAACTGAATCAAATCTTGGCCACACTTGCAGTAGCGTCGCTAGTGTCGGTCAATCGGGCGAATGCCCGTGGCCCACGGGTTAGGGGGGCCCAGAGAGGCTGTGCCCCTGATTTTGAGGTGTGGGCTGTGCCCACAAGGCATTTTGCTGAAATAAGAGGAAGAAAAATAAAGTTCAATTTTGTTTTTTTTTTAATATTAATATATTAATATATTATTATATTATATTTCTTCTATACATATGTTCCTTTCTTGTATGTATTAAAAATTAAAGAATTTATTTGTTTATTCACTTTTTTTATTTACTTGGGGTCCCACCTCAATATATATATGCCCGGGGCCTGCGAAAATCCAAACGACTGCGCTGCACACTTGAGTGATTATTTTGTATTTCAATCAAAACTTGGAGAACAGAAGTTAATTTATGAATGCAAACTGTGTTTGCCTAAAGTTTGTACAATAAAGGCTCGTATGTCTAGTCTTAATAATCTTAAACAGCATGTGAAAAGGACGCATGAATCCAAATATGTGCAGTTTTTTCTTCAAACTGCACATATTTGGATGCATGCGTCCTTTTCACATGCTGTTCCAACAGGAAAAGCTGCATCAACTCGTGGGAAAAAGAAAACCGTTCTGACACTACTGTCGCTTGTAATAATTAAATCAATTAATCTATCTACTTCTTTTTGTTTTATTTATCAATGTATCCCATCCCAAAAGGTACCAAAAGGATGGTACCTTTTAAGAAGGTTAACTTTTAACGGATAACTTTAACTTGCGCTAATTTTTCGAAATTTTAACGCTTTAACGATTAACGAATAACGAACTTTTTTATTAACGACTTAACGATTAACGAAGTTAACTTTTGGATTAACTGTGCCCACCTATGCTGATTTCTCAGCGCGGGGATCAATTGTAGCCTCCTAGCTACCTATGTTAAATACAATGTTTATTCAGAAAAGGTAACTGTATTGTGTGGAACCAGATGTTCTACTGAATATGATTAATAACATATACGAGACGGGTGTTATTCCAAAAGAATGGCTAGCCTCAACTTTCGTGACACTACCAGAGAAGAACGGAGCCAAAGAACGTTCAGACCGCAGGATAATTGCCCCGATGAGCCACAGCTTGAAGATCTTCCTAAAGTTAATACACAACCGAATATACAAAAAACTAGAAGAAGATATTAGCGATAATACGCAGATGGGATTTAGGAAAGGTATGGGATCCAGAGAATTCGATTGAATGAAAATCTACATCTGCTACATCGACTTCCGGAAAGCTTTAGACATGGTCCAACATACCAAACTACAAGAGATACTAAAGAGGAAAAACATCAATAGTAGAGATATAAGAATAATCTCTAACCTCTATTGGAACCAAACAGCTAAAGTAAAAGTCGGAAAAGACCTAAGCGAAGAGGAAAAATATGCAGTGGGGTAAGACAGGGATGTATAATGTCGCCATGGGCGTAGCTAGGGATTTTGTCTAGGGCAGGGGTCTCCAAACTACGGCCCGAGGGCCACATCCCGCCCGCGGACAGATTTTGTCCGGCCCGCGGAGAGCTAGCATACTTGAAAACTCCTTTTAGAGAACATATTTTTTATAGCAAATTAAATTTAGTTTACTGAAGTATTCTAATTTTATGTTGAATAATTATTAATATGACATCTACATTGATATGGTCATGGGCTAACTACTCATAACATTGTTGTAGGCTTATTGTTATTGTTTTTGTGATAAGTTGGATAAACAAACACAGAATTGTAATGAGTAAAGACATGTATAATTTGCAGAAAATTTAACTTCAGTATATAATAACTAACAAATTATTGAAATGAATCTAACTAACATTTTATAGATTTTAAATAAAAACATAACTTATAACAAGCATAATGACATATGAAATACTAATGAGATTTATGTAATTGAGATTTTCCACTGACAATAGTTTGTAGTTGTGGACTAATTTTACTTGTACCAATTATTAAAAGAGATTTAAGATGCTCATCAGTTAATTTAGATCTGTAAACATTTTTTGTGTACTTCATTTTGGAGAAGGTCTTCTCACACAAATATGTAGTACCAAAAACAGGAAACAGCCCACGAGCAAATTTATGCAAATTATCAAATTGTGTCAGTGGAAGACTCTTATAAAATTCCAACAAAGATGAGTTTTGATATTTGTTCTTAATTATGTCACTGCACTGTAGATCAATCATTTCCATTTGAAGTTCCGGGGCTAGGGTTTCAATGTCAGTATCAAAAGGATTCTGAAAAATCTTAATTTGATTCGCAATTGCATCAAAGTCCGAGAAACGAGTATCAAAATTTATTTTCAAAGCACTCAAAGTTTCGATTGCAAAATCGATAGGAAACTCAGTCTCAGTGGTGTGGCAGAATATTTCACATCTTTTAAAATGTGAAAAACATTTACTTCGTAGTTGTGATTGAAACAGTATCAATTTCTTCCGGAATGATTTGATATTAGTGTATAAATCAGGAAGATGCTGGTTTTCTCCTTGCAATCTCAAATTCAGTTCGTCCACATGTTTTGTCAAATCAACATAGAATGCTAACTTCCACAGCCATGCGTTGTTTTGTAATTCAGTAAGAGGGCGATGCTTTTCATTCAAAAAAATTTCGATCACTGCTCGAAGTTCAAAAAAGCGCTGAAGGACTTTCCCACAACTAAGCCAACGTACGGCAGTATGATAAGGTAAGTCATTTTCTCCAATCTCTTCTATAAATTGTCGGAATTGTCGGTGATTCAGCCCAAAAGATCTGATAAAATTAACAGTTGATATGACTGGTTTCAGAACTTCAAACATATCCAAACATTTTCCGCACAAAGACTGTTGATGAATGTAAGACTAATGGTTTTGACCCACCGTCATTTTCTACAGCCTTTGACACAAAAGCGACCACTCCTTTATCTTTCCCACTCATGTTTTTGCCTCCAACAGTTGTAATACATTTCAAGTTTTTCCATCGAAGGTTCTTTTGATTAATGGCCATTTCAACTCCTTTAAAAATATCTGTACCAGTAGTTGTGCCATGAATACTATACATATCAAGAAGTTCTTCATGCACTTCATAGCTTTTATCTACTCCTCGAATATATATATCAACACCTGAGCAGTATCGGACACATCCGTTGACTCATCCAAGGCCAAAGAAAACCACTCAACATGTCCATTTTTGTCGAACAGTTGAAAGGATATATTTTCAGCGATGTTTTCTACCCTTCGAGCCACAGTGTTTGCTGACATACTGACAGTTTTTAATAAATTTACCTTTTCAGGGCACATTTCTTCGGCTACAGCAATTATGCATTCTTTGATCATTTCTCCATCGGTAAATGGTTTTCCACGTTTTGCAATTTCAAGATCCACACGAAAGCTGGCACGAGTTGCAGCCTCTTCTTCAGTTTTGAGTTTTGTAAATGAAGATTGCTACGATTTCAATCCGAGCTTCATAGCTTCGAATTTTTCTGTCCGCAAACTTCCTGTATATTTTAAGTAATTTTGAAAATGTTTTGTTTCATAATGACGTTTAATGTTATATTCCTTGAGAACGGCTATGCTTTCATTGCAAATCAAACATAGCGCCTTGTTACTGGACTCAATTACGAAATACTGAATGTTCCACTGATCTTTGAATTTTCTGCATTCACTATCAATTTATCGCTTCTTTTCCATACTACTAAATCACACACAAAAGCAACAATTCAAATCAAAATACTGTTACAAAGATGTCTTAAACTTAAACACGCACAAACACGTTTTAAGGAGGTACGAACTATTTTATTTCACAACAGTGTCATAGGAACTGACTTGTGGTTGCGCCACTAGCCTTCTTATATATTCCAATTACTGCCATCTAGAAGTGAGTGGAAGACACCAGAACTTTCTCGAACCAACGAGATTATTCTGTACGTGCTATTAGCGCCATCTGTTAGCGATAGAAGGTACTACCTATTTCCGCTTGTGTCCACCAGATGTCGTGTCACGTTACTCCTCATGGCTCGTACTCTACGACTAATCTAGAATATAAATTACAGATAATGACAGGAAAATTAATAATATGCAGTGTTGCCGTTTTGCGGACTTTAGTCCGATTTGCAGCCTTTTTTTAAACGTTGCGTACTTTTTCGGACTTTTTTTTTCTTATCAGTGGACTATTTCACTTTTTACCACCGGCAACAATGATAATATGGTTTTGGCCCTCAGAACTCACTGGAGTAATCAGTATGGCACTAAGGCTGCAAAGTTTGGAGACCCCTGGTCTAGGGGGAGCAGCCGTCCAGCTGAACCAACCAGTCATTTAATGAGAGATCATGTAGTTCATTCGCTCCCTTTTTTTACCACGTGGCGTCTTAACTATATAGTAAAATTGAAAGTCTAATAGCTAAATTGTATTAGTATTATCATAAGATTGCGTAAGAATTGGAACATTGCAAAGTTTGTTTTTGTTCAGTGCTTCCAAAATGAGCGTTGTCAATCCTTGGGCGTCCCTAGATATTGAGCATTCGATGAAATCGATAAATCTTTCTTTCACTGTTAATTGAATTACGTATCGAATGATTATAGACAACTGTTCTTCATTATAGCACCTTGCTTCATAGACACTCGTGGAAAAAACCCACATGCTTTCACTTCTTTTACAATTGCCTCTCTAGCTAGGCATGCCATTATTTCAACAATTATATTTTGAATATCTGGACTGCAATAATTAAAATGTTTTTCATAGTGTGCGTAAAAGTTTTTGTCATATTTCGAGAAAAGTTGAACTATTTCCAAAAAATTACGTCCATTTTTAGATGATGTGTTATCTTGATGTACCCCTTAAAGGTAAACCTTGACGGACAAGGATCTATATTGTATCAATTAGTTTCAATAAGTATTTCTCTATTTTGTATAACATTTTGCCCCTGTTGCTTTAAAACTTGTTCATGAACATCTCCAGTTTGTAGAGATTGTTTGTAGGATACATATTATTGTGCACTTTCAACATGAAGCGAAGACTCTGCGTGTTTTTTAACCCTTCGCCAAGTTTCTTCCCATTGTTGTAACCATTTCTTACATTTTTTTTCGTTTTGAACACGAATTCCTTTTGTAATACGTGCTTGCATACAAAACAGTATATTATCTTCTTCAGTGTTACACTCCAACCAGCTGTATTGTTGATAGTATTTAGATACAAAAGATCTTAAGTTACAAATTTTTGTTTTTGGAAAATTTATAGGGGGCTGTGATGGTCCAGCTTGCAAGGTACCCAATTTGCTCCGGTTTTCGCTACTAACAGACTCAGAATTGCGTGTGGTCATCGACTGAGGGCAGTTTTCGCCAACTTCTGCACATTTACTTCAACATAGTTTTTTTCGGGTCCGAGTACCCGGACCCGGATTCGACGAGTCCAAGGGTAAATACCCGGTTCCTGATACTCGATCTAAGACTCGACGAGTCTCGGGTCTTGAATGTTTGGCATTGTCTAGTGTCTAGTACACCGCGTCGTAAAGAAGATCGACGATTTACCATTACACTTGATGAATGGACGAGTATAAAAATTCGAGCAAATCTATCAATTTGAATGGAATTGACTCTGAAGTGTATAATCTGGGTTTATTGAGAATTCATAGCTGCTATACAATTTGTCGAAAAAGTAACAGTAAAAGTAAAACACACACATTTAATATAAAATTTAAAAAACATATAGTTGGTTCAACCGACGACGGTGCAAGTGTAATGATGAAATTTGGACGAGAATCTTCTAGTCTTTATAATTTCTGTTTGAATCACACTATACACTTATCTGTTTGTGATGTAGTATATAAAAAGGAAAATATTACCGGCTTGTAAGATGAAGATGACCATGGTCTAGATGGTATTGATGACGATCAAGATGAAAATTATTATTCTGACGAGATCGTCTAGGATGTGAAAGAATACGGACAAATTGAATTAACTTTTTAGAAGGGAATTCATGCATTTGCCTTCCGCTCTTAGCCTCTTGTGAAGTTTTGTTTAATTTACCTATTTATCATAACATTCTCCAAATCTTGTTTATCTAATTGTAAGTCTCACTTAACTTAATCGGCAAGTTCGTACAGTATCGCTTGCATTACCATATCTGTGAACATGAAAAATCCTGTCGTGTTTTTGTTTAAATTGCGAGATAGATTAGACCCGGACCCGGAACCGGACCCGAAAAATCGGACTCGCCGAGTCTAAAAAGACCGGGTATTTCCAATCCCTACTTCAACATTTACATTTTTTTTTCTTTTTTAAATGTGGGCATTTTGCGCCTTGTATAATACATAATATATAATATATGACTATGTGAGTATATATGACTATGTGATGTATATTATATGACTATATATGACAATGTGGGTAAACACTAATTTTTACATTTACATTTTTACATTTACATTTTAATTTAAACAAGAATTTAATAAAATTTAGTGTTGAGTGCAATATCTGTTCACGTTAAATGAATTTAATATTTTCTTCTAAAAACATATTTTCTTTTTAATTATTTGAAAATGTACGATAATTTCACACCGGCGTGCGAAAACGATCTGCGCCACCTTTCAGGTTGCCAAAACTGGTGGTAAGTCCAGCATACCTACTTGCAAACTGACACAGAGACGAGAAACGATTTTGGTAATCTAGATTTTGGATAAATTAATTATACGATGATTGGTATTGAATCTTTAATAAAAAAGTGATTAAACAGTAAGTAATTATTCAATACAGTCGATTTTTCTAGGGTGGGCAAAGAAGTTACTAGGGTGGGTATTAGGTAAAAAAACCTAGCTACGCCCATGAATGTCGCCTCTCTTGTTCAATGTATATAGTGAATTTATCTTCGAAGAGGCATTGTCAGAAGAGATGGGAGGCATCATCATAAATGGCGAGACAATTAACAACATACGATATGCAGATGGCACTAACATTATAACTGACAACATAGAAGACTTACAAAACCTAGTCCATTCAGTAAACCCACTGTAAAAGGTACAAGTGGACTGGACATAAACACAAAGAAGACAAAAGCTATGGCTACTACAAGCCTAGGAAATCAACTGCAGAATAGAACTCGTCCGTAATGTATTTTCTAAAATAGGGAAAATTCTCTGTAACCGCAGCAGAGATTAGAAACCTAGATCCTAGAATGCTAAAGTGCTACATCTTTCCTACCCCACTGTATGGAATGGAGGCCTGGAAGGCGGAAAACATAAAAAAATTGGACGCTTTCGAAATGTGGTGTTACAAGAGAATCTTTAAAATTTCATGAACCGACAAAATTATCAACGAAACAGTACTGCTGGGTGGATAAAACCAGAGAGATCCATAAAACCATTAAAAAAAGAAAACTTGAGTACGCGGGCCACATTCTAAGAGGAGAAAGATACAACATCTTCAAACTAATTATCCAGGATAAAATTAGAGGAAAAAGAACTGTTGGCAGAAGGAGGATATAGTGGCTTCGCAACCGGAGAGAGTGGGTTAAGTATAGGTCTGCCGAGCTGTTCAGGGCGGCTGTTAACAGCATGTTATGATGGTTTCCAATCTACGATAGGAGGGAACTCAAAGAAGAAGATGTATTGGGGCCGAATTTTGTTGAAGATGAATATTGAAGATGTTTTGTTGAAGAAATGCAGTTCTTAAGTTCTTAGTGGATGTCATCCCTCAATCTGATTTTCAATCAACGATATTTGGTATCAGCAAAATGGTGAAAGGCCTCATGTATGCATCATGTCTATGGAAACGTTATGAGAGTTCTTTCCTAGTCGTCTGATTTCCCAGCGTGGGCATCAGTTCTGGCCTCGTCGCTCTCCGGATTTATTTTAATTATTAAATCTATTTTGTCGGAGTTTATCAGAACCAACCTGAAACCTAGAAGACTTAAAACGAAACATTCGACAAGCTATTCGTGAAATTCTGCCAGAAATTTTCCAGCGTGCAATGCGATCATTATTGCATCGGTCTTAGTCAATTTCTAATTGTAAGTACTAATTGTTAATTTAGGATTAAACATTTAACTTTTTATGAAACTTTAGATTTTACTCTGCTAGGTTCAACAAAAAATTTGGTTGAATGCAATCTTCTCAAACTCTTATATATTTGCAATAAACTATTAAAAATAACAATTTTTTTTTGTGAGAATTAATTTATTGTGCAGCATTTTTAATTAAAACTTTTTACGTGGTATTATTTCCGCATATTTGTTGCTAATTGCGCGTGCAATAATTAAAAAAACACAGGTACATATTTTTGTATTGTGTTGCTTCAAATATTTTTCTGATGGTATGGAAGCGTACACGCGTTACGTTTTTGCTTTTACTTAGAAATCTGATTTGCTCAGAATTGATTTAAAATAAAATGAAAAACGTTACGAGGAAATTCAATCTAGTAGGAAATGGGATTAAGTTATGGATTTTCCGCGCGCGTTTAACTGGTTGCATACGTGAAAATTGTTCGGCGGAAACTACAAATCATCTTGACTGTCATTAAATTATTTGGTTCAAATGAAATGCATCGCACTAGTACAATTTACATAATTTTTATTTAAAATAAATATATTAAACGTTTCACGAAAATGCATTATATTGATATTCAGAGCGCGTTTGCCATTGTATACTACAATATTTCTCAGCGGAAATTCCAAATCATCTTCAATGTTATTAAATTATTTTGTGTGAATGAAATTGCATAAAAAGCAAGTACAAATTAAATAATTTTTATTTTAAAGTTTATTTAGAATGGATATAACAAACGTTTCCAAAAATATATCTCAACAACGAGGATTTTTCGCGCGTGTTTACCTGGTTGTATAGTATAATCTTGTTCAGCTGAAAGTTCAGATCCTATAAGTGGAACTCATTTAACTTTTATTGATTATTTTTAATTCAATTACTGATATTACATTATTACAGAATAGTGAAATGTATTTTTAAAACCAACGAAACATACATAACTTGACGAAAAAGTCTAAACAGACACAACTATAACGATAAGACTAGACTAGGCGAGCAAGATTAGACCAGAAAGACGCGAATAGACTAATAGGGCTGATGGGCAAGACTGGACGGACTAGATTAGACTAACAGCGTAATAATAAAGCAATTATATAATATAATTAGCTTCCGTTATAGCTCAAGCGGATCCCACCATTAGGAGTTGACCTCCACTTTCCACCCGGCACCCAAGGACTTTCCATTTGGAAATGTTAAATCCTTTGTTTTTGGCCATGAAGTAGTTGATGGAGGCCTCCGGGGTTTGGTCCCCGTTCCTACGAAGGAACATGGTAATGACGTGTGGCTTGGAGATATCATCACCCTTTTCCGCCAGCAGAGCCCCTCCTTTCCAAAATCTTAAGATAGGTGCTCTCACCATTAGCCATTTTGCTGACTCTTCGTTAGCGCAGTCGACAATGACTAATCCCAGTTTGAAGTGTATTCCTATAAACTGTACTTCGCAAGACCAGTCTACGAATGTCTCCTTCACAATTGCCTGCTCGAGAGCAGACAGGTCTTTCTAGGGTTTCTGAATATTCGCACTTGTTCAAAACCGCGGTTTTCGGTTTTTGAAAATTAAAAACCGCGGTTTCGGTTTCGGGTTCGGTTTTTAAGAACTTTTGGTAGTAGTGTCTGATATTTAAACGAGATCTTAGTTTTGTACAAAAGTTGGCGCTTAGGGAAAATTATCTTTCGACGTAGGTGGATGTAGCTTTAATTGTAGAGAGTGCTTGAAACAAAATATTTAATTTTTGTTCTTATTGTTCTTTTACAAGTTCTTTTATATTAACAAACTCCTGTTTCATAGAATTAGGAGAGCGACTTGTTTGCATATAAGTTTTTGTTTAATACTTCTTGAATAGCTTTTTGGACTTCGTTTCGCAAGGAATAGTTTGGATTAGTCACTTCTTCTAATACCTCTGAATTCACCTTCAACTTCAACCTTATTGTTGTCTGGAGAAAGTCGTTCAAAAAGATTTTCGGCCAATATTAAAACAGTATTTGTTGGAACTTTCGAAGGATCTACTAAGCATCTAGCCAATTCTGCCAGCCCATCTAGCCCATTCCAGATTTTTAGGGTTGCAATAGAAATCCAGCTTGTCTTGATGTCCATTGCTAATTCAATTTCCTTTAGAGATAAACGAAAAAAAAATACAAGGTTTCTTGTAAATTACTTTTAATTTCATCTTCCTCGACGTAATAACTCGATTCTTCAGGAAATAAATCTTCATCTTCATTTCTACAGCTGTTTCCTAATTGAGATGATTTCTTGTAAAAAGTGTCGCAAACAGCGAGATGGATAGTATTATTAATGCAAGTTTTGCATTACTGGGGCACCGCCATGTGTACTTCCCACAATATCATTTCTGATACCAAAGCTAAATTGCAATTAAAATTGTCTTCTCCAAGAATATTAATGTTTAAATATCTTCGTCGTCTCACACTGGTACACTCATCTAGCGTAATACTAAATTTTTGTCCATTTGCTTTTAATTCTTGAAACTTAAATCGTTTCTTTCTTCCTTTCTTTCTTCGTAATCATTTTGAATTAAGTTCATAACACCTGAAGGACATTTTGGTTGGTATTCGACAAGGTTTGGTTGGTGTTCTAACCAAAGTATTCTTCACAAAACCAACGATATACAGTCACTAAATCTTTCTTCGTCGGCTAACAGTAGATACGTTTCATTGCTAATAGCAATGAATAGAATATAGAATAATGAATAGAATACGCAAGTTCCCGTCTCTGTATCTTCCTAATATATTTCAATGATACAATGATGCAAACAACAATAAATTGTCACAAAAGTCTCTACACCGCAACATGAGCAAATGTATAAGACCTATCCTAGCAAATACATAGGTTTAGACTCTTAGAGCTTGTAAACATTGTTGTTCGAAAGAGCATTAATTCAATGTATTTTTTTTAGATGTTTTTAGACAAACCCGAAATCCGCGGTTCTTTATGACGGTTATGCGGTTTCGGTTTTTGCACAGAAAACCGCGGTTTTGCGGTTCGGATATATCCGAACCAGAAATCCTAGGTCTTTCCTACTCAGGGGCGTTGTCTAGGGGCGTGATTGATTCAGCCCTTTTGGGGGGATTGATTCATTTGGCAGCTTCTTGATTGTGTGGTGTAGGTTCCACCTTCTTCTCTACTGCCTTCTTCTTAGCTTCTTTGGGTTTTAGACCCTCGGCTAATATGCGCAGATACCATCTCAACCCGGCTCCACTGACACCCTTGTCTCAGTGGGTCGTCGAGTTCGCCTGGTCTACCTCGGGGTGGCAAGGGATGTGCCCATCTCGTCTTCTTCCTACCTTCCTGGGGCATTTTTGTCTCCGCTTGCTTAGTCGCGGGCTTGGTGGGAGTAACGATATTTCTGGTCACCGTAATAACGATGTTACTAACTATCTTGCCTTTGCTTTTTGGCGACAGTCTGGGAGTTGGTCTCTCTCGACTGTTGCCCTTTCTCGGATTGTGGTGCTCAGGCTCTATCTGATCCTTCAGTTCTGTGGCGTTTAGGTCCCGCACACACGTATTATTTTTTTTGGATTTCTTTATATAAATCCCACGAATAGCAAGGGAACTAAAGGTCAGCCAAGTCAGAGTCCCGCTTGACATGGTAAGGCTTGATAGCTTCTGAGGTCGAAAGGTATTAGAGAGGTTCCGTTAGCGATGGCCGCTTGCCCTTGGCCAACAACCAGCCCAGTCGTATTGATGTTTATCCATATGCTTCTGGAAGGTGTACTTCTGTTTATGGATGTAGCATGTTACTTCTAGAATAAAATAACTTGTGATTGTGAAAATACCCAGCTTCATGAGAGTCTACAGGTGTCAGTGATCTTGATACCTATTAAGGTTCTGATTATTTTCTTCTGCACTATTAAGATGCATTCAATTTGTGACGAGCATCCCCAAAAGCAGAATACCTTATGAAATTATCGATTGGATCTCCGGAAGTAGAATGTAAGGAGATCTTCGATTTTTAGAAATTTTGTAGATTTGAAACAGCTTCGTATGTAGTTTGGAACACATATGTTTATGGTGCTATTCCATTAAAGGTGTTCCTCTAAATAAATTACCAGGAATTTAGCCGCCTTGGTTCTTTAATTTCGTCGTTAATTATTTTCAACTGGATGTCTATGGGTTTGCTACGCGCAACTAGTTAAACGAGTTAAACTAGTCTACATGATTTTTAGCAGGATAATGTAAAACCACACAAACCTCGTTGAACGTTTGAGTTTTTACCATAGTTTGGTGTAGGAATTCTTGGCAGCTTCATCTCCACATCAGCCATCAGGTCATTAGCTCATACACCATCAGATCCAAACTGGTATGGGACTGTGTGGGAAAGCTAAGAAGCTTGACAGAAAAAATAAAGCAACGCTATCCTGGGTATCAGGACACTGGTGTAGATGAAAATGAAGAAACCGATCACCTAGCAAACAAGGGATCCAGTAATGCCTTTATAACCATAACCATCATTAGTTTTTCAATTATTGAAAGATTTTCAATTTGATTTTTTTAAGCCGTCACACCCGGAGCGGTCCATTGCGGTCTACATTTCCTCGAACCGCCAGCCGGCTTCTTCCATTCGTTTGTTGGTCGCTCTTGTTCTGTGACGTGTTCAGCTTCTACGTACTAATTCAACTGTGTGCCCAAGAAGTTGCCGCATTAGTCGTCGACAATGGATCCGGTATGTGCAAGGTCGGATTTGCCGGAGACGATGCTGCATGATCGTTGGTCGCCCAAGACATCAGGGTGTTATGGTCGGTATGGGCCAAAAGAACTCCTACATAGGAGATGAAGTTCAGAGCAAGAGTGGTATCTTTACCTTGAAATACCCACGGTATTTTGTTACCCACGGTTTTGTTGCCACGGTAAATTGAACACGGTATCGTCACAAACTGGGACGATATGGAGAAAATCTGGCACCACGCGTTCTGCAATGAACTCCGTGTCGCCCCCGAGGAATACCCCATCCTCTTGACGGAAGCCCCACTGGACCCCAAGGCTAACCGTGAGAAGATGACGTAAATCATGTTCGAAACCTTCAATACATCCGCTATTTATGTCGCCATCCAAGCTGTACTCTCTTTGTACACTTCTGGTCGTACCACCGGTATCCTTTTGGATTCCGGAGATGGTGTATCTCACACTGTACCAATGTGTCAGAAAAATGTGTTATAAGCACGGCCGACAAGAGCGTATTCGACCTGCAGTAGTGACAGCAGCAAAATATTTAGTCCAAACAGAATTATTCAAAGAATTAAAAATTACTTTTGATGACAACTGGACATATGAGTACGAAGTTGATACTCATGATAATGATACAAATAACAACGAATGCACCTGTGAACCTGCTGAGATAGGAGACGAACCTGTTAATCCCGGTAATGCCAAAACTTTACTGGATAATGAGCAGGATGTCGTTATAACAATGGCACCTGCTGAGGGAAAGTGTCCGCTACCACTTTTGTATAATGATTTTCTTGAAGAGTTAGCTTTTATTAAGGTTCATGGCGGACGAAAAAGACAATTTAAAATAAAACTAAGTTTCTCAGAAGTAATGAAATCCGAAATAAGTCCGTATATTACGGATTTCAATATTTCTGAGAAACTTAGTTTTATTTTAAATTGTCTTTTTATTCCGCCATGAACCTTAATTAAAGCTAACTCTTCAAGAAAATCATCATACAGAAGTGATAGCGGACACTTTCCCTCAGCAGGTGCCATTGTTATAACGACATCCTGCTCATTATCCAGTAAAGTTTCGGCATTACCGGGATTAACAGGTTCGTCACATTGTGACATTCCTTCACAACCATCGCCGAAAGAGAAATCGTTCGTGACATCAAAGAAAAACTTTGCTCGACTTCGAACAAGAAGCTCCTTGAAGAAGAGCTACGAATTACCCGACGATATAATATATATATATATATATATATATATATATATATATATATATATATATATATATATATATATATATATATATCAAGTAATTACCATGGGAAACAAACGTTACCGTTGCCTAGAGGCTCTCTTTCAACTATCCTACTTGGGAATGGAAATCTTCAATACACCCGCTATGTATGTGGCCATCGAAGCTGTACTCTCCTTGTACGCTTCTGGTCGTACCACCGGTATCGTCTTGGATTCCGGAGATGGTGAATCTCACACTTCACCAATCGATGAAGGTTATGCTTTGTCCCATCTCATCCTCCGTTTGGACTTGGCTGGTCGTGATTTGACCGATTATTTCATGAAGATCCTTACAGAAAGTGGTTATTCCTTCACTACCACCGCCGAAAGAGAATCGTTCGTGACATCAAAGAAAAACTTTGCTATGTCGCCCTCGACGCCCTCGCCCTCGACGCCCTCGCCCTCTACAGTTCTAGCTCCTTGGAGAAGCGAATTACCCGACCATCAAGTAATCACCATTGGAACGAAAGTTTCCGTTGCCCAGAGACTCTCATCCAACTATCCTTCTTGGGAATGGAAGCTTGCGGTATCCACGAAACCACCTACAACTCAATCATGAAGTGCGATGCTGATATCCGTAAGGACTAGTACGCCAAGACTGTCTTGTCTGGAAGCACCACCATATACCTAGGTATCATCAAAGAAAAACTTTGCTATGTCGCCCTCGACTTCGAACAAGAAATGACCACCGCTGCCAGCTCTAGCTCCTTGAAAAAGAGCTACGAATTACCCGACGGTCAAGTAATCACCATTGAAAACTAACGTTTCCGTTGCCCAGCGGCTCTCTTCCAACTATCCTTCTTGGGAATGGAAATCTTCAATACACCCGCTATGTATGTAGCCATCCAAACTATACTCTCCTTGTACGCTTCTGGTCGTACCACCGATATCGTTCTGGATTCCGGAGATGGTGTATCTCACACTATACCAATCTATGAAGGTTATGCTTTGCCCCATGCTATCGTCCGTTTGGACTTGGCTGGTCGTGATTTGACCGATTACCTCATGAAGATACCTACCGAACATGGTTATTCCTTCACAACTACCACCGAAAGAGAAATCGTTCGTGACATCAAAGAAAAACTTTGCTATGTCGCCCTCGACTTCGAACAAGAAATGGCCACCGCTGCCAGCTCTAGCTCCTTGGAGAAGCGAATTAACCGACGGTCAAGTAATCACCATTGGAAACGAACGTTTCCGTTGCCCAGAGGCTCTCTTTCAACTATCCTTCTTGGGAATGGAGATCTTCAATACACCCGCTATGTATGTGGCCATCCGAGCTATACTCTCCTTGTACGCTTCTGGTCGTACCACCGGTATAGTTTTGGATTCCGGAGATGGTGTATCTCACACTGTACCAATCTAAGAAGGTAATGCTTTGCCCCATGCCATCCTCCATTTGGACTTGGATGGTCGTGATTTGACCGATTACCTCATGAAGATCCTTACCGAACGTGTTTATTCCTTCACAACCACCGCCGAAAGAGAAATCGTTCGTGACATCAAAGAAAAACTTTGCTATGTCGCCCTCGACTTCGAACAAGAAATCGCCACCGCTGCCAGCTCTAGCTCCTTGAAAAAGAGATACGAATTACCCGACAGTCAAGTAATCACCATTGGAAACGAACTTATCGTTTTGGATTCCGGAGATGGTGTATCTCACACTTTACCAATCAATGAAGGTTATGCTTTGCCCCATGCCATCCTCCGTTTGGACTTGGCTGGACGTGATTTGACCGATTACCTCATGAAGATCCTTACCGAACGTGGTTATTCGTTCACAACCAATTCCGAAGAGAAATCGTTGTTGACATCAAAGAAAAACTTTGCTATGTCGCCCTAGACTTCGAACAAAAAATGGCCACCACTGCCAGCTCTATCTCCTTGGAGAAGAGCTACGAATTACCCGACGGTCAAGTAATCACCATTTCAAACGAACGTTTCCCTTGTCCAGAGGCTCTCTTTTAACTATCCTTCTTAGGAATGCAAATCTTCAATACACCCGCTATGTATGTCGCCATCCAAGCTGTACTCTCCTTGTAGCTCCTGGTTGTACCACCGGTATCGTTTTGGATTCCGGAAATGGTGTATCTCACACTGTATTAATCTATGAAGGTTATGCTTTGCACCATGCCATCCTCCATTTGGACTTGGGTGGTCGTGATTTGACCGATTACATCATGAAGCTCCTTACCGAACGTGGTTATTCTTTCACAACCACCGCCGAAAGAGAAATCGTTCGTGAGATCAAACAAAAACTTTGATATGTCGCCCTCGACGTCGAACAAGAAATGGCTACCGCTGCCAGCTCTATCTCCTTGGAGAAGAGTTACGAATTATCCGACGGTCAAGTAATCACCATTGGAAACGAACGCTTCAGTTGCCCAGTGGCTCTCTCCCAACCACCCTTCTTGGGAATGGAAGCTTACGGTATCCACGAAACCACCTACAACTCAATCATGAAGTGCGATGTTGATATCCGTAAGGGCTTGTACGCCCACGCTGTCTTGTCTGGAGGCACCACCATGTACCAAGGTATCACCAAAGAAAAACTTTGCTATGTCGACCTCGACTTCGAACCAGAAATGGCCACCGTTACCAGCTCTAGCTCCTTGGAGAAGAGCTACGAATTACCCGACGGTCAAGTAATCACCATTGAAAACGAAAGTTTCCGTTGCCCAGAGGCTCTCTTCCAACTATCCTTCTTGGGAATGCAAGCTTACGGTATCCACGAAACCACCTACAACTCTATCATCAAGTGCAATGTTGATATCCGTAAGGACTTGTACGCCAACACTGTCTTGTCTGGAGGCACCACCTTGCCTCCATCTACGATATAGATCAAGATCATCGCTCCACCAGATAGGAAATACTCCGTAAGGATAGGAGGTTCCATTTTGGCCTCCCTTGCTTCCTTCCAACAGATATGGATCTCCAAGCAAGTATACGACGGAGGCACCACCACGTACCCAGGTATCGTCGACCATTTGCAGAAGGAGATCACCACCTTGACTCCATCTACGATGAAGATCAAGATCATCGCTCCACCAGAAAGGAAATACTCCGTAAGGATCGGAGGTTCCATATTGGCTTCCCTTCCTACCTTCCAACAGATGTGGATCTCCAAGCAAGAATACGACGAGTCTGGCCCTTCTATCGTACATAGCAAGTGCTTCTAAATTTACTTTTTTCCATTTAATTTTTGTCTGCCCAAAGCACCCCTTATCCCTAAAAACCAATTCCTTTATTTTTATCATTTATCACCTCATCTTTTCGTGCATTCCACTTGTATATTATTATTATATACTGAGCCGTTCTTTACTTTTTTGTGTAAAACTGGGCTAACTCCCATTTTATTTGTATTTTTTTAAACGAAGGCGCCAACATTTATTGGTATTTGAGTGTCACTTGCACTAGGCCAAAGTATTACAACCTTAATTTCGTATTTATTCCATGTGCAGATTCAAGACTATTATATATTATTATTATTATTACGTTTGGGCTAATAACTCTTTTGCGGTATGAGCATGAACACCATCCACAAAAGGTTAGATAAAGAAATAGGAGAACAATGGTTGAAAACCTGGAAAGAAATTCCAGGGCTAGGACAATTCAAAGTAATTCTAGGTTCTTTTAAGCAGAAAAGAACAAAAGCTTGCCTGAAACTAAACAGGAACAAGCTTAGAATTCTGACGGGACACTGCAGAAAATACCTCAAGGTCCTAGGTCTAGAGGCAGATTCTGCGGATCGGCAGAGGAAACCCCCATACATCTGCTCAAAGACTACCGAGCACTGCTTCGCAAGAGACAAATGTATCTTGGGGCCCACTGCTTGAACGCAGAGGAGTTGCAGTCTGCGAATCCTACCCAGATTCTGAAATTCCTAAATCAAGACAGGAGGAGATGCTCTAAATGGGAAAGTATACCAACAATTGGAGAAAGAGGGTGGGGTATAATACATCTATGAAGGTCGCAGTACAATCTACATCTAGTTTCCACATGTATCACCTGAATAGAGCTTGTTCTCCCAAAACTTTTCATTTACCAAAATGCTACTTAAAGTTCGGATGTGGGTAAAAGATATCTCGACTGAAATACAGCCACAAAAACACATCCAATAGACTTTTTTACGGTTAGTTAAGCACATGCGCGTCTGCAATATTTACAAGGCGGGGTAAAGGCATATTAAAGTTTCGGGCACATTTTGTTATTTTCACTGGTTATACGTCAAAAAAGTGCCCGAAAACATGGCGGAAATTGGCGCATGCGCACAAAAAAATTCAACTATGAAAAGGTTTCAATATTTATCTTACTAAAATCTTAAAATCTTGTCTGAAATTGTTTTTCAACAACTTCAATTTCGAGAATCATTTTGTTAGGGTTGAATTTAGCAGGGTCAGGATGTGTCTGAAAATATTTTCCATCGCTTGGAAATCAAGCATCTTTTAAATTCGCATTCATCAGTATTTGAACTATAATATTTATTATATTAATACTATAATATCTAGGGCTGTCCAACCGACTGTTCAAAAACTTATAATACTGATGAATGCGAATTTAAAAGATAAAAAATTGAATTTATGCTTGGTTTCCAAGCGATGGAAAATATTTTCAGACACATCCTGACCCTGCTAAATTCAACCCTAACAAAATGATTCGCGAAATTGAAGTTGTTCAAAAACAATTTCAGACAAGATTTTAAGATTTTAGCAAGATAAATATTACACTATTTTTTTCAAATGTGTTTCAAAAAGATATCAACATAGAAGAAATTGCATGTCAAATATCCATAGTTGGGCATTAACTCGTTAATCCGTTTATCGTTAATTAACGAAGTTAACGAAATGCTTAACTTTAATTAACTCAAAAAAATGTTAACGCTCTTGTTAACTTTCGTTAAATTGAACTTCCGTTAACTTTAGTCCGATACATTAGTTGTTTGTTGACATGTTGTCATTTTTTGTTTGAATTGCGCACCAGGCGGGCATACCAGCACGGCCCGGCGCAACAACTACAGCTCAAAAGAACAAAAATCCAGAGCCGAGAAAATACAGAGCCGAAAAAAATAAAGCGAGCCTGTTGATTATTTGCTCTGTGCGAGTGAATACGACAAGTTTATTATAACCTGACTTTTTTAGCGTTACCGTCATTTTTAACCGACTTCATTTATATTTTATCATTCTTCATTTATTTATCTTTTAGTTTGTGTTGGTTCTTGGTGGAAATACCTAGTTGATGGTGTAACATTTACAAGATTACATCATGAACATTACTACTTCTACTCAAAGTACGCAAAGCTCTGAGAGTGAAACTGAATCAAATCCTTGGCCACACTTGAGTGATTACTTTGTATTCAAAACTTGGAGAAAAAAACAATTATCAAAACTTGGAGAATATAAGTTGATTTATGAATGCACACTGTGTTTGCCTAATGTTTCTACAATAAAGGCTCGCATGTCTAGTCTTAATAATCTCAAACAACATGTGAAAACGACGCATGCATCCAATTATGTGCAGTTTGAAGAAAAAGTAAAAGCAGCGTCAACTCGTGGGAAAAAGAAAACCCTCCGAGCGGTTTTCTTTTCAGCCCTCATCAAGTGCTGTGAATTTGAATTCTTCTGATATTGAGGCAGATAGCATTAGCTGTAGAAGCGATTTGTTTTCACCTCATCCTGTTAAAAGATTACGTCAACAAAGCATTGGTGAATCTTTTGGCATCACGGCTACTTGCAGGTCATGTTACCAGTGGCTAGAGCGCTTGCCTTAATTCGAGCTGAATCTCAAGCATATCTTGGGACTCTATTACCAATTATTGCGACAACAGTGTTCAAACTGCAAGATCTTAGTCACCTGCTTCATTGTTGTACCCCTTTGACCAATTATCTGGCATAAAAAAGATTTGAACGGTTTATGGAAGATGAAGAATGCCAGCTGGCTGCAACCTTTCACCCGAAGTTGCGACTACTGTGGTTGCAAAAGTATGATAGCAGCAAGTTATCAAAAGTCAAAAAACTTATGGAAGCAAAAGTTGAAGACGCTCTGAATAGAGAAAGGGAAGCAAATGGAAATGAAAAGAATAGTGCCAGTATTAGCGGAAGCAGCAATAATGAAGAAGAAGAAGTAGATTTTTTCAGCTCCGTTACTCAGTCTGAAGAAGATAGGTCTAGAGGACGCCAAAAATCTCTCAAAAACAAAGCGCAGAATTTGGTGAGAACTTGGCTAGACTTGAATTCAAAAGAAACTTTTTTTTAAATATATAGTACTGCAATTCCATCAAGCGCCACAGTAGAGCGGCTCTTTTCAACAGGGAAAGGTATTTTGAAAGGTAAACGCTCATCACTGTCAGATGACAATTTTAATCTGCTTACGTTCATGAAAGGCAACATAAACGTACAACTAATGACAAATTATGAATAAAACAATAAAACCTAAGAAGCGCCAAAGGTATTACTAAAAGAGACAAAATAAGAAATGAAACAATTAGAGCAGAACTAAATGTCGAACTAGTCCTGGAAAGCATACAAAACACAGATTTTGTCCGGCCCGCGGAGAGCTAGCATACTTGAAAACTCCTTTTAGAGAACATATTTCTTATAGCAAATTAAATTTAGTTTACTGAAGTATTCTAATTTTATGTTGAATAATTATTAATATGACATCTACATTGATATAGTCATGGGCTAACTACTCATAACATTGTTGTAGGCTTATTGTTATTGTTTTTGTGATAAGTTGGATAAAGAAACACAGAATTGTAATGAGTAAAGACATGTATAATATGCAGAAAATTTAACTTCAGTATATAATAACTAACAAATTATTGAAATGAATCCAACTAACATTTTATACATTTTAAATAAAAACATAACTTATAACAAGCATAATGACATATGAAATACTAATGAGATTTATGTAATTGAGATTTTCCACTGACAATAGTTTGTAGTTGTGGACTAATTTTACTTGTACCAATTATTAAAAGAGATTTAAGATGCTCATCAGTTAATTTAGATCTGTAAACATTTTTTGTGTACTTTATTTTGGAGAAGGTCTTCTCACGCAAATAAGTAGTACCAAAAACAGAAAACAGCCCACGAGCAAATTTATGCAAATTATCAAATTGTGTCAGTGGAAGACTCTTATAAAATTTCAACAAAGATGAGTTTTGATATTTGTTCTTAATTATATTACTGCACTGTAGATCAATCATTTCCATTTGAAGTTCCGGGGCTAGGGTTTCAATGTCAGTATCAAAAGGATTCTGAAAAATCTTAATTTGATTCGCAATGGCATCAAAGTCCGAGAAACGAGTATCAAAATCGTCAGTCTCAGTGGTGTGGCTGAATATTTCACATGTTTTAAAATGTGAAAAACATTTACTTCGTAGTTGTGATTGAAACAGTATCAATTTCTTCCGGAATGATTTGATATTAGTGTATAAATCAGGAAGATGCTGTTTTTCTCCTTGCAATCTCAAATTCAGTTCGTTCACATGTTTTGTCAAATCAACATAGATTGCTAACTTCCACAGCCATGCGTTGTTTTGTAATTCAGTAAGAGATGCTTTTCATTCAAAAAAATTTCGATCACTGCTCGAAGTTCAAAAAAGCGCTGAAGGACTTTCCCACAACTAAGCCAACGTACGGCAGTATGATAAGGTAAGTCATTTTCTCCAATCTCTTCAATAAATTGTCGGAATTGTCGGTGATTCAGCCCAAAAGATCTGATAAAATTAACAGTTGATATGACTGGTTTCAGAACTTCAGACATATCCAAACATTTTCCGCACAAAGACTGTTGATGAATGATACAATGTAAGACTAATGGTTTTGAACCACCGTCATTTTCTACAGCCTTTGACACAAGAGCGACCACTCCTTTATCTTTCCCACTCATGTTTTTGCCTCCATCAGTTGTAATACATCTCAAGTTTTTCCATCGAAGGTTCTTTTGATTAATGGCCATTTCAACTCCTTTAAAAATATCTGTACCAGTAGTTGTGCCATGAATACTATACATATCAAGAAGTTCTTCATGCACTTCATAGCTTTTATCTACTCCTCGAATATAAATCACCTGAGCATTATTTGACACATCCGTTGACTCATCCAAGGCCAAAGGAAACCACTCAACATGTCCATTTTTGTCGTACAGTTGAGAGGATATATTTTCAGCGATGTTTTCTACCCTTCGAGCCAAAGTGTTTGCTGACATACTGACAGTTTTTAATAAATTTACCTTTTCAGGGCACATTTCTTCGGCTACTGCAATTATGCATTCTTTGATCATTTCTCCATCGGTGAATGGATTTCCACGTTTTGCAATTTCAAGAGCCACACGAAAGCTGGCACGAGTTGCAGCCTCTTGTTCAGTTTTGAGTTTTGTAAATGAAGATTGCTGCGATTTCAGTCCGCGCTTCATAATTTCGAATTTTTCTGTCCGCAAACTTCCTGTATATTTTGAGTAATTTTGAAAATGTTTTGTTTCATAATGACGTTTAATGTTATATTCCTTGAGAACGGCTATGCTTTCATTGCAAATCAAAAATAGCGCCTTGTTACTGGACTCAATTACGAAATACTGAATGTTCCACTGATCTTTGAATTTTCTGCATTCACTATCAATTTTTCGCTTCTTTTCCATACTACTAAATCACACACAAAAGCAACAATTCAAATCAAAATGCTGTTACAAAGATGTCTTAAACTTAAACACGCACAAACACGTTTTAAGGAGGTACGCACTATTTTATTTCACAACAGTGTCATAGGAACTGACTTGTGGTTGCGCCACTAGCCTTCTTATATATTCCAATTACTGCCATCTAGAAGTGAGTGGAAGACACCAGAACTTTCTCGAACCAACGAGATTATTCTGTACGTGCTATTAGCGCCATCTGTTAGCGATAGAAGGTACTACCTATTTCCGGTTGTGTCCACCAGATGTCGTGTCACGTTACTCCTCATGGCTCGTACTCTACGACTAATCTAGAAATTACAGATAATGACAGGAAAATTAATAATATGCAGTGTTGCCGTTTTGCGGACTTTAGTCCGATTTGCAGCCTTTTTTAAACGTTGCGTACTTTTTCTGACTTTTTTTTCATCAGTGGACTATTTCACTTTTTACCACCGGCAATAATGATAATATGGTTTTGGCCCTCGGAACTTACTGGAGTAATCAGTATGGCCCTAAGGCTGGAAAGTTTGGAGACCCCTGAGTTAAAGGAACGTGGAATATCCTGGAATGAGGGGTTGAAGATGACAAAAAACAAGAAAGAATGGGCAAAATTTATTTATGCATGAAATTGGTTGATTTTATTTTATAGTTTTAATTGGATTTATTGTATGGTATATTTAAGATATTGTAATAAGTACCTTTACACCTCTACTACCCGTGCGAACAAGGGCGGGTCGCTACTGACGCTTGTAATAATTAACTCAATTAATCTATTTGTTTTTGTTTTATCTACCAATGTATCCCATCCCAAAAGGTACCAAAAGCAGTATAAGTTTTGGATGGTTAATTTTTAACGGTTAACTTTAACTTGCGTTAAATTTTCGAAATTTTAACGCTTTAACGATTAACGAAGTTAACTTTTTTATTAACGAGTTAACGAAGTTAACTTTTGGATTAACTGTGCCCACCTATTCAATTATCTACAAAATATTTTAAGTAAATCAGGATACACTAGAATTGGAAATAGTCAAACTTCAAAATGATTTGTATTTGTAGTCCAAAGATTGTATTTGGAAATACACTAAAGAGAAATACCCAATCTTGACAAATGCGGCACAAAAATTATGTCTTGCTTTGGCTCGACGTATTTGGCATTTTCAACTGATGAACATCTTGATCAATGTTTACGATTATCTCTTTCATCGTATGATCCAGCGTTTGAAGATATTGCCAAATCCATGCAATGACAACGATCTCATTAGTATTAATCTTGTGTTAGTATTTACTCTGTTCCTAATTTTGTTATTATATATCAGATATTATATGAATTTCAATACTTTTTGTTCTTGTTGAAATGGTTGATAAATATTTCAACAGTAATATAACACTACTATAACAAACAAACACTATATATAATAGATTCCTTTTAACATAAATTTACGGCCACCTTAAAGCGGCCCATACACTATACAACTTGGTTCGGTTGTACGAAAAGTTGGACAGTGTATGTGTAGGTTGTACAACCAGATTTTGGTTGGACGGTTTGGTTGGACAAAATCAAACTTTTGATTTTCTGTGGGCGTGGCGTAATGTTGGCCAATCTGTCTGGCAGTGTATTGGACAGTTGTACAACTTCACGACCAACATCAGTTTACATTTGATCTTGTCTCCTTCACATCGTTGTATTTAAATTGTGTTTTTAGTTTTTGAACGCATATTCCTTGAGGTTTTCAAAACTAATTATTACCATAAGTGATTAAAATAATAGCAAATATAACTGAGAATGAAAAGTGAAGAAATATTATTAAGCTTTCAACTAATTTAAAGGAAACTGATGGAAATGCATCTTTAGATGATGTAAAAATAAGAATAAAGAATGTGAGGACTTGTTATGGAAGAAAACTGAAAAAGATGGAAAAAACTCAAAATCTGGTGTAGTAATTGATGATGTATACGAGCCAACATTATGGTATTTAGATGATTTCTAAGTGACCAAGAAATGGTACTTACGTACTAACGCCACCACCTCTACATTTTTAAATGCCGCCAATCTACATCTAAAATGTTATATCATAAAATAAAACATTTTATTTGAAATTAAAAAAAAATTTAAACTTTGACAAACGGTTGCTCGCCGCGAAGCGGGCATATAAATCAAGACAACATACGCACGGCAGCGCGAACTCTCGATCCAATATATAGCGGTGGTGGCGTTAATACGTAAGTACCCAAGAAATATTATTGTATCAGAGCTAGCACAAGATCCGTGCAGATCAAATTTCAACTCAAAACTAATGTTGGAAGACTTGGTATGACAGTGTAGGGCCTACAGTTACAACACGTTCGAAGACTTGGTTGTACAACAAGTTGTATAGTGTATGGGCCGCTTCACACTCAAACAATCAAAACTAAAAACGATAAAACGCGCGAAACTAACATACAAGAATTAATTCCGATTTTCGTATTAGGTTATTTTTACATGAAAAACAGCTTTTAAATGACAATATGTTATGCATTTTCTCAAAATTTTCTGGGGGGCGTGCACTCTATAATCACAGGTACAACCCCCACCCACCCTGTGGCCGAATTTTGGTCGATCTTGGCAACAATATATACCAAAAAGTTGATCGCCACTACAAAAAGGTTGGACAGCCCTGGTGTATTCGATCAACGCCTTGGAGAATTAGATGATTTTATGATAACCAAGTTGGATTATCTCAATATTAAAATGTTTGTGATGAAATGTTATTAGCATTTTATGATGTTCTTTTAATTTTATTGGAACATACATAAGATGTATACAAAAACAAATCAATCACCTTCGAACAATTTTATTTTGTTTGTCCTTCAATGTTTGTACATTTTAAGAACAAGGAAACAATATTATTAATAGCAGAGAAGGAACATTGTTGAATGTATCTTGTTTGTGATTAACAGAAATGTCGTAAGAAATTTAATTAAAGATTTAATGTTGTGTAAAATGAAAGCAAAATATTTTTTTTTGGCGGCAGAGAAATTCAATATGGATTTTTTGTGGGGTTGGTAGTGGTGGATGGAAATGTTATCGGATGGTGGGGCGCATGCGCGTTGTAGTGCGCTGCCGTGGCGTCTGGGCTGCTGTCAGTTTCTGTTTGTACGTGTTTTTCCTGTGATAATTTACTGTGAAATAAGTTCGATTTGCAGGGTCATAGAATTGTTTTGTTAAGTTTTTATTCACCATGTCTACTTCGGGGGACTTTGGCAATCCGCTGAGAAAATTTAAATTAGTTTTCTTAGGCGAACAAAGTGGTGAGTGGATTTTCAACAATTTCCCTGTTGTCCTGTCAGACTATTATTCTATACCCAGGCGTAGTCAGATCAATAAATGATACTTTAACAATTTTTATTACTTTTCTATATCTGCACACGTATTCCTAATTCAATTTCCTTTTAACCATCTCTTACCAATCCCTGGTTTCATTTTAAACCTTTATTACAAATTTTAGAAAGTGCTATGTGTAGGTGGCATAGGACCTAATCAATATTTTAAGGTTATGTTAATAGGGTTGGAGCTATCCCTTTTTAATTATTAAACAATTCATTACAAACATTTTAAATTACTTTGTTTTAACTATTTATCAGAAATTTATTACTCGTAACCCATAAAAACTTACTGATAACAACATATTGTTAACATTCAATTGTTTTACATTTAGTTTTAATAAATGTTTTACAAATTGTTATTAATAAAAGCAAAGCTGCACTGATGAGAGATAAATCTTGAAATGCGTCTGCAGATGGCTCACTTAAGTTAATAATATATTGATAACCAATTTAATAAACATTTTTACAATCCATAGATACTTTGCTTTCTTTTGAGGGGCGGATAACTTATTTTCAAGAAATTAATTACATTGTAATTTATTCTAAATAAAGATTCAAATAATATTTTGATAATCTAATTACAACCAGTAAAGTTTCACCTGTAAAGGGTATTGAAGATTTTTAATATATCCTCGATTTATGAATGTCCAAACTTATGAGATATATCTCGGCTGCTTTAAGTTGTGAGCTAAAATTTGTGTTACAAGTCTATTTAGACCCAACAACTTTTATCTTTTGTGGTCTTAAACTATTTGTATAAATTTTTATGGATGCTTAGGTTTCAATATCTTAAGATCATAATGTTATGTTAAGATCCAATAATGAAGGAATTAAGTTCATGAGCAATTTCTGTTCCAAATTGCAATTTAAAAGCAATTGAGATTTAAGATTTTTATTGAATATCCCTGTATATGAAACTTTTCTTGGGGCCCAGAATGGATTAATGGCACTTCAATTTCGAAAACTAATTTGACGTATGAGTTATTTTTTTTTCAAGTCATGTGCTGCATTACAGAACAAATTAAACTCATAAATCAAGCTATGTCACTTTATTAAGGAAAATAATACCTCTTTTACTAGTTAAGGGAGGGGACTTTCCATGTCAATTCAATATAGAAAAATACAATTTTTATCCTTACCACCTCAGATTTTCTTGAAATTTGACCCATGTGTCACTATTGGTACTATTGGTATTGACTTGGAAAAATATGAAATTTTACTGAGATCTGTCAACTCGTTTTTGAATTATAGTCCTGTAAAGTTCTCATAAATGGGTGTAAAAACAGGGAACACTAATTCTTTGAAACGCTGTACCAGTCTTTTTAATTGAGACCTGGAATTGGTGCCATTTTACAGCATTTTTCACGCCCTTTTCTATGATATACAACACTATATAGGTTAATATATGAAAAAAAATCTTCTTTTCTTCTGTTGGCTCTATAACCCGTGGTGGGTTTTTGCCTCTACAACAATCTTCCATTCTGTCCTTTCACCGGCTTTCTCTCTCCAATCCCTTACTCCCATCTTTCTAAGACTTTCCTCCACATCTTCCATCCATCTTTTCCTTGGCCTGCCTCTTTTCCTTCTTCCTACTGGCCGCCAGTTGTACATTTTCTTGACTGGTCTGTCGTCATGTATTCTGTACAGGTGTCCCAGCCATGCTATTCTTTGAGCTTTTACATATCTCACTATGTCCGCTTCGTTTATTAACCTGCTTAGTACATGGTTCATTCATATCCTCCAAATTCCATGCTCATTTAGGATCGGTCCGTAGATCTTTCTGAGGATCTTTCTTTCAAAGATGCGTAGCGCGTTCTCCTCTGCGGTGGTTAGGGTCCAGGCCTCACATCCGTACGTTACTACTGGTTTATGAGTGTTCAGTATATTTGAAGTTTGATTTTGTGACTCAATAACTTGGACTTCATCAGTTTTTGGTATCCGTAGTAGCATAGGTTTCCACTAAGTATTCGCGAGCTTGTTTCTTTAGCTGTTACGTTTGTTCTGTTGATTTCTGTTCCCAAGTAGACACAACTTTCAAAATGCTGAAAGCGATACTCGCCCAAGTTAAGGTCATTGTTATCGTGATGTTCTCTTCCAACTTGCATGTGTTTACTTTTTAAATCATTTATTTTCAATCCCCTTTTTTGCGTTTTATCGTCCATCATCAATAGTGCTTCCTTTAGCGCGTCTTTGCTTCTACATGTCAAACTGACATAATCTGCATATGCAGCAACCTGTGTTGATCGGTTGCCAATGTATCCCGTTATATTCAGCTTTCTCATGCATGCCTCTAATGTTAGGTTGAATATCATGGCGCTCAGGGCATCTCCCTGCCTCACACCGATTTGAAAAAAAATCACAAAACCTAATTTAAAATTTAAATTATTAAATTTTTTTTAGAAAGTATATATTTTAAAATTTTCAAATTAATTCCCACTGGAAGAATCGTATGTTCTACTTGAACGTGATATGTGCTAGACAAATGAAGCCTTTTCAAACTTAAAATGATCGATCGACCTGTTTGATCATTTTAAGTTTGAGAAGGATTCAGTTGTTGTATTTAATAGTGTAACTTTTATAATAGTAACTATAGTAACATTGTTGGATTATGAATAGACAGTTGAATTAATGGAAATGGAAGTTCAGTCTTCAATTTTTTAGTAACGAAGCCATCCATTGCCAAATTTATATTTTGACCTGTGGTTTATAACAATACTAGCTAGTCATGGAATTCATTTGGAAATTTTAAAATACAGTCGAACTTCAATAACTCGAACTTCTGTAACTCCAATTTTTCTATAACTCGAATATTTTTACAAATTTATACGTTTAGATAGCATTTTACATATAAATTAACTTCCATATCTCAAATTTTCCTTAACTCGAATTTTTCCATAACTCGTAGTAAAAAGTTGTACAATGGTAAAATTTTACATACAAAATAATCTCTATAACTCCAATTTTTTAACGGCCGGGTGTTTTCGAAAATTTATGATACCGGATATTGCCTGCCATAAACCGTCGATAGTGTAATCCTCGGGCAGATTACCAAACATTTTATTTTTCATATTTTATGATCACCAAAAACTCGAATAAAGCAAAACAAAGAACTTACCAGCGGGTATGCTTAAGGAAGATTACGACAGGATATTATTCTCCCGAGAATCGGTAATCCAAAAGGAGACGATATAATCGATAAGACGATAAGATCACCCACAAGGTACTATATATTATGGAAAACAATTAAAAATTAATGACTTTCAAAAATATAGTTAATTAAAATTATTTTTAATTAATTATAATTAAATAACATCATATTAATAATCTATACATATTTCTTTTTAGTTTTTTGTTTATAAATATACACATATGTATTTCATTTGAAAAAATTGTGTATAGTGTATTTTACTCATTTTATAGTTATGTATTTCTATAACTCCATTTTTTTTCTTGAACTATGGCAATTCGACTTAAGGAAGTTCGACTGTATGTACTTTCTGGAAAATTTAATTAAAATTTAAAAATGGGTTTAAAGATTTTTTTTCTAAACTTCAGCTATATAGTGTTGTAAATCATAGGAAAGCCCAAAGCTCTGACCCTATGGTTGCCTGCCGAAAAGAGATCGAGAGGCAGGCCACGAATACGATGGAGAGACGACGTTATTAAAGACTTGAAAGTACTCGAGGTGCGGCAATGGCCCCAGACAGTACAGGACAGAGGGATATGGAGGGACGTTGTAAAGCAGGCCAAGGCCCATAGAGGGCTGTAGCGCCTAGGAAGAAGAAGAAATCATAGGAACGGGCATGAAAAATGCTGTAAAATGCCACCATTTCTAGGTCTCTAGCTAGGGATTGCAATCCGGTGGCATTTTCAATCCGACCGGATCCGGCCACCGCATCCACGGATCCGGACGGATCCGACAGGATCGATGGAATTAAATCTAACATTATAAACTTTACTAAAAGAAAATAATGTATTTAAATGTCTATTTAGTTTAATCAACTTACTGTAATTACCGTATTTGCCGGTGCATAACGAGCACCCTAAAATTCAACCTACTTTTTGTGCGTCTATAACGCGTTAATATGTTTTAGAACTCAACCTCATCTTCATTGATCTGTTGCTGACTTATTTTTAAAAATTGTAGCAAATCGGTTTCAGATTTTCAAAACTTGGTCTTTCTGGAGAAATTCGAGGTTATTAGATTTTCAAATTCCTCGAAATAGTCGCACAGTAGAGAAAATAGCGAGAGTCTATGAATGTTAATTTTATTATATCTTAACCTCGTCTTCATGAATCTGTCGTTGCCTTATATTTCAAAATATTTACAAGACGGTTTCAGATGTTCAAAAGTTGGATTTTTTGTAGAAATTTGTGGTTTTTAGATTTCCAAAATTCCTCCAAATAGTCACACAGTAAAGAAACTTGTGAAAGTCTACAAATGTTAATTTTGTAAGATCTCATTTTCATTGATTTTCAATTTTTCTTCTGTGGCTGTCTTATTTTTCCAAATATTAACAAAACGCTTTTAGGATATAAAAATTTTGACTTTTTGGAGAATTTTGTGGTTTTTAGATTTTCAAAATTCCACCAAATAGTCGCCCAGTGAGGAAAATAGAGTCTACAAATGTTAATTTTGTAAAATTTCAACGTCATCTTCATTGATCTGTCGCTACCTTATTTTTTCAAAATACTGACAAAAAGGGATTGCAATCCGGTGTGATTTTCAATCCGGCCGGATCCATGGAATTATATCTAACATAATAACCTTTAGATAATCTACTGAGATTACAACAATCAGGTATTTGAGCATGCTAACAAGTCTTATTCTTATATTTATGACAGACATCATGATGAACCTGTCTATTGAAATATCTATTTGGTTTAATCAACTTACTATAAATACCGTGTTTGCCGGTACATAAGGTGCACCCTAAAATTTAACTTTTCGTGCGCCTATAACGCGGACCTATGTCTTAGAGGCAATTTTTTTGGAATAAAGGTGCGCGTCATACACCACCAAATACGCTGATTATTTTAAGGATACATTATTTATCAGAAAATCTATTTTGGTTTTGAAAAAATCATGTGGCGCCATGCGCACCACGCATTTAAAGTACCTACTCATACAACAGCGCGATTATTTTACCAAAAATTAGCACCACCGGATCCGGTATATTGGTACCGGATCCGGTAAACGTTTAGTGATGCCGGATCCGCCGGATTACTGGATCCGGTTTTCCGGATTGCAATCCCTATATCTAGTACAATTAGGAAACTTGAAAATGACCGTCAAACGTCGAAACTTAAGTCGTAATATGTGTAGAAATTTATATTACTGTGAATAACAAGTTCTATAACATTTTTACATAGTATAAGTGTGGTAAAAACATTACAGTGAATTTTTCAATTCAATGTAAGTATGAATTACCACGTAGTAACTGTCGCAACCATCCTATTCATCAATTAGGAAAGTTTCTACAGTAGTTCAAAAAGTTGTTGTTAACTGATTATAGTAGTATAGTAGATCCATTTATGAGAATTTTACAGCTCTGTAACTCAAAAACAAGTTGACACATCTTACTAAAATTTCATATTTTTCCAAGTCTATACTAATAGTGCACCAGTGTCAAATTTCAGGAAAATCTGAGATCGAGAGGTTTAGACCCAATGCTGAGTTGATGTGGAATGACCCAGAGTTGAATATTTTTAATACATCAATGTTAAAGGACATATTTTTTATGGCTTGAAGACAACTCTACGGTAATTTACATTTCATGGAAAGGAATCATTGACCTATTAAATATTAACTTGTATTTAAGTTGCATCACATATTTATTTAGATTATCCAAAAAAGAGATAAGGGAAACAATGAAATTTTGTTTTGTTAAATATGATTATATTGATGTCAAATATTTTTATTCAAGAGTTTAGTTTTTCATTTTATTATAGACATTCTTGTTTAATCTCATTGAATGTGGTTTATTAAATGGGATTAAACAAGAATGTCTATAATAAAATGAAAAACTAAACAACACAACACTAGTTCTCAAATAACCAACAAATCTAGGTAGACAAACAAAGAGTGTTTCACTTCACTTTTTCATGAATATCAGTTTTGGAAGTGATTTGAACCAGCTGTGTGTCAGTATCAGAAATGGATAATTTTCTTGAAGTTTGAGCAGAAATCTCTCTTTCCTAATGGGACTCACATATTGAACACTGAAACAAAACAATTGATTCGCATTGAATTCAATAAATTCATTCTTGTAATAATTTATCATGTTGTTAATGGGGATTGCAATCTGGAAAAGATCATCAAAATCCTAGAAGTCATGTTGACCATCAAAAAACGCAAGCTGGAATATTGTGGACACGTGATGAGAGGGGAAAATTACCGTATCTTTTAGAATATCATGCAAGGCAAAATCCAAGGTAGAAGAGGTCCTGGTTGAAAAACCTGAGAGAGTGGTATGGTGTCAGTTCTACTAGCCTGTTTCGTGCCGCTGCTGATTAAATAAAAATCATTATGATGATCGCCGACGTCCTCGGAGTACATGGCACGTAAAGAAGAAGAAGGAGAATCCGAAGGGAATAACCGGAAGCGGTAAACCGGCGGATCCGCCATCACTAAACGTTTTAACTAAATATTTACTAAACGTTTACCGGATCCGGTACCAATATCGGTGATACTATTTTTTGGTAAAATAATCGCGCTTCGTACTTTAAATGCGTGGTGCCACATGGTTTTTTAACATTTGTAAATTCTTTGTATTTGTAAACTTTAACCGTTTTCCTCACTGTGCGACTATTTGGAGGGATTTTGGAAATCTAAAACCAATTTTTTAATATTTTGAAAAATAAGGCAATATATCAACAGATGATGATGATGAAGATGATATCAATGAAGATGAGGTTCAAATTTTACAAAATTAACATTTGTAGACTCACTATTTTCCTGATTGTGCAACTATTTGAAGGAATTTTGGAAATCAAAGAACCACAAATTACTCAAAAAAGTCCAAATTTTGATAACAAAATCGTTTTGTTAATTTCAAAAATAAGACAGCCATAGATTAATGCAGATGAGGTTGAGATTTTACAAAGATAACATTTGAAGACTCACACTTGTTTCTTTACTGTGTGACTATTTGCAGGAATTTTGTAAATCTAAAAACCTCGAATTTCTCAAAAAAGTCCAAATTTTTAAAATCTGAAACCGTTTTGTTAGTATTTTGAAACATAAGGCGTCAGAGTCAGCGTCAGATCAATGAAGATGAGGTTGAGATTTTACAAAATTAACATTTGTAGACTCTCACTGCGTGACAATTTGAAAGAATTTTGTAAATCTAAAAACCACAAATTTTTCCAGAAAGTCTAAATTTTGAAAATCTGAAATTGTTTTGTAAATATTTAGAAAATTAAGGCAACGACAGATTAATGAAGACGAGGTTAAGATTTGACAAAATTAACATTCATAGACTCGCTATTTTCTCTACTGTGAGACTATTTAGAGCAGCGATCCTCACTACGCGGCCCACGGGCCGCATGCGGCCCTCGGAACGATTTTTGTGGCCCTCGGCTGTTAGGGAGATAAAGAAAAACGTGAATTAGGAATTTAAAAAAAAATGTTTTTTTGCGAAAGGTAAGAAAGAAGGATCGGCCTTATGTTTGATATGTCGTGAAACGGCAAATGGAAACAAACGTTCCAATTTGAACAGACACTACACTTCAGTTCATTCACAATTTAAAGAAAAATTCCCCAAAAAATCTAAGATTAGAGAGGAAAAATTGCAATCTTTGAAAAAGTCTTTTGCTTGTGACCGTAGTACCCTGTTTAATGCAATGAACATGAATGAACTAGCTACGGAAGCATCGTACCAAGTAACGGAAATTTTAGAACAAATGATGAAGCCGTTTTCTGATGCAGAAACTGTAAAAGAGTGTGTTGTCACCGTCTGTAAAACTTTGTTTTCATATTTACCCAATAGTAAGCAAATATTGGATGAAGTTTCCAAAATTCAGCTGTCTGACTCAACTTGCATGAGGCGATCACAAGACGATCACAAGCAGCAAATATTGCACTTAATTTTACCGATGAACTGCAGCAAATGTTTTAGTCTTGCGCTCAATTCATCAACAGACGTAACCTCAATTTCTCAATTGCTCTTGTTCGTTAGGTATGTATCCAAGGATTGTTTTGTCAAGGTTCAAGATTTTTTTGGCGTGAATCCCTTGAGTGAAATGGTGGTGGGGGGCGAGGAGTGAGGAGTGGTCCAGAACGAAGGATCTTTCCTTACTTACATTTTTTACTTGCGGCCCTCAGGAAAATCAGATAAAAACAATTGGGCTCTCTAAAAAATCCTAGTGACGACCCCTGATTTAGAGGAATTTTGAAAATCTAATAACCTCGAATTTCTTCAAAAAGACCAAATTTTGAAAATCTGAAACCGTTTTGTTAATATTTTGAAACACAAGGCAGCGCCAGATCAATGAAGATGAGGTTGAGATTTTACAAATTTAACATTTGTAGACTCATTAGTTTCCTCACTGCGTGACTATTTGAAAGAATTTTGTAAATCTAAAAACCACAAATTTCTCTAGAAAGTCTAGATATTGAAAATCTGAAACTCTTTTGTAAATATTTTGAAAAATATGGCAGAGAGTTGATGAATAAGTTGATTAAACTAAATAGACATTTAAATAGATATTATATTTCATTAGACAGATTCATCATGATGTTTGTCATAAATATAAGAATAAGAGCATGCTCAAATACCTAATTGTTGTGATCTCAGTAGATAAAGTAAAGTTATATTAGGATTATTAGATTAATTCCATCGATCCGGCCGGATCCGCACGGATCCGACCCGATTGGTGGAAATTCGGCCGGATCCGGCCGGATTGAATATGACACCGGATTGCAATCCCTAGTTGTTATGTGGTGCTTTGCTGCAACCAATGACTTTATTTTGTCTTCATCAGCTACCAACATTTAGTTACATATACGTGATTAGCTAGTAGATACACAATATTTGACCCTTTTCATGGAATGCTCACAGAATTAAAATAGTTAAGACAAAACAAAATATTAAACTGGTTTATAATAGGTTAACAAAACATATTTAGAGTAGACTAATATAATTGACTGATAAAATTTGTTTCGATTCGAATGTTGTTTCGAGATGTAAATTTCTTAATCTATTCCTAGCTAGTCCAATCATAGGAAAAACTTATCTTTCAGTAATTTGTTTGCATATTGATATTTTTAATGCTTTAGGAAATCATTGACCTAAGAAGTACCTACAAGTTTTGTTTACAAAAGAGATAAGAAATACACGTTATGAAAATATATTTGAAACATAAAAATGTCTAGAAGATTTGACCTAGATATTTTTTAATATGTAAAATGTCTCACTTTTACACCCAAATTTAATTCATGAAAATATTTTCATGAATTCAATTTGGGTGGAAAACTAGAAAATTTAATTCATGAAAATATTTTCATTGCTGCAATATTTCACAAAATTGCAAATTTATTTATGGAAATGTTAAAATAAAAAACCATTTAGCAATTAAACTGAGGAAATGTGATGAACGGGTGATTCCTTGATCCCTTCGATCTTCTTCGCTCAAGCAGTGGGCCCCAAGGTACATCTGCCTCTAACAGAGCAGTGCTCTGCATTCCTTGAGCAGATGTATGGGGGTTTCCTCTGCTGAGCTGCAGAAGCTGCAATTGTCTGCTTCCTCTAGGCCTAGGGTCTTTTCTTCTAATAATACTTTTGGGTATTTGTTCAAAGTATTTAATTATTATCTTTCATAATATCGTGAAAAAGAATGAAATATGTTAGGAAAGTATAGTTTGGAAAATGTACACATTTACTGGCATATGTACACATATAACTTCTTGGTTGGTAAATGTAAGTACAACTTATATTCTAGGGCTTGTTCTAGAGCCCAAAATAAGAAAAAAAATCCCTATTAAAATGTGTCCGAAAACGCTTCTTACTGAGATAAAGCCCTTAAAAGGGGGTGGGGTAAAACCTCGCACAATATTTTTGCTAATTACTTACTGGTGAACTACCGTTTGTGCTTATTTTCGTCTTGATGGCCAACCAGTGGCGGTACATAGTACGGTACCAGCTGAACAGGTACTCTTTGTTTCTGGCATTCAAGATAACAGTTTTCGAGAGAAAAATTAAAACGTATTTAAAATGAATGATTGATATTAAAGAAATATTAAAAATCCAAAGAAAACAAACAAATCTTTATTTCAGTTTTGAATTACCACATAAACGTATAGTGAATTTACAAAAGTTGTTCAAATTGCGGTCCCTCAACCCCAACACAACACTTCAGCACGTCGCAGTAATGATCTTCGAACGCGTTCAAAAATTCCTGCGGTGGCCTGAATGGTTGCACTACCATTTTTAGGGTTCCGTACCGAAAACGGAACCCTTATAGGATCACTTTGTTGTCCGTCTGTCTGTCTGTCTGTCCGTCTGTCGGTCTGTCTGTCTGTCAAGATCATTTTTCTCAGGAACGCCTAGAGGTAACAAGTTGAAATTTGTATCAAATACTCGGGCCTGCGGTCTCTTTCAGCTGTGAAAAAATCAAACTTGTAAGTCAATGCGATCAAAAGATATGACCGTTTATGTCGCATATTTTGCGATTTCACAAGGGAATCAAAACCTATAGGGTACTTCCCGTTGACCTAGAATCATGAAATTTGGCAAGAAGCGGTGTCTTACAGCACATGTAAAATCTGAAAACCGTAAATATGTAGTTTAATTACAAGAAAAATGCGAATTTACTATTAGAAACTTATCAAAATACACTAATGTGTTGCGTGGTATTGTCAGGCACCAGAAGCATATGGGTTGCATACAGTTAGGTCCTCCTAAAGATACCTTACTTACAGGTTTGTACGGAACCCTCGTTGCAACTCGCACTTGGCCGGGTTTTTTTTCACACGATGCTGCACTTCTGCCAGATCCGCCACTTCCGTTTCATAGACTAAGTCTTTTAAGTGGTTCCCAAAAAAGTATTCCGGTGACGTCGCTGGCCAAGCAACTGGACCGACTCGAGTTGCACCAGCGCAGTTGCACCATCGTGCATGAACCACATGTGCGTCTAGTCAAAAGAGGCACTTTATCCAGCTACCCTGGCAAAAAATGTCGATAAACTTCTCCGGTCAACCGCCCTGGTAGAATGTAGGGGCCGATTAATACATCGCCAACAATAGCACACCATACATTAATGAATAATCGTTGCTGATGAGCTCTCACCATAACAACATGAGCATTTCTGTCCGCCCAGCAGTGCATGTTATCGAAAATCATAATTCCATCTCGTGCAAAGTTTGCTTCATCTGTGAAGAAGACCTGACTCGCAAACAAAGGATCTTGGGCACAACGAAGCAGCAGCCATCGAATAATTTTTTGTTGATTAGAGATCGTAAATTAATCACGTGAGGCTCGAGTGGCGGAGAGGGGGTTTGTGAAGAATCACGAAATATCACATGGGGAAGGGGGGTGTAGTGAGATATCACGTGTATTTATTTTTAGGGTTCCGTACCTAAAACGGAACCCTTAGAGGATCACTTAGTTGTCCGTCTGTCTGTCTGTCCGTCCGTCTGTCTGTCTGTCAAGACCATTTTTCTCAGGAACGCGTAGAGGTAACAAGTTGAAATTTGTATCAAATACTCGGGTCTGCGGTCTCTTTCAGCTGTGAAAAAATCAAACTGAAATCTGAAAACCGTAAATATGTAGTTTAATTACAAGAAAAATGGGAATTTACTATTATGAAACTTATGAAAATACACTAATGGGTTGCGTGGTATTGTCAGGCACCAGAAGCATATGGGTTGCATATAGTTACGTCCTCCACAAAAAAAAGATACCTTACTTACAAGTTTGTACGGAACCCTCGGTGCGCGAGTCACAACTCGCACTTGGCCGGTTTTTTTTTTTCGTTGTTCGCGCGTTTTGTAAAGCGAAAACTTGTATCAAAAAATACACATAATTTTGGGAAGGGGGGGGGGGGGGGTCTTAACATAAAACCTCATCACGTATCACCGGGGAAGGGGGGGGGGGGGGGGCTTCAAAAGTAGCTAAAAAACATCACGTGATTAATGGACGACCCCTTCGGATAATCAGCTGGAGTCAATGCCTGCACTTTCTGATTGCGGTACGGATGCAACTGCTGCTCGTGAAGAACCCGCCAAACTTTCGTATGGGGTACTCCTATAGCAGCAGCAACTTTTCGAGTACTTGTTGGATTTGCTTCAACAATCTCCAGGATTTGCTCTTCAACATCACGATTATGGGTTATTTGTCCTCCAAATGCAATTGGTTCCAATCGTCCGTGTTCTCGCAAACGCCCATCCACGGCATCAAAAGTTTTTCTATCGGCTATTCTTCTTCTTCAGGGTACCTTTCTTGATAAAGACGTCTTGCTTTAACACGTTCGTCGCCCAACACGATTTGGCCAAGTTTCTTGCGGGGTGCGATTTACACATTGCAATTGAAGATACCTTTGTAGATAATGGCATATAATAATTGAAAAACTGGTATCGGTAGGAGTGACCACATGGTGTCATGTGCCACAACGATACGAAAAAGCATCAAGTGGTATCGGAAATTAGCCCTACATTTCCTCTTGGGAACAGCTAAAGCAAATGCTCATATCGTGTACCAGAGAGCCACAAATTCCAAATAAATATTGGTCTCGATAATAATAAAAACAAAACAAAGAGAATAATGCATCATTTGCAAGAAGCGGCAGGACAAGTCTATAAGAAGGACGTTCGTCCTATGTTATCAGAAGAATTGACAAACTGTCGAGGGCAAAAAAGCCAGGAAAAATGTCGAAAATGTTCGGAAAAACGAATTGTTCCAATTGTCCAAACTTACATCAAATGTGTAAAATGTTAGAATGTTGAACGAATTTATTTAGCGTAGGGCATTTAGACACATTTACAAGAATATAACAAACTTATTGAATTTACAAACATCAAAATTCTCTATATAGTGTATCGCTTCTAGAGTTGCATTTAGGAAATCAGGCGGCCTTCTTACGATCGGTGGGGACATTTCTCTATTATGTGTTTGATTGTTTGGCCTCGTCTGCAATCGCCTGAGGATGGTAATTTTCCACCATTTGTTTAGGAAGTATGCTCATCTGGCGTGATGGGTCCTGATGCGATTTAGCGTGCACCAGGTTTTGCGCGATAGGTTGAAACCGGGGAGGTCTTTCTGTTATGCAAAGTATTATTCGTGAATCCACCTATCAGTGATGTTAAACTTAGTTTCTGTGGCAATTTTTGCGGTCTTTGTTGGTGGTTTTCTAGAGCGTAGTCGGTTCTTGTTGGCG
This sequence comes from Phosphuga atrata, assembly GCA_944588485.1. Classification (NCBI taxonomy): domain Eukaryota; kingdom Metazoa; phylum Arthropoda; class Insecta; order Coleoptera; family Silphidae; genus Phosphuga; species Phosphuga atrata. The sequence continues at coordinate 7,998,964 of OX155907.1, forward strand.
TCTTTAATATAGCCATGTATTGGGAGTTCCCTGTTGTTATGTATCTTTTTGTATTCGTTTGTTAGCGTATTGGTGAGGCGGGGGAATATCGCTTAGTACTGGTAGCCATTGGATTGGGGTAGATTTTATTACGCTAGCGATCATCCTCACGGTGTTATTTAATTGTGCGTCAACCTTTTTCACATGGGCGCTGTTGAGCCACGCTGGGGCGCAGTACTCCGCTGCAGAATAAACAAGGCCTAGAGCTGACGATCTAAGTGTGGAAGCTAAAGCTGTGCATGTCGAGCCGCAAAGTGTCTGGATAATATTGTTTCTGGTCTTTAACTTTTCCGCGGTTTTAGTTAGGTCCCTTAAAGCTTAAGGGACTCTCACAGTGTGACACCTCGAAAAATAGCAGATTTTCATTTTTTTTTATGTTTAGGTTAGGTTAGGTGGATAAACTAATCGGTCTGATTTTTGTTACAAATTAAAGTAGCAATCGAGAATACAAAATGATTTTTTTTAATTGATTTATTTATTGTTTAACATTTTTTTATTAAATTTAATGTGGCGTTGAAAAAAAAAGCTCCTGCATCGTCTCCATGATAGCGGACGTAATTTTGATCTGATATAAAAATATCAAGAAGATTATGAATCTGTAGGCAAGCCTCTATGTTCCTATGGAAGCTTTTTCTTTTTTATAAAATTTAAAAAAAATGGCGGCGGTTTGACAAAAAGGTATCGAATTCAGGCTATTTTTTCGACAATTATTCGTAAAAAAAAATGGAAGATTTAAAAAAAAAGCTTCCATATGAACATAAAGAATGACGTGAAGAATGTTCAGTCTAAATTTCAAAGGGATAGCTTGAAAATTGTTCCTTTGAGAGTGGAGACCGTTTTGAAAAATACCATTTCGAGAAAAACGCGTTTAAAGTTTGGAGCGAGCACCAGATACTCCAATCCCTTTTTCTAAGAAAGGCTGTAGCGACCTAAATAATTCTAATTTCGATTTAAAAATTGGGGAGAATGTTTATAACAGTGTATACTATCGGGATAATGAAAAAAAACATCGATTTTTGAAAATTTTACACTGTGAGGGTCCCTTAATGTTCTGTCGAGGGTAACGCCTAGGTATTTTGGATTTTAATTGTGTTTAAGGAAGGTGTTATCAAGGTAGACGTTGTTTTTGACGTTGAAGTTTTCTCTTGGCCATCTTGTTGTTTAAATGAAAACAGGTTACTTCAGTTTTGGAAGCGTTAGGTTGGAGTCTCCATTTTCGAAAGAAACTTCCCATAACTTCTAGCTCCGGAGTTTCTTCGGCTTCTTCTATTGATTTTGTTTGGGAGATTAACGCCCAGTCGTCGGCCTATCCAAACTTCGTTGTTGTCGTTTTGGGCATGTCTGCAACATATAAATTGGCGCAAGTACTGATCCCTGCGGCAGGACATTCTAAGCTTTCTGGGGGTACTGATTTCCGGTCCCATTCTCGCCTGAAATACTCTGTCGTTAAGCATGTTATCTATTAATTTCGATGCGAGTTTGCAGGAAATTATGCGTAGGAATTTGTATATTAATCCTTCCTTCCATACGGTATCGTATACTGCTGACAGATCGATAAACGCAGCAGAACTCTTTGATTTTCCCTGAAAACCGTCTTCGACGTAAGTAGTAAGTGACAACACTTGATCGAAGCAGCTACATTTTGTCTAAAACCCGCTTGTTCGACTGGGATATCTTTAAGTATAACTGGCCTTACTCTGTTCTAGATCATTATTTCTAGTAATTTGCACATTGTAGATAACAACGCAATTGGTCAGTAACTTTTTGGTTGGTCTGCTGGTTTACCTGGTTTTGGAATGGCTATGACTTTTGAGCGTTTGATTTCAACGACGATTTCACTAGTTTGCATGGTATTTGTAAAGCAGCTTCCTATCCAAATTTTTGCGCGTTTTCCGCAGTTAAGAAGGAATGGATTCCATTGAACCCTGGGGCTTTCCCAAGGGTAATATCTTTAAGGGCAGCTGAAATTTCATCGCCGGTGAAAGAACGAGCGTACTCAGTTTCTCTCGGTTCAGATTTAAGAGTTTTTAGATGTTCTCTTACCTTGTATGAGCTTTGTCTCTGGGTGCTCTGGATGATGCCACAATGTGAGAAGCCACTGAATTTGGGCTTAGGCTTATGGCTTAGGCTATTTGGGCTTATGGGACCTTTTTGTTTTTGAGAAGGGTTTCCATCTCCAAGTTTTCTAATTAGAGACCATGCTTTCCGACTTGATGTTTGGAAGTTTAGAACAGTTTGAGTCTATTTTTGTTGTCTTGCAGAATTTAGGCTAAGTAGTACTTGATCTGCGATTTCTTGATCGCCAGTTTCGAGGAAGATATAATACCTCGCTATATTGGGACCAGCCAAGGATATACTCTTCCCGGTATCCTCTTGGAATGCACTTCTTATGGCTCACGTACACCCGCGGTCGTGTTTGTGTACGCACTCTCTTTTACAAGTGTTTGATTCAATCGTCCGAGATCGGCCGTCGTCGCCCAAGCAAACTTCGGCGGATGACGGATTAGGCGTACTCGAGCCGTGCTAATTACTGCTCCGGCAAACCGGGCGTAGTTTTTACTAATAGGTGGTATCCATCCCAAGCGTGTATATAGTTCCGATGAGAATTTTACCCACTCAGCACGCTTAAAGTTCCATCTTGATCTTGGGATAGACATTACTAATGGGATTTGTGTTCCGATCTCTGTAATAACTGGGCGATGCTGACTGTGAGGGAATTCCGAGAGTACTTTTCGTGTAGCTACCAAAGAGGTGTTATTAGAGTCTGTTGAGACAAAGCATAAGTCAGGGTTATATTCCCTATTCTATGCAGCTGATATAAATGTGCTTTTGTCTTTAGCATCATAAATTAGGTGTTCGTCTTCGGCTAACCCGACCAGCGCATCCCCATTAACATCGTTTTATTTATATTTCCACTGTTCGTGGTGCATGTTAAAGTCGTCTAGGTATGCAGCGGGGTGCGGGTATGATTTAAGAACATGGGGTAGCCAAGTCGTTATGGGAGGTATAAACGTTGGAGATAGTGATGCTTCCAATTTTTATAGTTACGATCTCTATTTCGTTCTCGGTCAATATAGAAGCAACAGCATTTTATATGTTGCTTTTAACATAGGTAGCTGTGCCGTGTGCTCGGTGGTATGTTGCGCCCAGCAATTCGTAGCCTGGGTATTTTTCCCCTTCGCAAATATTCTTCGAAGTTCTTCGCAATTAGGGTTTTTACAAAAACCGACTTTTTGAAAAACCGGTTTTCGAATTCCAGATATTCAAAAAAACGGTTTTAGCCGGTTTTCGAATTTTTGTTAAAAAATAGAATAAGCAAAAATATTTTATGTAATTTATTTAAAATAACAAAAAACGATATCAATGTCAAAATAAATAGAAAAATTTTAGGATTACACATTTGTTATACAAAATAAGTCAAATTTGCCCGAACTTTTTATTTTACATAAAATTTTGAGAGATGAAATTTTTACTAACTTGACGCCTTTATATTTTTGTTTCCAGTTTTCACTTTAGATTTAGCCAGCCTATCGAGACTAGTGACAAATTGCACATATATACTATCATAAAATAAGTCGGTTAGGTTAGCATACAATGAAATGCAAAACAAATAAGTTATGTAAAAATCAATTTTAATGTAATTTAAATTCTTTAAAACCGGATTTCTTAGTTTAAAAACCGGTTTTCAATTGTGACAAATTATAAAACCGGGTTTAAAAAAGCGTCAAACCCTATTCGCAATGGATTTCCTGGATTGCAACCATGTCGATATCGTCACTCTTTAGCAGTTTTGATAGGTACTGGCTTTTAGCGTAGCTTATGCCTTCTATATTGACATGGCAAAATCGGAATAAGGGTCCAATCTTTCTGGTCAAAGGGCCCTGAGAAGGACCATTTGCATTGTTTTGAGTCATGATTATTAATTGATCGAATTAAGTGAGTTGTTGGTTTAATGTGTCGTATTGTCAGGAGATGCTTAGAATCTGTCTGCCAATATGTGCTAGTCCATTTAGCGTTACAGCGTGCACCACGAGGAGGCAAACTAGCTTTACACCCCTGTTTTAACGAATACCATGCGACGAAATATAAATTAATAAAAAGTATAGTAAGAATGCAACACTTGGGTCTTTTCTTCAAAAATTATATTTGTAATATAAATGTATACATTACAAATATAATTTTTCTACCACTACTACAAATTCTACCACTAATAAAATTTACTATAAATATAATATTACAAATATTATTTTTGAAGAAAAGACCCATGTGTTTCATTCTTAATATATAAATCTTCAAACTCAACAATTCCAAAAAAGAGTATATTGTAACGTGCATGTTGTTATGGTCTATATCCTATATTAAAGTGCTTATTCCATTATATTTCTTTTAAAAATTCAATAAAAAAATCCTATTTAACTTGAACAAGATCATCAACCATATTTGGAAGATGCTCTTGGAGCCCTTGGGCCCCCACGGAAGTACACCCATCGCCCAGATATGGATGACGCGGCGACGAACGTGTTAATTGCGTTTCCCTCAACCAGACCATACATGAGATGCATGTGTGTGTACTCAGCCTTAGTAAAAGCAACCATTGCGAAATTACAGAAAAGTGTGACACTAACAGTGTACTTTTTGATTGCTAACAATTTCATCTCGTCAAGCATTTGCTAAATGGGCACATGGAAGAGATATTTGCACAAATACAAAGGTCGTTCCCCGTATGTAATGCCACTGGTTGGATATCACGGCGAAAATAAGCATAAACGGTAGTTAGTACACACACAATTTGAATCAATTGTCATCAGTTGCGTATGAGATATTAGCAAAAATGTTGTGTGAGACCCCCCCTTTTAAGGGCTGTCTGTACCTATTTACTGTCTGTACATATTTTATTTTACATCATTCCCAATAGGGCATCCAAAAAACTGATGTAATTTCAAAAACAGGTTTTCGAATTTTTCGTAAAGTAAAAACCGGTTTAAACCCGGTTTTAAGTATAAAAATAAATAAATTGCGGCCGTAAACCAAATAAAATAAATATTTATTCACCATTTATAATTATTTAATATATAAAAAAATACGTTTTAATTTTTTTTCGAAAACTGTTATCTTGAATGCCAGAAACAAATAGTACCTGTTCAGCTGGTATCGTACTATGTACCGCCACTGGTTGACCATCAAAACAAAATAAGCACAAACGGTAGTTCGGCACCAGTAACGAGTACACACAAAATTTGAATCAATTATCATCAGTTGCGTATGAGATATTAGCAAAAATGTTGTGTGAGACCCCCCCTTTTAAGGGCTGTCTTTACCTCAGTTATCAAGCGTTTTGGGACACATCTTTATAGGGACTTTTTTTCTTCTTATTTTGGGCTCTAGAACACGCCCTAGAATTTCTGCCGGACATTTATGAAACACCCTGTATATATACATGGTGTTTCGGCGTGTATTAAATCTCTGTAATCTCTTATCTTTTGTTAAGTAATCTTTTTAATTATTAAATAATGTTAACAATTACATCAAAATTACTTATTCTAGTAATTCAAATATTCCTTATTTCTGACAAGTTTTTTTAACAAGTTGATTTTTGATTTGAATTATAAACATAAATAATAAAATAAAAGTTTAGTTTTCTAGATAAACTAGATTATATTGAAATAAGAAATGGAGGAATTAAATAAATTGTCTAGACTATGTTATATGAGAAGTGAGAAACAAATTCCAGGAAGATACTAATCAATACTGTGTGTCTCTTGACTGTAAACCAGGGAATGCAATTATAGTTTTAAGTTAATTTTATTGTCAAACTCTATGGATTGAATTCAGGAAACTCTTTCTTTAATTTTATCTTTTTCTAACTTAAGGTCATCAGGTTATTCGATTTCTAAAGATTAACCTCTATTTTGCAACATTGCATTAATTATTAGCATCATCAATATTTCGATAAAAGTACTAAAACATGTCCGTAATCAACTTTTTATACCAATACAGATTAATTTAAAATGTTTATATCAACATCTCAGCAACAAAGGAACGAAATGCTCATGAAACTATAAACAATTTTATTAAAAAAATATAGTTTTCGTTTTGTGAATTTAATTTATTTTAATTCAACGTGAATTATGCAGACGAGAATAGCAAGTTAGAAACCTAAATTAGTATTTGTACATGAAACATAACACCAGAAGTAATTTGTTTAAGAGGGTAAAACCCAACCCAGCCTTTATATAAATCAATACACACTTTATTTTACAACAAAAAATATGTCCTGTTTTTTTTATTTTAGTGGGAAAAACTTCGTTAATTACCAGATTTATGTATGACAGCTTTGATAATACTTATCAGGTAATTAAAAACATGATTATTACAGGAAATAATATTCTAATGGTTGTTTGATTGAATGTAGGCAACTATAGGAATTGACTTCTTATCAAAGACTATGTACCTTGAAGATAGAACTGTTCGTCTACAACTTTGGGATACAGCTGGACAAGAAAGGTTTAGATCTCTAATACCTTCCTACATTCGTGACTCAACTGTTGCCGTTGTTGTGTATGATATTACTAGTGAGTCATTTTATGGAATTACATCAATAATTTTGATAAAAAAAACCTGTTTTTTTGTTGTTATTTAAATTCTATTTGTAGATGCTAACTCGTTTCACCAAACTTCTAAGTGGATTGATGATGTTAGAACGGAAAGAGGTACTGATGTCATTATAATGCTTGTGGGCAATAAAACTGATTTATCTGATAAGAGACAAGTTAGTCCTGAGGAAGGTGATAGGAAAGCGAAAGAGCTCAATGTTATGTTTATTGAAACCAGTGCAAAAGCTGGTTATAATGTTAAACAGGTAACATTGTTGTAATATTATTGTTGTGGTAATGGATTTTTTCTATTTTGCGTCTGTAATAGACTCATAACAGCACTCATATGCGGTTATAGCTCGCCGAGTACTATACAATTTTCTCAATATGTATCGGCGATTTTTTATATAGAAATGCCATAAAAGGGCGCAAAATAGAAAAAATGCTATTTTTTAGGCGTTTTTCTGCACTGGTCCATTAGAAAACTCCTCAAAATTTGGACGCGTGCTGTAAAATCGTGCTTACTGCACTCGTCCTTTAATATACTATTAAAATGTTTTTGTTTAGTTATTTAGACGCGTAGCTGCAGCTTTACCAGGCATGGATTCAACGGAAAATAAGCCTCCAGAAGACAGTATCCTTTTTAATATTAACATTTTGCATGTTTTTTGTTTGAATTCAATGTACAGACTTTTGTATGTTGCATGACCTCCTTAGTGAAAATTATTTTCATTGTTTAATGCTTCAAAAACATTCATTATTTTTTTGGCAGATGGAATATCCTTTCTGATATATTTTCAATTAAAATTAGTCCATTATCTGATACACAAAAGGGTTGCGAAACAATTCAGATTTTCTTTGCACAACTTTCTTTGTTATTTTAATATAACGCTAATAATTTTGTCTCAAAAGGTATTGCACGACGTTAAGCTTGCTAGCTTATTATTGTTTCAGAAAAGTTTTTTTGAAATTCCTTCTTTTCGTATTCTTGGAACAATTTTGTTATTGAATGCCTTAACCAAAGATGTTGCTCTATTTGAGTGTACATCCTAAACTTAGTTGAAATGCACATTTGTTGCATGTTAGCCTTTAATACTTAACTTTTATGTTAGAAAAATGTAGATTTGTATTGCTTTATTAATACCAAATTTATTAAAACAAGTGATAGAAATCTGTTCTGAAAATTATAATATTGGGTCGTCAAGTATGAAATTTGTAGAAAAAAGTCAAAGTTGTTTGATAGCCTACAAATAGCAGGAATTATTGTATTCATCGAAGTATGCACTCATACTATCTACACCAGGGGTGCGCAAATCTTTTAGATCTCGGGCCACATCACGTGGTAAAATTTCATCGCGGGCCGCACTAAATAATAGGGAATATGCATCAATTTTTTTTATAAGCTTAATTCTCTTTTCACTTCGTATACTATTATTTATTCCCATACTATCTACACCAGGGGTGGGCAAATCTTTTAGCTCTCTGGCCACATCACGTGATGAAAATTTGACCGCGGGCCGCACTAAATAATAGGGAATAAAACTTAAAATTTCAGCTGTAGGCACTACGTGAAACATTATAAAAATAATAATAAATATTAGACACTAGGCGTAAGTTTCGGAAATTGATTTATTTAACACTTTATCGATTTCGGCTTATTATGGTTCGCGTACACCTCCGTCATAGGTCGAAGTTTGCTTGGGCGACCACGGCCAAACTCGGACGATTGAATCAAACACTTGTAAAATAATGAGAGCGCGTACTCAAATCGTCGGATGATGACGGTCGTGTTTCTCTACGCTCTCTCATTGTTTAACAAGTGTTCAATCTTCCGAGTTCGGCCGTCGTCGCCCAAGCAAACTTCTCCGGCCTGTATTCGAGCCATTAGACCTTCTTCACAAGATTATGAAGATTCAAAAGATTAAATGTTAAACGTTTACGCCTAGTGTCTATTATTTATTATTATATTAATAGGGAATATGCATCAATTTTTTGTATATGCTTAATTCACTTTTTACATCGTCTTAACATTGTATAAAAAATAAATACTGTTGAAAGTGTTTCAATTAATTTTTAAAATAATATTAAAAATACCGATTAAATTTAACCTGTTTTAACGGCCCCATTTATCACGCGCTTTGAATGACGTCGCATACCACTTGACATACAGTGTTGCATAGACCGTTAAGGATTTTCAGTTTGAATTTGCTATTTCGATAATGGTAAAAGCTAAATAACCATTTTATAGATATTGTATAGTACTAGAATGCAAAAGCACTATTATAAGTACACCAGAGAAAGTGTTCCAATCGAGGTGTATAGTCCACCCTACCTACATCGACGCCGATAAATGTCAACGTGCACGTTACATACCATTACGACCAATGGTGATATCTTTCACAAATTTGAATTTCGCTCGCATATTTTGGACGTTTTGATTTAAGTTTTATGGCATTAAATACAAACTAAGTGAGAAAATAATGGTATAGATGTACTGTCAAGATCATAAAGTATCGAGTATAAATAAATCAAGTAAATTTAAATCACTTGCATATTCCCTATTTTCTATTTAGTTATTTGTATACTACGATCGTTGCATCTATACAAGCCTAGACACAATAATATTCTTGGGTTTCTATTAACCCTTAACCACCTGCCATACGTCTCACGTGAGAAAATTACTGCTACTTTGGGTCTGGGAGACGTATGTCAGATGCTTAGGTGTTAAAAAGGTTTTGCTCAAAACGAACAATATCATAGTCCAACTGCAAATGCCCCAAAGGCCGCTTAAAAAAAATGCAGTTTGGAGGGCCGCCTTATAAAATACTCCAGCGCAATTGGACAGCCCTGATATACACTGCTATGAAGTAGTGGCAGCTAATTAACGAAGTAACATCAGGCCTGCTAAACATAATAAACATCTCATAGACAGACTTTCTGCATTTTTTATTGCTGTGTCTATTTTAGGATGATGATATTTTAGAATGCGAATCACAAAACCAACTTAAAGTTTTTGTTGAAAATACAGTACAATCTCGATAATCCGACACATATGGGACCAGACAACCGCCGGATTATCAGAAAGAGTGGTAGGAGGGAAGAGCGCGAGCGGTCTCCAGACCGCCGGATTACTGGACGTGTCGTCTGATTAACCAAGGGCCGAATTACCGAGATTATACTGTAGATTTTTTCTCAATTAAAGTGATTTATAAAATGCTTTGCGGGCCGCATAAAATGTCAACTGGGGCCACATTCGGCTCACGGGCCGCTATTTGCCCAAGATTTTGCCCTGATCTACATACTTCTGCCATTTAAGCGGCAGATTGTTCAGTCCGGTGGTATAAAACCCGTATTGCACAATCTCCTCTGAGGCAGCCTGTGTGATTACGAGTCTCCTTCTCAGCCGACATCCGTCTCAGGCAGCTGGTACATAGGCATGGGGAACATAACTCTCACCAGACGATACGCTTATTAGAGAAATAATGGGCTTACCAGATGCACTGAGAGAACTCGAACTGATCGTAAATACCCAAGAACTAATTCACCCTTCACTATTGTTGCTGGTTACATACCATTTAACAATGAATAATACATTTCAACTCCGGGTGTACACAGACGGTTCGATCAGAGGTATGGGGATGCATTTGTCGTCTACTTTCAAGACGAGGAAGTGTACCATAAGCTTATTAGATTAGAAAAGTATTGCTTAATTTTTCAATCTAAACTTTTGGCCATACTGCAAGCCTTGCGTTATGTGGAAAATAACAGCAGCAGACCATGTTCAATCATTTGTGACAGCCGATCTATTCTGGATGCTCTGAAGAATTTAAATGCGCCCACTGAATTCTTGTTGGAGACGTGGAAGACAGCTGCCAGAGTTTCAAGGAAGAACAAGATCTATTCTGGATGCTCTGAAGAATTTAAATGCACCCACTGAATTATTGTTGGGGACGTGGAAGACAGCTGCCAGAGTTTCAAGGAAGAACAAGATCCGTTGGCATTGGGTTAAGGCCCTCGCTGGTTTTGAAGGCAATGAACGAGCAGACATGCTTGCCAAACAAGGAAAGATCTGCCAATTTCCTTTAGTAAATTGCCCAAACGGGCTTTAAGACCGACCTCCAAAGGGCATTTCGATAAGGCAGGACAGCTGATGATGTGGCCGCAACAGACATGTGGACCAAGCTGTTTATACCGTCCATTAGGACCTGAAGGGGTTTCAACATCAGTTTGTCCCATCACGCAATCCAGTTAATAGCAGGCCATGGTAATTTCAAAGCATACGTCCACAGATTTGGTAAAAGAGAAAGTCACCTCTGTGGGTGTTACCAAAATGACACCTGCTATTTTATTGCTCCGAAACCGAAATATGGAGACGATCTTTGGAGACAGATATGCGGATGCACGGACATACCTGGCCTAAGGATGAAAATGATATTTTAACAGAGATATATGTTATACAATATACAAATTACAAGATTTATATGTATATTATACATGTATATTATACATATATGTATATTATACAATATACAAGATGATATATAACAGCACCAAAATCGAGAGAGTGGTGGATTGTCTTTGATAAACACGCCAAACAATTATCTAGACAGATCATGATGAACAGTTTAGAATAGACCTTTTTATAGTTTAAATCTTTTTATGAGCATGCGTCAATTTCCTCCATGTTTTCGGGCACTTTTTTAACGTATAACCAGTGAAATAAGAAAATGTGCCCGAAACTTTCATATTCCCAAATACGGCGGATGCGCATGCGCTTAACTAACCGTTAAAAAGCCTATTCAATAACACCAGAGAGAAGGCCAAAATATCTCGGGAAAGTAGATAAAAATAGAAAAGTAAAACTAATAGCATTACAACCAGCATAGTGTCCTTTTGAAGGGAATGCTGGCCTTCATGCGCTAGTCTGCACATGAAGACCCGGGTTCGAAATCTAGTCGGGGAGGCGTCAACTAGCGCGGTTTTCAATTACCGTCCGTCCGTTCTGCCCACCCTGAATGAATGCAAAATATGCGATACCGGGTGGCGCATTCTAAAAGCCAAAGTAGAATATGGGGTTTAGTGAGAGCTTCCCCCAAAACCACTTGAAGTGGAAGGAAAAAAAAAGTCTGCAGATGAAGGAAAATACAAATAGGTATAAAACCCTGGCGGACGAGAGTCCACGAATTCTTGAAAAGCCAGTTTGACAGCATTGTTGGAGTTAAGTTGTGTCCAATTAAAAAATTGTCCAGATTGCGGAAGAAGGGGAAGTCCAAGAAGCTCCAATTGCTGTAATTTTGCCACAGTCATATGTGCAGTGTGGGGTGTAGCGTTATCATGCATTAGTTATGCAATTGGAATTGGCTTAAAAAAGTTCGACCCCTAAGCGACCCCTAAGCTATTAAACAACTTTGATTTTTTTTCTACAAATTTCATTCTTGACGGCTCTTAGCCCTTCGTATAAGTTATACAATAAATATATTCTCTCTCAGTGGCGCTCTATGAAAATAATCATTTGAAAAAGTAATTTGTAAAATTACCTAGGCTTAAAAAACCTAGGATGTAAATCATAAACTAGTGACTAAAAACATAAATTAGTGACTTTGTTATCGATATTTGAGGTTTTTATTAACTTTGTTCATTAAATAGTTAAATTGTCAATAAAGCTGTGCACCCCTTTTCATAATCTTCAATAAGATTAACCCTTTCGCTGCGAGAACCGGATAAAGCCGTAAAATATTTTTGTGTCCCGTGTACGGGAACCGGACTCGGGCGTTTTTTTTTTGGTACTTACTATTGGAAATCAAAGATGTATTATAATTATGATATAGACTACAGTATAATCTTGATAATCCGACACGTATGGGACCGGACAACTGTCAAGATCATAAAGTATCGAGTATAAATAAATCAAGTAAATTTAAATCACTTGCATATTCCCTATTTTCTATTTAGTTATTTGTATACTACGATCGTTGCATCTATACAAGCCTAGACACAATAATATTCTTGGGTTTCTATTAACCCTTAACCACCTGCCATACGTCTCACGTGAGAAAATTACTGCTACTTTGGGTCTGGGAGACGTATGTCAGATGCTTAGGTGTTAAAAAGGTTTTGCTCAAAACGAACAATATCATAGTCCAACTGCAAATGCCCCAAAGGCCGCTTAAAAAAAATGCAGTTTGGAGGGCCGCCTTATAAAATACTCCAGCGCAATTGGACAGCCCTGATATACACTGCTATGAAGTAGTGGCAGCTAATTAACGAAGTAACATCAGGCCTGCTAAACATAATAAACATCTCATAGACAGACTTTCTGCATTTTTTATTGCTGTGTCTATTTTAGGATGATGATATTTTAGAATGCGAATCACAAAACCAACTTAAAGTTTTTGTTGAAAATACAGTACAATCTCGATAATCCGACACATATGGGACCAGACAACCGCCAATAAAGCTGTGCACCCCTTTTCATAATCTTCAATAAGATTAACCCTTTCGCTGCGAGAACCGGATAAAGCCGTAAAATATTTTTGTGTCCCGTGTACGGGAACCGGACTCGGGCGTTTTTTTTTGGTACTTACTATTGGAAATCAAAGATGTATTATAATTATGATATAGACTACAGTATAATCTTGATAATCCGACACGTATGGGACCGGACAACCGCCGGATTATCGAAAATTTCCGGATTATCGATTCGATTCGAGAGCGAGTAAGTAAAACGTGCGAGTGTTATACAGAAAGTGTAGTTGAAAGAATAACCGCTAGTAGTTCGCTAGCGTCGAATTTCCAGCACAACGACAGAAGGGGCCACGAAAACTCCGGATTATCGGGATTAAAACTATAACAATTTTTCATATTTTATGTACAATTGTATTTCGGAAAGAATAAATTATGTATCTACGAGGATTGGGGCAAAATCATAGCAACTATTTTTTTTTCTTGAATATACCAGTCCGGTTGGAAAATGTGAGATATACAGATGAAAGGTCAAGGTCTTAACTACATGAGTGGACAATGAATTGCACTGAAATATCGTAACACACTAATTTATTACGGTAGTATATAGGGCAATATGGACTTCACCGTGCAAAAGAATGATAACACAGTACACATAAAGTTGACATGATAAACCTGGGCCTAAAGACCCTCAATGTAGTCCCCTGCTAGTGTCACGACACGCTGCCAACGAAGTGGGAGGCGCTGAATACCATCAGCCTCAGCATTTGCCGCAAAATGTGTGAATCGGGTCATCTGTTGGCGCACAGCCAATGTCCTCTCGTGTTGCAAACCGCCTATCACGTATTGGTTCCTTAATCTTGGGAATGAGATCAAAGTCACAGGGCGAAATATCAGGAGAGTATGGTGGGTGCTCCAATTCTTCCCATCCTCAACGCGGGAGTAGCTGCCGTACACACCCCGCTTTATGTGGTCTTGAATTATCGTGCAGGATTATTGCACTGTCCACAAGATCCCGAACGCCACGTCGTAACTGTCGCACCTGGAAGTCCCTGTAGTACAGTGCGGTCACTGTTCTACCATGAGGAACAAAGTGGCAAACAATGACAATGACACACTATGCCTGCAGAATTTCCACACGACACATATACGTTTGTAATCTGTTCACATATCTACAAGACAAAAAATAGTAGCCATGACTTATGCCCCAACCCTCGTATATAGGTAACGTGTACATAAAAAAATACGTACAAACTTAGAACAGATAGAAAATTTTAGAGTGGAGTTAGCTTGGTCAGAATCGTCAATCAAGTTTTCAGAGTTAAAAGCAGGGTGTGTTGGCCAGACCTTTTACCAAGAACACTGGATGGTGTTGGAATTGGTGAAACCATCCTACGTTATAGATAATCATACAAACTTAAAACAAACAGAACACAGCCTGAATATATAAATATATTCAGTCTTTCCAGAGCTCTATAACAATTTTTTTACAAATTTCATTTTTATTTTTCTGGTTTTTGTTGAGTGCCACGAAGGTGGACTGAAAGCTGTAAAATAACTTACAAATTTCATGTGAGATTTGTTTTGGTAGTCCTAAAAAGACTCAATAACTATATATAGAGCTCCGGAAAGGCTGAATATATTTATATATTCAGGCTGTGTTCCGTTTGTTTTAAGTCTGGCTGGAGTTGTTTTTGATTTTAATTTTTCTGTGCGCGAGGTTTATATCCGGCGCGGGGCAGCGTAGAGAAAAGACACGTGTTTTCCAAGAGCGCCGGATTACGGAACGTGTCGGATTAACATGATTACCAAGATTATAATGTACTAAAAATGTTATAGACATATCAAAACTTGATTTTTGAGTAATCAATATTTTTGCCCCAAACTACGGGAACCTTAATAATCCGCTTGCATCACTTCAATATAACTATAGCACATTTATAAGTACCTAACTACGGGAACCGTATGAATGCGCACGACCCTCGAAAAGTTCGCCGTAGTGAATGAAAGGGTTAAAGAAAAATTCAACAAAAAATATTAGATAACTAATGATAAATATTTCTTTTTTTTTAATTATAATTTTTCTATTTATTTTTTTCTTTTTATATTTTCCTCAATGTATATTTTTTAGTGCAAGAAGTTGTCTTGAAAGATACACCAAACGAGGCTAAAGATCCAGATGGAGGCTGTGCATGCTAGTTAATTACTTTTGTTCTGAATGATTCCCGCTGATTGTATAAGTAGCATTTAGTTTACCATTTTTTGTTCGTCTCAAAAAAAAAAGTTCTTAATTAACTCTTCTTTTAAAAAAATAAGATAAAGAAATTCTTGCTTGTTATTTGCTTTCAATTTCATTTCTGTGCAATATTTGGCTCAAACCATTTTGAGATAACAACGCTTTTTTATATATGCAGAACTTGTAATCTCAATTTGAAACGTACTTATAAACGTACAACTTAATAAACAACTATTTTATTTGTTAATAAGATGTGTACAGAAAAGGCTTGCGTCGACTTACTAGTCTCTTTTCTTTCGCCTTGAATTGTATAAGATTTTTTTGAAAGCAAATTTAAAATTAAATTTCGTTAAAAATATATATTAAAAAAAAATATTTCCATAAATTAATTTATTATTTATATATATTATAGTTGTTTTTTCTTGTTTAATTTTATTTATTTCCTGATCTTAAATTGTAAGTGTAAATTTTACTTATGTAATGCATTTAATTAATGTTTAGGTTTTTAAAAACTCCTTTCATGTTAAACAGTATTGAGTCTAAATTGTGGTATAATTTGTATATAGTATTATATAAATTAAATATTCTTGTTTCTCTTTATTTTGCTATTCAAGAAACAAAAAATTGCCTATGAAAAAAAACTGTTAAGATTTAGGTTTCTATATATACATATATTTGTTTGTAAATTGTTTTGTTTCTATAATATATATATATTTTTTGTATAAAATAATTTTAAATTTAGA
The DNA here is from genome assembly GCA_944588485.1 of Phosphuga atrata. Lineage (NCBI taxonomy): Eukaryota > Metazoa > Arthropoda > Insecta > Coleoptera > Silphidae > Phosphuga > Phosphuga atrata. Next base: position 8,015,037 of record OX155907.1, read on the forward strand.
AGCAATACTGTATAATAATATCTTTATTAAAATATACCCTTAGATTAGAAAATCGTTTTTTCTCTGCACAAAACTTTTAAAACGGCTTTGTCATTAATTTAGAGTGTGTATGTTGATAAAGATATTTTTAGGCCTTACTTGAAAACAAAAATAAAAACTTTTTCACTTAGATAACTCACCCAGTGTTAAAAATTTAATATAAAAGAAGGGTGCAAGCAATATAGATAATAAGTATTTACATTAAAGCCATGCTGATACTGATTCTTTAGTTTACCATCATTCTAATTTTTTTTGTATCTTTACCAAGGGACATTCTAATCATTAATAAAACTATTTTAAAAAAACTTATTAAAAAACGAAATATCTTGCATGTTTTATTGATATATAATTGCAACAAATTTTCTGTTTTAGATGACAATATATAGGTGGATTAAACATTCTGGTATATTTTTCTTAATTAATATTTTTGCAGCTGTCGATTTACAAACTCAGCCTCAATTACAAAATCATCAAAGCGACTCGGAGGGCGGTTGTATGTGTTAAAACAAACTCTAGTAATATTAATATTTTCAATCATATTTAGTTGAAGTCGAATCAAAGTAGCCTGAGCCTATGTTCATGTTCGAAAAAAGCTATAAGTGTGTGATTTATTTGCATAAAAAGGCACAATTATGTGTGGCATGAAGAATAAACCACTGTTAAGAATTAATTGCGGTTTTTATATAATTATTAAGACTATTTAATATTTACGATGGTATGAAAGAATTATTATGTAATTTTTCTATTAAAACAAGATCATTTTGCCTATTTAATAAAAACTTTTATTTCGTAAACATACATTCTTTTATTCATTTCATCCACTTTTTTCATAACAATTATTTTTGCAACCTTTTTCATTGTTCATTTTATCAAAAAATTAACATATCAATTATTGATTGTTAAAACAGGTTTAACCAGAAACTGTTTTACAATTTTTTTTTTTCACTATCATTTTAACGTTAGATTATATGTGGTGACTTGAACTGCGACCCTGACAAGTTTATTGTACTATGGTGACCACGTCCCGAATTTCCCGGTGACCACGTCCCGGACGGGACAGTTCCCAATTTTCAATCCCTGTTCCGATTTTTTATTACTCGTTTTCAGGGTTCCGTACCGAAAACGGAACACGCATAGGATCACTTTGTTGTCCGTCTGTCTGTCTGTCTGTCAAGACCATTTTTCTCAGGTACGCGTAGAGGTAACAAGTTGAAATTTGTATCAAATACTCGGGTCTGCGGTCTCTTTCAGCTGTGAAAAAATCAAACTTGTAAGTCAACGCGATCAAAAGATATGACCGTTTATATCGCATATTTTGCAATTTCACAAGGGAATCAAAACCTATAGGGTACTTCCCGTTGACCTAGAATCATGAAATTTGGCAAGAAGCTGTGTCTTACAGCACATGTATAGGGAAAACCTGTATATGTAGTTTAATTACAAGCAAAATGCGAATTTACTATTAGAAACTTATGAAAATACACTAATGTGTTGCGTGGTATTCTCAGGCACCAGAAGCATATGGGTTGCATACAGTTAGGTTCTCCTAAAGATACCTTACTTAAAAGTTTGTGCGGAACCCTCGCGAGTTCGCGAGTCACAACTCGCACTTGGCCGGGTTTTTTTTGTCCCGAAAAAAACAGTAGTGTGCGAACGTAAAAGTTTAAATGCATATACAGTATAACCTCGATAATCAGGCATGCTCAGTAACCGGCACGCGGGGGAAACACTTTTTTTTTTCTTTCCGCTGTTCCGCTTCGGATATAAACCTCGCGCATAACTGAAATAAAGTCAAAAGTAACACCCTTAAACACTGAAAACTTGATTCGCTAACTCTACTCTAAAATTGTCTTAGGAATTTTTACAAGAGCTTTCCAACAAGTGTGAAGTGAATGTTACGCTGACAAGCATGGACCTATGAATACTAATCATACTATGAATACTATTACTAATAAGATATGAATAGTAGTCACCAGTTTGCTCCAGTTCGCCGAGTTCAAACATTCAAGTGCATTCAAGTAATCCTTAGCTTCGTCATCATCCGTAGAACAAATTAGGTTGAGGATTTCTTCGTCACAGAAAAGAAATGAAAATTTTCCTCCCTTGTGCCTTGAAGCCACATCGTTTGTCAGCATGGACCTATAAATCCATGCTGACAAACGATGTGGTTTCAAGGCACAAGGGAGGAAAATTTTCATTTCTTTTCTGACGAAGAAATCCTAAACCTATTTTGTTCTACGGATGATGACGAAGCTAACGATTACTTGAATGCACTTGAATGTTTGAACTCGGCGAACTGGAGCAAACGGTGACGCATTTAACCACCTTCTTATTTAGTCCTTCACCGTTTAACCACCTTCTTATTCAGTCATTCACCGTTTACTAGAATTTAATTCTCATCGTTTTCCAGAGCCTCTCTAAATATCTCTTCTGAATACAGATTGAATATCAGAGGGGACATGATACACCCTTGTCGTACGCCCCGCAGAATGTTAACTGCCTCTGTTGTTTCATCTCCAGCGTTGATTTTTATGGTGGCTGTCTGGTTCCAGTACAGGTCTTGTATAATTCTGAGGTCTTTATCATCCATTCCGGTGCAAGTTTCAGTACTTGTATCATCTTCTGGTGACTGGACTTTGTCAAACGCCTTTTGGTAGTCCACAAGGCTGGTTATTATATTTTTATTGATTCTTCATCCAAAAGCTTAAGGAACTCTGTCTGTATTCCGTCCGGTCCTGGAGCTTTGCCTTCTCTCAACGATCTTATGGCTGCTTCTATCTCGCTTTTTAGTATTGGTGGTCCAATTATGTTGATAAGGAGGGGATCTCCTCTCTCATCGAAGCACAAATTCTCTTGGTATTCCTTCCAAGTGTCTTTAATGCTTCATTGGTCCACAATAAGTTCCGTAAGCTCCGTTGTCATTGACGAGTTTTCATACTGTTCGCTTTTTGTACTTTTTGTCACTACTCAGTTATTTCTCACTTTTTTTTATGTACATTGAAGTCATCAAATCTCCGTTGCAGTGCCTCTATTTTATGCATTTTTCTTCCATTTATTTCTGCCTGGCTTCTCTGATCTTTCTTTGTATTTCACGGTGCATCTGTCTGTATGTGGTTATGTCATTCTTGTGTTTTCTCCTCTCGTCTATCATTTGTAGTATTTCCCCTGTCATCCACGTCTTGTTTTGTCTTGCTTCATTTTTCAGAAATTTGTCTGTGATCTCCACCACCTCTACCACTCTGTTAAGTGACTGATATTTTCTGATATCCTGTTTCTTATGAATTTTTCGATATATTTTCTTATACCTGGTTTTGTATTCTCCCACTAGAGGGTTATGATCGGACTGGATGTCGGCGCCTGGGTAGGTTTTTACACTTGTGAAGCTGTTTCTATACCTTGCGTTTACCAGGATATAATCTATTTGATTCCTTATGATAACATCTTCCGAATTATCTCTAGGCGACTTCCACGTATACAGGCGTCTAGGTGGGAGTTTGAGAAAGGTGTTCAGAACAATTAAGTTGTATTCCGTCGCAAACATACTCAGAGTTTCTCCTCTGTCGTTTCTCTGTCCGAGCTCGTTTGGTCCAACATGATGTTCTCCCCTTCCTTTACCTATTTTTGCGTTGAAATCTCCCATCAATATAAGAAGTTCGTGTTTCGGTAGGTTATTTATGGTGCTGTGAATCTGGTCGTAGAATTCTTGTATTTCTTCGTCACTATGATCGGTTGTAGGTGCATATACTTGAATGATATTAGTGTTCACTGGTGAAGCGTTGATTTGTATGAGCAGGATTCAGTCGTTTACTGGGACAAAGTTACGTACGTGCTTTACTACACTTTTGTGGACAAGCATTCCCACTCCGTGTTCCTATTTGCCATTCATGGATCCTGAATAGTAAACTCTGTGTCCATCTACGTCGTAGTAGCTTGAGTCAGGCCATCCCATTTCACATACACCCATTATGCTGATTTTCATACGCTTCATCTCCTGCACACTAGATTTTTCAAACTTGAGCCATTGTTCTCATATTCCATGTGCATATTCTCTTAATTTGGTTTGTGTTGGTCTTATTGTGGTTCATGTTTCTGTTCATAACCGCTCCCCCCGGAGATCCGATCGGGGAACTTATGACTCCGAACTTGTGATTTGATTTGATCTGAACATCATCTGTACTAGGGAAAATCAATATGATCCTCAATGCAGTGGTTTCCCCTGCTAGAAGAAGCTATGCGCATCTCAAAACCGCTTTACGTTCCGCACAGTCGTTCCTCTGCCTGGATACGCTTCCTTGATTTTCTTCTTGACAAGTACTGACTCCATTTTCTTTGCCATCATCTATGGTGTTCCACTCTACCTCTTCTAATTTCCTCATGTATTCTTCTGCCGCCTTCTTATCCCACCCGGCCATCAATTTCTCCTCCTTAAATTCCTTCTTCCTATGTTGCTTCAACGGCTCCATTCCCGGCAAGTGATCCGACTCACTACTTATTCCGATTTCCATCAGTTTTATTAGCCGGCTTGCCGCATCATTAGTAATTATAAGGTCAATAACCGAGGTATCCATTGCACAAACAAACGTAAATTCTCCCTTCCAGTCGGCCTCAAAACACACATTCTAAATGTCTCATTGATAGCACCCACGCCAGCCAAACATTTCCCTCCGTATTTGTAATTTTGTGTTGTGATTTCCTTATCACTTCACCAGTCTTATCCACCGTAATGACAATCCTTACATTCCAATCACCTTCTAGTAGCAAGTTTGTAACATGAAAGCATAATAAATTGTCTTTCAAATGACATATATCTTTATTTCATCTAATAAATAGTTTCTAAAAACAAAACAAAAACCGGCCAAGTGCGAGTTGTGACTCGCCCACAGAGGGTTCCGTACAAACTTGTAAGTAAGGTATCTTTTTTTTGTGGAGGACGTAGCAAGCACATTCAGTTAACTTGACAAGTGGCCCTCCTGAAATTACGACCATCTTAGTACCGCTGCAAGCATATCCTCAAGATGTCGCTGTCGTACGATGGAATTCTACCCTATATTTTATTACCATACATACCCCATTCACTAGGAGTGTTTAGGGGTTCTGGAACTTCACTATTTGTTTTTACTGCTCAATTTTGGTATACAGGGTATTTTTTTTAAATAACGCGAATATTTTTAAACTTATAAAAGGAAAATTTTATTTTAGTATAACACTAATTTACTAACTTATATTAAGGTCTAACTATTTCTAGATCTAATATAAAGTAATATATAATCTATTTCGATACTCTTAACATTCAGTTGTTCAATTGACTGCTTTTGGGCAATTGACTACCCAAAAATATAGGGCGTACGTGATTTAAGTATATGTAGATTTTAAAGAAAAATTAGACGAAATACAGGAAAATATACAGGATGTTACGGGACTTGAGTATGTCGGTTATAAACAAGCAAAATTTAGACATAATATATACGCTGTATATATTATGTATATAGAGCGTACGTGATGAAATGCATAACGAATATAAACAAAGAAAATTCAGAATAAACAGCTTGGTGCCAACACATACTTTTTAACCTTCGGACCTAACCTAACCTAACTGTACGCAACCCATATGCTTCTGGAGCCTGACAATACCACTACGTCAACATTAGTGTATTTTCATAAGTTTCTAATAGTAAATTCGCAATTTTCTTGTAATTAAACTACATATTTACGGTTTTCAGATTTTTCCCGTTGCATGTGCTGTAAGACACCGCTTCTTGCCCAATTTCATGATTCTGGGTCAACGGGAAGTACCCTATAGGTTTTGATTCCCTTGTGAAATCGCAAAATATGCGACATAAACGGTCATATCTTTTGATCGCATTGACTTACAAGTTTGATTTTTTCACAGCTGAAAGAGACCGCAGACCCGAGTATTTGATACAAATTTCAACTTGTTACCTCTACGCGTTCCTGAGAAAAATGGTCTTGACAGACAGACAGACAGACAGACGACAACAAAGTGATCCTATAAGGGTTCCGGTTTCAGAACGGAACACTAAAAATTGACTGATTGTTTCGAAGAGCTACACATTTTTGGATGGATATTATTAAAATATAACATAAATCTCTTCCCAGATTTTGCACTTGCACAACCATTACCCCTCCATCCTTCTCGTATATGTTCAATGTACTGCTTTCTTGTTCTGTGTCGTACGATGGAATTCTACCCTATATTTTATTACCATACATCCCCCATTCACTATGAGTGTTTAGGGGTTCTGGAACTTCACTATTTGTTTTTACTGCTCAATTTTGCCTGTATATATACCCTGTATAAAGGTATAAAGGGTATTTTTTTTTTAAATAAGGCGAATATTTTTAAACTTATAAAAAGAAAACATTATTTTAGTATAACACTAATTTACTAACTTATATTAAGATCTAACTATTTCTAGATCTAATATAAAGTAATATATAATCTATTTCGATACTCTTAACATTCAGTTGTTCAATTGACTGCTTTTGGGCAATTGACTACCCAAAAATATAGGGCGTACGTGATTTAAGTATATGTAGATTTTAAAGAAAAATTAGACGAAATACAGGAAAATATACAGGATGTTACGGGACTTGAGTATGTCGGTTATAAACAAGCAAAATTTAGACATAATATATACCCTGTATATATTATGTATATAGAGCGTACGTGATGAAATGCATAACGAATATAAACAAAGAAAATTCAGAATAAACAGCTTGGTGCCAACACATACTTTTTAACCTTCGGACCTAACCTAACCTAACTGTACGCAACCCATATGCTTCTGGAGCCTGACAATACCACTACATCAACATTAGTGTATTTTCATAAGTTTCTAATAGTAAATTCGCAATTTTCTTGTAATTAAACTACATATTTACGGTTTTCAGATTTTTTCCTTTGCATGTGGTGTAAGACACCGCTTCTTGCCAAATTTCATGATTCTAGGTCAACGGGAAGTACCCTATAGGTTTTGATTCCCTTGTGAAATCGCAAAATATGCGACATAAACGGTCATATATTTTGATCGCGTTGACTTACAAGTTTGATTTTTTCACAGCTCAAAGAGACCGCAGACCCGAGTATTTGATACAAATTTCAACTTGTTACCTCTACGCGTTCCTGAGAAAAATGGTCTTGACAGACAGACAGAAGGACAGACGGACAACAAAGTGATCCTATAAGGGTTCCGGTTTCGGTACGGAACCCTAAAAATGGACTGATTGTTTCGAAGAGCTACACATTTTTGGATGGATATTATTAAAATATAACATAAATCTCTTCCCAGATTTTGCACTTGCACAACCATTACCCCATTCTTCTCGTATATGTTCAATGTACTGCTTTCGTGTTTAAAAAATCTGGTCATCTTATCAATACACGCATTCAAAATGTGTTTTCATGGCATTGGTATCACCCACGAAAGCCCTCCGAATTTAAATCCGCATTTTTAATTTTGTCTTTAGATATCCTTCTTATAACTTCACCAGTCTTATCCACCGTAATGACCTGTGCTTCTCCTATCCTTACATTCCAAACACCTCCTAGTAGCAGGTTTGTAACAAGAAAGCATTATTTAATAAAAGCAACATTACATTGTCCTTCAAACGGAATATTTCATCTCATATATAGTTTCTAACAAAAAAGTTAAAGTTAAAAATTTAGAGTGGGCCGATTACTATGCACGCAAGTTTATTAGCCAAAAGGGTTAACTAAGATTTTATTAAATGGAAAATCGACGATATTTCAATGAATTAATTTTGGATTAAAATAAAACACTATTTCAAATTACAATCAAAATCTGTAAAAAATTTGATTTATGGACAAAATATATGGGGTGATTTAATAAATGAATAAAATAAGTAAAACATTTATAATAAACCAATTTTTTAATTATTATTTATGTAAATATCAAAATATTTACAATATGTACATAAAAAAATGAAACACTCAACACCAAAAAACATTTATAGTTTATATGTTCATATATATAAAACTCACTATCGTTAATTTTTCAAAATTCGGTTTAGTTTAAAAATCTCCGTTTAAATTCCTAAAATAATGTTTCTTTTAGAAAATACATGTTAATGTTAGTTATTCTTTATACAAAAAATATGTCTAAGACACATTCATCAAACATTTAATAACAAAATATTTTTCGTTTTGAAACAGTGTTTCAGACATTGGGAATCATTAATTCTTATGGCTCGCGTACACCTAATCCGTCATGGGACGAACTTTGCTCGGGCGACGACGGCGAACTCGGACGATTGAATCAAACACTTGTAAAAGAGAGCGTGTACACAAACACGAGTTCGCCCGAGCAAACTTCGGCCTATGACGGATTAGGTGTACGCAGGCCATTATAAAGAAAACAAAAATTAAAATAAAAGAACACAGTAAATAGATATATTTAAGTCAAGTATACTTAAAATTTTGGTGAATGGTAAATAACATATAATATATCAACTCTCCAACTATGTTTTTTTTCTGTAATACTAAGAGATAGTTACATATCACATGCATTTGTATCACATACACGTAATAAAATATAATTTTTTGTTTAGTTTGAACTATATGTATATTCTATTCTTTTATATATAACAAAATGCTAAAGTGCATGTGAATTTACTTTACAAATTTGTACAAAAAAAATCAACTCTAATGGTTTTTTTTTTAATTTTAAAAGTACAGAATGTGTCCGGAATTTGAACCAAAACCATCGCACAATAATGTATTTGCTTTATTGCGTTATTCAAATATTGTTTATAGTATTTTAGTTCTATTTACAATAAAGAACTGCTCTCACTGTTACAAACATAATTGACAATAATCATGCAACACTAGTAAAATTAAACATTTCGTATAAAATATATTTTTTTGAGTTAATTTTTTTATATAATAAATTGGGTTTTTATTTTTCTAATTGGACAAAAGCAGCAATTTTTTTACCAAGGCATCACACATTTTTTTATTGGTCCAAATTGTAGACACAATATAGCTAAATATATGTCCAAAATTCAATTGTTTATATAAAAAACAAATTGGCAAATTTTTTAATATCAAGTTTACAAAATAATAAGAAACGTTCAATTTTTTTCTGTACCAGCAGACTTTTAAAGTTTAAACATTCACAGAAATTGTTAGCTACATTAAATTTTGAACACATATGTAAATATAAAAGGACTATCACTATATATTTTTGTACCAAAAAACTCTACAAATATATTTACATTGTTGTTTTCTTTTATACATAAACTCAAATATGTTTTTAACATCAATAGAAAAATATATTTTAACACTTTTATATGTTATAACTGCTATATTTTTTAAGTATATACACATTGTTTAAAAAAAACTTCAACGTAAGCTGTAAATAGTTATATACACTTAAATAATATAATGAATTGGCATTTTCTTAGTTATATCAATATGATATACAAATATATTTATATTAATACAGCTTAAGTTAAAGGAAGTTATTTACTATATAATACAATTTATTTTAAAATAGCAACGAAACAATTGAATTAAAAACAACAAAAATCTTATTTAAAAAAAGGTACAAATAAGGTACATTTAACCCTGCTAAACACAGTGTCATAAAAACTAAATACTTAGTTTAAGGGAGCTTAAAATAATTACCTTCCCTTTTTTTAATTAACTGACTAGGTTTACGCGTTTTATGATTTAATTTCTTATTTGGTGGTTTAATTTAATATACATTTTCCTTGCTCCCTTAACTTGTTATTTTTGTTTATACTAGGCTTAAACTTAAATTGCAAATCCCTGATTTAGCTAAGGTACTTGCTTTTTTATAATAAAAAAATACTTAAAACAGCAAGGGTTTTAAAAAAGAAAATCCTTGCTTTATGGTAGAATGGCACCATTTTATTGTTTCTTTTTTTAGTGCCTTAGCATCCAATTTTAAAAATTGGGTTTTATTTTAATATATATTTATCGAAAAAACATGCAATTTTTAATTGCGTATCACACAATAAAAATCACAGGTACGTAGAAAATTATAAAATGAACATGCAGTTACCAAAGTAATAATAATATAAAATAAAATCTAAGTTGAGGAGGACCTCTAAATAAAATAAATAAATTTCGAAAATAAAATGTTTTTTTTTTGTAAAATATATATCTATTTATGATTTTTTTGATTATGTGATACGTATCCCGTTCTGTAATACATACTCATGTAGTTTTTTGGCAGTTTATGGAAAACAAACTTAGCATAAATGGCCCAGAAAAACAAAAAACCTCCCCCGATAAGATTACCTTAACATTTAAATATCCTTAAACAGAATATTTTAGTGATAAATCTTTGGAATCACTTTGGTCTTTGCAATCTTTAGGCCAACACGAAAAGCTCGAAACTTAAAAAAAAAATCATTAACACAAAATTTATCACAGAACTATATGCAGAAAGAAAAAAACAACATTTTTTTAAGTACGATCTAATCGCTTTCACCACTTGGAGTAGCTGAATCATAAACACTATCTCTATTCGAATCTACACTATCAATTGATGAAACGCTGCTTCGAACATTTATGAATTGCTTCACTTCGTCTTCTTCGTAGGGAGGTGGAGAATTACCTGTGTAATCGCCTCCGCCATGAGTAATTACAGGGACAACTTTGAAGCGGGACGTTTTTGATACTTCCGGAACGCGGGACACTGAGAATCGACTTCTTGGAATTGGACTGCATCCAGGGGAGGGTATAGGGGATGCGGACGGCGATTTTTTCCGCGCATGGTTCACTGGTTCTGTTAGTATACTAGTTGGATAATAAATTGGTTCGCAATTTAAGGATACTTTACGGGAGATCTGCATCGACCAATTTAATACTTCCTCGTCGGTGGATTGGTCTTTAGCTTTATTAACTTTACATATCGCGTCTATTTGTTTCACTATTTCTATAAAACTTTGAGGATCCTACAAATAATAGTATATTAAAGGACGAGTTCAGTAAGCGCGATTTTACAGCACGCGTCCAAGGATGGAAGGCGTCCAAGGTTTCTAATGGACAAGTGCTGAAAATCGCCTTACGAACGAGTTTTTTATAGTACTTTTTCAATTTTGCGCCCTTTTATGCCATTTCTAAATAAAAAAATCGCCAATACATATTGAGAAAATTGTTTCGCACTCGGCGAGCCATAACCGCACGCATATAAGTTCTGGTATGAGCCCATTACAGACGCAAAATAGAAAAATTACATTTTTAACACTAATTTTTACCAAACCAGTGCAGCAACTAAATTATTTTTGTGGGTACTCACGTCGCAATTTCTATTTGTTTCGTCCAATTCAACTTTTGTGATTTTCGTGTTCGTTAATGCTTGACTTAACTTCTCTAAGCCCTCTTTTTGGATTGCTTTGTTCCCTTTCAAATTTATTTTCTACAAACAACAAATAATAATAATCTAATTTATTCAGAATACTTTCCAGAAATAATAAAACCATCATTTGATTGAAAGCAAGAAAACAGGTCTAGGCACTAAATTAAAACTACAACAAGACTTGCAACTGCAAAACGACTAGAATAGTCAAAATAAAGAGACTAGATAAATTAGACAACAAACTCGTCAAACCAGATAATCTAGTCTTTTCTGTCTAGTTTTGTTTGTATGCCTAGCCTTGCTGGTCTTGTTTGTAGAGTCTAGTCTGTCCAGTCTAGTCTTGCCTGTCTTGCCGAGTCTAGTTTTGTTTATCAAGCCTCGTCTGTCTAGTCTCGCCTGTCTAGCCTCGTGTGACTAGCCTCGTTTGTCTAGTCTCGTCTGTCTAGCCTCGTCTGTTTAGTCTTGTCTGTATAATCTTGTCTGTCAAGTATTGTTTGCCTGGTCTTGTCTGTCGAGTCTAGTCTTTCTTGTCTGTCAAGTCTCGTCTGTCTAGTCTCGTCGGTCTAGTGTCGATTGTCTGGTGTCGTCGGTCTAGTCTCGTCTGTCTAGTTTCGTCTGTATAGTCTCGTCTGTCTAGTCTCGTCTGTCTGAAAAGTGGTTCGGGGGAAGCTCTCACTAAAACCCCGATTCCACCTTGGCTTTTAGTATGCGCCACCCCGGTATCGCATATTTTGCATTCATTCAGGGTGGGCAGCCCGGACGGTTAGTGATAACCGCCCTAGTTCTTGTCACCCCGACCAGGATTCGAAGCATTGAAAGGCGGGTATGTTGTCAACTACACCACCGAGGAGGACAGTCTCGTCTGTCTATCCGCGTCTGTGTAGTTCTGTCTAGTCCTGTCTGTTTAGTCTTGGCTATCTAGTCTGTATAGTCTTGTCTGTCAGTCCTCCTCGGTGGTGTAGTTGACAACATACCCGCCTTTCAATGCGGGCGGAATCCTGGCCGGGGAGGCCGGAACTAACCGTCCGGGCTGCCCACCCTGAATGAATGCAAAATATGCGATACCGGGGTGGCGCATACAAGAAGGCAAGGTGCAAGTATTGTCTGCCTAGTCTTGTCTGTCGAGTCTATTCTAAGCTCTCAATCTCAATGCTTTCAAATCTGTAGACTCTAGTCATGCCTGCCAAGTCTAGTCTTGTCTGTCGAGTCTAGTCTTGTCTGTCTACTCTTAGTCAATCTAGTATTGTCTTGTCAGTATAGTCTAGCCTGTCTAGCCTAGTCTTCTTATGCCTAGTTCTTTCTATCATAGTCTTGTCTGTCTTTCCTTTCTAGTTTTGTCTGTCAAGTCTTTTCTGTCAATTATTGTCTGTGTAGTGTTGACTGTCTAGTCTTCACTATCTAGTCAAGGTTTACAAGAACAATATGTTATTATAGTCAAAGAAGAGAGACTAAATAAATTAGACAAACTAGTCAGATGAGACAATCTAGTCCGTTTATCTACTATTCTCTGTGAAATGCTGTCTATTCATCCATGTCTAAATAGTTTTGCAGGTCGAGTCTGCTCTATTTATCTTTTTAATTCCTTTTTTAATTTATCTTATTAATCATTTCTGTCTAGTTTTGTTTGTCTGAATAGTTTTGTCTGTGGAGCCTAGTCTGTCAAGTCTAGTCTTTCCTGTCGAGTCAAGTTTTGCTGTCTAGTCTTGTCTGTCTAGCCTCGTCGGTCTAGTCTCGTTTGTCTAGCCTCGTGCGCCTAGTCTCGTCTGTCTAGTCTGTCTAGCCTTGTCTGTCTAGTCTTGTCTGTCTGTCCTCCTCGATGGTGTAGTTGACAACATAGGTGGAATAGAGGGTTTAGTGAGAGTCTTGTCTGTCCAGTCTCGTCTATCTAGTCTCGTATGTCTAGTCTGGGCTGTCTAGTCTCGTCGATCTGCTAAAATAAAAATATTTGCTAAAATCCTGGATTGTCGCTTGAGGAAGGAAATCAATGAAAGGAATATTTTGCCGGAAATACAAGCGGGGTTCAGAGAAGGAAGGAGCACGTTGGTGCACTTGGTGACCTTAAGAGTCACCATTGACCCGGAAATCAGAAAGGGATGCCGGTTTGCTCTTTTCATTGACCAGGAGATCAGAAAGGGATGCCGGTTTGCTATTTTCATTGATTTGAAAGCTGCATGTGACGTGTCCCTTGAGGGGTTGGCTACTCCCCCATTGAGCGCCTCCCCAGGTAGCCGATAGAGGAACACTCACCAGATATGGCGGGTACCGAGGAAATAAAATACTCGGGGCGGACCAAAAGTAGCATGAGATTGGACAGTAGCTATCTCATTACTGGGGCGAGGATATCTAAAAATGATTTCCCTAAAGGCTCGTTACCAGATATTTTTGGGCAGACATCACATATGATTCAACCGGCCTTGAAACTGCGATGAGGAAGGCAATGGGAAAGCACCTCACAACACATCCCCAGGAAAATCATCACCATGGCTATAAATCGAAACACGGCCCCTAGTTACGGCCCGCCTTCAATGGGGGAGGGGTGCTAAGAATCTCCCGGTTAGCTGTGAAGAAGAGAATAGGCACGTGGAACGTGCGGAGTTTATATGAACAAGGAAAAATCATAACACCATCCTTGAAATGAAGAGACTGGACATAGCAGTCCTAGGTATCAGTGAAATTAGATGACCTAACTCTGGAAGCTGTGTAGTGCAGTGTATTACTCAAGAGAGGACGGTAACCACCATAGGAATGGTGTAGGTTTTATAGTTAGGAAAATACCCCACAAGCAGTCACCAGCTTCCTGCCACAGTCAGATAGAATAGCTGATTAAAATACATGCAAGTCTAGTAGATTTTAACCTAATTCAAGTATATGCACCAACAACAACCACAACGGACCAGCAGATAGAAGAGTTCTACGCCGATCTGAAAACCACATTACTCCTAACTAAAAGCAACGAAATCACCATTATCATGGGCGACTTTAACGCCAAGGTTGGAAGATTGCAAGGCAATACAGTGGAAAATCAGGGTTTAGGAATCCGAAACGAACGAGATGACCGTCCTGTGCAGTTCTGCCAAGAGGATGGACTAGCACTAATGAACACATTTTTTTCAATTACCAGCTAGGAGACTGTACACCTGGAAATCGCCCGCGGACACTACCGATCACATAGTCCGCAATCAGATATATTTTTCGGAATAAAGCAACGATTCCGCAACACTGTCTTGTAAAACGTACCCAGGTGCTGACGTGCCGTCGGACCACAATCTGTTTTTTTGCAATAGCAAAAAGAAAATGGCAAAGAAAATCAAATTTAATCGAATAAACACCCGAAAACTGACACTGTAGTAAAGGCAGAAGCCACCGATTGCCTTGGACAATATTGGAAATAGACGCTAACAACACAGAGACAGATGTAGAAGATCTGTGGAATCACATTAAAATGGCGACGATTGAAGTGGAAAATGAAACAATAAGACAAGACGGCCGGAGAGCAATACAGCAGTGGATGACACAAGAAATTTTGGCAAAAATGGATCAACGGAGACAATATAAAAACAAAGATGCAGATAAATACTGGCAACTGCAAAGAGAAATTAGACGTGACATCAGAACAGCAAAAGAAAATAAGCACGAAAAAGACTGCAATGAATTAGAAAAACTGCAAGCAAGGCACGACATATACGGCATGCATAAGAAGATCAGATGTATTACCGGTACTCGAAGAAAACTCAACGCAAACACGTTGCTAGACAAGCACGGACAAGAAATACACAGCCTAGAAGATAAGTGTAAGACATGGAAAGACTACATCCAGGAACTATTTGACGATATAAGACCACAAGAACACCATATGAATATCGCTATATCAGGCCCAACAATTACAACTTCAGAGGTGGAAAAAGCACTTGGTAGAATGAAAGAAGGGAAGGCAGTTGGATGAAGTTCTTGTTGAAGTTTTGAAACTACTCAGGAAAAAGGGCTTAGTATACTTGTCAGACTATTTAACGTTATTTACGACTCCGGAAATATTCCATCGGATTGGCTCAAGTCAGCATTCATAATGTTACCCAAAAAAATGAATGCAAGGCAATGTGGAGAATACCGAACTATCAGTATCATGAGCCATACACTTAAACTCTTCCTCAAGGTCATCCACGAGCGCATATACCACAAGCTCGAAGAACAAATAGGTCACACTCAATTTGGCTTCACAAGTGGTCTTGGAACCAGAGATCCCCACTTTACCGCTCAGGTTCTCATTCAGCAATGCAGAGATGTTAACAGGAACGTATATGCGTGCTTTATAGACTTTGAAAAGGCGTTTGGCAAAGTAAAACACCAGAAGATGCTTGAAATACTTAAGAACACCGGAATGGACGACAAGGACATCAGAATAATCGGTAACCTTTACTGGAAGCAGAAAGCGACCGTCAGGGTAGAGGATAGTCACACTGACCAAATCGAAATCCTACGTGTAGTACGTCAAGGTTGTATTCTGTCACCACTTCTTTTTAACGTATATTCAGAAGATCTATTTAAAGATACCCTGCACGACATGGAAGAAGGCATTATTGTAAACGGCGAAACAATAAACAACATCCTTGCTGATCGCAGACACACCTGAAGGACTGCAGAGTTTACTAAGCAGAATAGCTGAAGCTGCTGAAGAATATGGTCTCAAACTCAATGCAAGCAAGACGAAGTACATGGTGATAAGCAAAGTGGCAAATCCACAAGATACTGGTCTGTACGCAAACATCACAAACAACAGCCATTGAAAGAGTACAGCGCATCACATATCTAGAATGCAACATGAACGAGAAATGGGACCACTCGGCGAAAATAAAAACAAGAATCGCACTTGCAAGAGTAGCCTTTATACGTATGAGATCCGTGCTGTGCAGTCACAATCTTAGCCTGAAGTTAAAAATTCGTATTGTTAAATGCTTTACGGTATGAAGGCGTGGACCTTAACAGAAGCATCCTCGAAGAAGATCGACGCCTTCGAGATGTGGGTGTATCGTAGAATTCTGCGGATCAGTTGGGTTGACAGAATAACGAATGAAGAGGTTCTGAGAAGAATGGGAAAGAAGATCTAAGTCATGCCAAACCTCAAGACAAGGAAGCTCTCTTACCTGGGACCCATCATGCGAAATAATAAATACCGCCTACTGCAGCTCATCATGCAAGGCAAGATCAATGGTAATAGAGGACCGGGGAGAAGACGAACCTCATTGGAGAACCTTAGACAGTAGTATGGAAAGAGATGTCTTTCCATACCACTATCTCGACTGATGAGTCGAGTCGTTCAGTGCTGCTGTCAATAAAGTTATTATAGCGGTTATGATCGCTAACGTTCGCTGGGCGGATATGGCAACAAGAAGAAGAATATGACGTGTAAGAATGTCAGGGATTTGTACGAGGAAACTGAATGTAAGATAGTAGTTATAGAACGATTGGGAATCTGAATATTTTGAGGTGAGGAAGGGCCTGAGACAAGGCTGCCCTTTGGGCCACACTTTTCAGTCTGTATGTGGCGGATATGGAGAAGGTGATCTACACTCCGGTCAAGCGGAGTGGTGATTGGGAGAAAGAAGGTGTGGAGCTTGGCTTATGCGGACGACATGGTGGTATTTGCAAAGCCGGCGAGTGAGATGAAGGACGTGATTGAAAGTAGGTAGGTGCTGGTAGGTGTAGAGGTGCTCTGTAGGTATTTTGAAAAGAGAGATTTAAGGGCGACTGATGGAAAAACAAAATGGATGTAGTTTAAAAGGGGTCGGCCATATAGGAAAGAAAGATTTGAATGGCTGGTTACTGAAATGGAGGAAGTTAGTAAATCTAAGAACATGGGGTATGTCTTTGGGACTGGATTCAGTAATAAAGAGCACATAGAGTATGTTACAAAGAAAGCATGGGTGGCGGCGGGTCGTATCTCGGAGGTTTGGAAAAGAAACTTTGACGGACACTTTAGAGCAGCAGAGACGATATGGAAGGTACATGTGCGAAGCGTGTTACTGTATGGATGTGAGATGATATGGAAGGTATATGTGCGAAGCGTGTTACTGTATGGATGTGAGACAATATGGAAGGTATATGTGCGAAGCGTGTTACTGTATGGATGTGAGACAATATGGAAGGTATATGTGCGAAGCGTGTTACTGTATGGATGTGAGACAATATGGAAGGTATATGTGCGAAGCGTGTTACTGTATGGATGTGTGACGATATGGAAGGTATATGTGCGAAGCGTGTTACTGTATGAATATGAGACGATATGGAAGGTATATGTGCGAAGCGTGTTACTGTTTGGAAGTGAGGTTGTGAGGAACGAGAGAGTCAAGATCGGAAGGGTGCAGCTAAGGTTTTGCAAGAAAGTATTGAAACTTGATAGGTCGACGCCTGGTCACATTGCGCTTCAGGAAGTGAGTGCATGTAAAGGTAGGCGTCCACATTTTCGCATCGTAAGTATCGGACGCATCACATCAAACGGATCGTAGTATTCTTGGTATAGGAAGTCATACAACTGCGTCCTCTGATCCGCATCGTACGGATCGCACGAATCTACCCGTCGGCAATGCCGATGCTCCGAGGGTCAACTTTTGCGATTCGTGCAGATGACGTCATACGGAATGCCGATCAGTGGACGGACTCCGCGCTCAAATTAAGCATGAGACATACGAAAATATCGGAAGAATTTGGTGCCATTTTCAAACTTTTTTGTCTCATCGCCCACCTGTAATATAAGTTAATAACACCCCCCAAATTTGAAGGATGAGATTGATGTTGCGATATCCATTTACCTAATTGAGGTTCAATGTTTGTGAGGTTTAAACACATTTTTTAAGTTAAAAAATAAAGTATAATGTTGGAAAGCTATTATTAATTTCTTCGCGAATTTCAATGAAATCAAAATTCTTCATATGAAGTTGATATCCTTCTGCAACCTGTTTTTCTTCCAAACCCGGATCTGCGTTTTGATAACATGAAAATGGTGTTATTATCTAATCAGGAACTTCCAAATCAAACAAACTATTTTGAGAGATCTTTGAACCTAATTTTCATCTCTTTATGTAACAGGTCCAAATAATTTGTGTATATTAGAATATGTTTATCAGATATTTCTTAAGTTTCCTGAATTTCCATCTGATTTGGGAATTGATAAAATTGACGACGAGTCAAAATGTAACAATTTTTCTACCTAGCGACCCCCAAATCGTCCACTGGGGGGCGATATGGCCCACTTTGAGAATCGCTGATTTCGCAAATCAAGAAATAGTGTGCGATATTCTCCATGTTGCGATCTCGTCATAAATATATCGTGTACCCACGTATTATGTTTCCTTTTTTTAGATGATCTAGCTTTTGCTTCTTCTTCTGCTAACAAACAAGCAATTACAACAATATTCTTCTTCGTGGATTTCCTCCATTATCTTGCACATTCCACCGAACACTACGCTACCTCTCACTACGAAAATCTGAATGAAAGTGGCGTCGCCATTCCGATTTCTGGTAGTTGCGTCGGCAAATCCGATCGCTGCTGATGTTGTGGACGCATTGTAAAAAAATAATCCGTTTGATGCGATGCGTCCGATACTTACGATGCGAAAATGTGTACTGCCCGCCTTACACGCTACGGTCTACCGGAGAGGTTACATGTGCAGGTTTGCATGCGCAGGTCAACCGTAGGCAAGAAACTGCACAGGTCTATTCCCACACACACTCCGCTACGCTACCTGCGCAGCAAATCTGCACAGGTAGACCTCTCCGGTGGACCGTTGTGTGTATGGCGGGCATACGCCTACCTTTAGGTGGCGGTAATTTCTGCGGAAAGAGTGATCAAGTTCGAATATAGGGTGGATGGGTTAGGAGATGAAAGGATAATAACGCCTGGAGGAATCAATTGAATCAACCTTGGGCTGTAGAGCCATAGGAGAGAGAGATGGGGTAGCAGAGAAAGTGGTTGAGGGCTGATTAAAAGGAAACTGTATGAGAGAGGCAGGTTATCATCCGAGGGGTTGGAAAGGAAAAAAAGTGAGGGTGCTCAGTGGAAAATGATGCAGGTTATTAGAATTGGACTGCCAAGAGCGCCAATCCAAAATATAGGCTAGCAAATATCACCAAGGCTACAGCCAGTTACAAGTGCACGGCTGCCTTCCTGGTTATTTGAGCACAAGGGTCGGAGAGCCAGTCAGTGTTGGTGAGATTTAGATGTGGTAATGAGGAGCATGGCAGGAGACATTGGATGAATGAGTATAGTAGAAGGTGTTGTCTGTGGGATGAAGGAGGATATGTGGAGTCATTGGTTGGAGGAATGCACGATGGCGGAGTGGAATGAACAGAAGAGAAGGCGAGTGAAGAATTGGAGTGAGTGCATGGATGAGAGCGGGAACGGGCTGTCGTTCTTAATCAAAGTGAAAAGGTGGAAAGAGTAGGTGCGCGGTGGTTTTTGAGTGTTGTTCGTAATTGAAGAGTAGGTAGTAATATGAGCGATGTATGGTTATAGGGTGGTAAAACTTATTTGTTCTTTTAAATGGGGTTTAGTTTTAGTTTCATACTTTTGTTTGCTTATTCTGAATGTTTTGTATGGTTTTTTAAATTATTATTATTTTTAAATTATGCCGATAAAGGTTATATGATACGTGATATTCAAGTCTGGTCAATTTAGTCTCGTCGGTCTAGACTCGTCTCTCTGGCCTCGTGTGTCTAGCCTCGTGTGTCTAGCATCGTCTATCTAGCCTTGTCAGTCTAGTCTTGTCTGTCTAGTCTTGTCTGTCTAGTCTTGTCTGTCTAGTCTTGTCTGTCTAGTCTTGTCTGTCTAGTCTTGTCTGTCTAGTCTTGTCTGTCTAGTCTTGTCTGTCTAGTCTTGTCTGTCTAGTCTTGTCTGTCTAGTCTTGTCTGTCTAGTCTTGTCTGTCTAGTCTTGTCTGTCTAGTCTTGTCTGTCTAGTCTTGTCTGTCTAGTCTTGTCTGTCTAGTCTTGTCTGTCTAGTCTTGTCTGTCTAGTCTTGTCTGTCTAGTCTTGTCTGTCTAGTCTTGTCTGTCTAGTCTTGTCTGTCTAGTCTTGTCTGTCTAGTCTTGTCTGTCTAGTCTTGTCTGTCTAGTCTTGTCTGTCTAGTCTTGTCTGTCTAGTCTTGTCTGTCTAGTCTTGTCTGTCTAGTCTTGTCTGTCTAGTCTTGTCTGTCTAGTCTTGTCTGTCTAGTCTTGTCTGTCTAGTCTTGTCTGTCTAGTCTTGTCTGTCTAGTCTTGTCTGTCTAGTCTTGTCTGTCTAGTCTTGTCTGTCTAGTCTTGTCTGTCTAGTCTTGTCTGTCTAGTCTTGTCTGTCTAGTCTTGTCTGTCTAGTCTTGTCTGTCTAGTCTTGTCTGTCTAGTCTTGTCTGTCTACTCTTGTCTGTCTAGTCTTGTTTGAATAGTCTTGTCTGTATAGTCTTGTCTATCAAGTACTGTCCGCGTAGTCTTGACTGTCGAGTCCAATCTTTCTTGTCTGTCAAGCCTCTTCAGTCTAGTCTGTCTAGTCTCGTCGATCTAGTCCCGGCTGTCTCGCCTCGTCTGTCTAGCCTCGTCTGTCTGGCCTCTTCTGTCTAGTCTCATCTGTCTAGCCTCGTCTGTCTGGCCTCGTCTGTCTGGCCTCGTCTGTCTAGCCTCGTGTGTTTAACCTCGTCTGTGTAGTCTCGTCTGACTAGCCTCGTCGGTCTAGTCTCGTCTGACTAGTCTGGTCTGTCTGAGCGGAATACGCTAAAGGAAGAGAAGAATACAGAAAGGCAATCAAGATAGCGAAAGAAAATGCATGGAAACAAGTATGCGCAGAAGTTGATAACGATATGTGGGACCTGGGCTATAAAATAGTACGGAAAAAATTAAATCTGCGTCCTAAAATAGAGCTGCTGGTTAAAGAAAGGCAGAGAAACTATTTCCATGCGGCCGAGAAATGGACTGGAGCCAGCTTATACAAAAGGAAGAGCGTGTAAACTGTCCACTATTCACAGAAAACGAAATGAGAGAGGCAGCCGGGAAAATGAAAAACAAAAGGGCCCCAGGACCAGACGGGATACCGGTGGAGGTGGTGAAAGCTTTAATGGATGGGAGCCCCCAATACTGTTTAAAGATGTTCAACAGATTGCTACAGAGAGTAGAATTTCCTAGCATATGCAAAACAGCGAGGCTAATGATACCTAAGGAAAAGAAACAAGAAAATGCTGAAGTAACCTATAGGCCACTATGTATGCTAAACACAATAGGGAAAATGCTGGAGCAACAACTAAGCAACAGAATCAAGGAAAGTATCGAAAAATCAGCGTATTTATCAGAAAGGCAATTCGGTTTCCGGAAAGAAAGATCTACAATTGATGCAATGCGCGTAGTACAGGAGATAGTAACCAAGGCGAATACCTGATGCTACAAACGCTGATATTTCTGCGTTATGGTGACCCTCGACGTGCAAAATGCTTTCAATTCTGTTCCATGGATGGAAATTGTCCTAGAACTAGTCAGGCGTAAGATACCACCGTACCTAGTACATATGGTATGCAGTTACCTTAGTGAACGAGACCTAATAGTAGGAAAAACTGCCAAGATAAATATAACTAGAGGGGTCCCTCAGGGATCTATACTTGGACCATTACTTTGGAATATCTTCTACGATCAGGTACTAGGGCTGCACATGTCTGTAGGAGTAACATTAGGGTTACTGGGGAGGTTATGGGGATGACTTGGCTGTGATCGTAAGAGGCAAGAAAGAAGAGGAGCGACTAAAACGGAAGCTATAATATTAACAGGAAGGAGAAAGCTCTCAAAAATGGAAATCAAAGTAGAAGATACAATAATAACGACATCAGAGACATTGAGGATCTTGGAGTTGGTATATTCAACAGAAATATGAGTATGACACGGCACGTGATACAAATAGCTATGAAAGCCGAGGCCGTGGCGGCCAATCTAGGACGACTAATGCCAAACATCAGAGTAGTATCACGATGTAGCAAACGACGGTTGATCGCATCGGTAGTTTACTCCATCATACTCTATGGTGCACCTATATGGCGAAAGGTCATGGCAAAGAAAAAATATAATCAAATTTTCGAACGTATCCTGCGAAAAATGCCGATTAGAGTCTGCTGCGCATACCGGACTGTATCTAGCGATAGTGGTGGGCACGTAGTGTGGTGGCGGGAAGCCCACCCATTGATCTAATAATAGAAGAAAAAAGATGTAGAAGGCTGGAAGACACAAGCAAGAAACCATCCGCATCAGAGAGCAGAACAGAGATAACTAACCAGTGGCAGAAAAGATGGGAGAACTTGAAGGGAAAAGCGGAATGGACGCGAAGACTCATACCAAATGTAAAAAATGGATAAACCGGGAGCCTCACCATGCTGGACTATTACCTGACACAAGTATTAACGGGGCATGGATGTTTTAGCCACTACGGACGATACAGCGGAACACACAGTCTTCGATTGTCCAAGATGGGAAGCGCAAACGAAAAAAAATGACGGAAAGCATAGGCGAAAGAGTAACTGCGGAAAATGTTAGTGGGTATATGCTGGAGAGTGAGGAAAAATTTAACAGAAATAATGAAAACGAAAGAAAAGGATGAAAGAGGTGAACGGGACAAATAGACAGGAAAAATAGACGACACAGCTTTTCCCTGAAGTAATACTACGGTGGTTTCCAGGGGAAAGTGGCAGGAAAATGTGTTTGGTTATACTGTGTCTTTTATATTAAACACCCCCTTTTCTCAAAAAAAAAACTTCTATACTCGTCTGTGCAGCGTCGTCTGTCTAGCGCCGCCTGTCTACCCTCGTCTGTCTAGTCTTGTCTGCCTAGTCTTGTCTGTGTAGTCTTCTCTGTCTAGTCTTGTCTGACAAGTCTAGTCTTTTCTGTCAAGTCTAGTCATGTGTGTCTAGTCTCTGTCTACTCTTAGTCAATCTAGTATAGTTTTGTCAGTGTAGTCTAGTCTGTCTACCCTAGCCTTCTTCTGTCTAGTTTTTTCTATCATACTCGTCTACTCGTTCTTTTCTAGTTTTGTCTTTTGAGTCTTTTCTGTCTATTCTTGTAGTGTTGTCTGTCTACTCTCTACTGTTTAGTCAAAGTCTACAAGAGCAATATGTTATTATAGGACTTACCTGTAAAGAATTATTCTTTTGTATAGCATCTGCTATTTTCATAATACCTATGTCAGTTAATAGAGTGGATTGGAGTCCGAGGCCTTCCAGGGAATTTGTTTTCGACAGACTGTTTTCTATTTTAGACACAAATTCGTCAGTCAAATTATTATATCCTATATTTAGTGTGTGAAGATTTTTACATGCTTCCTATAAAAATACAACAACAACAAAAAAACTAATGTTAATAACATTCTATGTTAATATTGCAATAAATATTGTATTAACACATTACCGTCCGGAGACGAAAATATATCGGTTTTGTTGACTGTGAGGTATTTCAGTGAACCAATGCATAGTCGAAAACCTTAAAATATGCCAGCTACAAGCATCAGTATTCACACAAATAGCCCGGACTGTATTGTGTCAACAGTCGACTTGGGTTAACATTTGACTAGGTGGAAAGTTTAGTACTTTTCTCATTCTACTTTATCTATTTAGTCTCCTCTGTCAACCCTAAAAAAGCATCTTTGACTGAATTTCTATTTATAGTCTAACAAATTCATGCCAATCTATATTAAACTATCTAAACAGGATTCTATATTATAACATCTAGATTATTCTTAGAATCAGCGTTATTCTAATCTTGTCTCGTCATTCTAGTCTTGTCTTGGGGGACATGAAAGTAGCCTTCCCGTAGAATGTGTTAAATATACATTCGGGCGTCCCCTGGGCAACAGCTTCGGCTGGCTGATGCTTTCACTTCAGAAGCACCAAAACACCGAACGAAAAAGCGAAACAAGACGATTAGTCTCCTTTCGACTTGCATTGGAAAATGTACTCATCACAAAGGACATTCTCAGGCAAGATGACTATTAGTTCTGTCAACATGGAGGGTATATCCGCATGTAAGGAAGAGCTACTGCAAGACCTATGCCAACAATTCAACTGTGATGTCCTATGCATACAGAAGACCCAGTCCACTAACGTAGCTGAGGAAAATGAAATCGATATATTAACAGTAGAACTGAACAACTGCACCATCACCTCTGTGTACAAGCCACTACACACTGAAATAAGGGCCAAAGACTTCTGCCCACTCGACGCAGATAAGACATACTTCGTGATCGGAGATTTCAACAGCCACAGCAGCCTATGGGAATACCATGACAACAACAGAAATGGGGAAGCAGTGATCCAGTGGGCAGATGCAAGCTAACTAACCCTCTTGCACGACAATAAGCTGCCGGTCTCCTTCAATAGAGCCAGATGGCGTAGAGGATTTAACCCAGACCTGATGTTTGTGAGCGATCGGATAAACCTGCAATGCGTCAAGGGAGTATGCCCACCCATCCCAAACACACAGCACCGACCAATAATGTGTCAAGTCATGGCCATATCTCGACCTCATAACATCCCATTTAGACGCAGATATAACTTAGATACGCAGATATAACGAAAAGCCAACTGGACCAAATTTTAGAAACTGTTGGATTGTGCAGTGGACACACTCGCGCCCATCCCGAGCTCCTATGATAGCTTTGTGGATACTGTAAAAAAATGTTCACGACTCTCCATCCCTAGAGGCTGCAACACTAATGATATCCAAGGCCTAACAACAGCGTAGAAAGCCCTATTACAAAACTACTTAACCCTGTTCAAAGCCAACCCCCTGGGAGAAAACACAATAGAAGCGGGCAAACAACTAATCACCTCTATATCCGAGACCAAGAGGGAAAACTGGATCAAACTGATGGAGGAGCTTGATATGAGCATAAGTAGCCACAAAGCGTGGAGACTATTAAAGCGCTTAAACAACGAACCAACCCACTCAAGAGCCCATGCCAACGTAACAGCAGATCAAATAGCCACACAACTCGTGAAATATGGCAAACTAGATCAAATGCCCCCCAAGAAAGCAACCAATATTAATCGAATAGAGGGTGACCAAACGACCGAACTGTCCATCCCCTTTACCATGGAAGAGCTGAACACCGCCAGAAAGAAATGCAAACCACGGAAGGCCGCTGGACCAGACGACATCCTGACTGAGCAGATCAAGCATTCCGGCCGAAATCAAAACGGTGGCTATTGGACATGAACAATGCCTGCCTTCAACAGTGCAAGCTTCCTAACATCTGGCGAAAAGCCAAGATCATAGCTATCCCCAAACCAGGCAGAGAAGTTAATAACCCAAAGAGCTACCGCCCGATCTCGCTGCTATTCCACACGTATAAAATCTTTGAAATATTAATATACAACCGACTTTCACCGACCGTGGATCAAATCCTCATACCACAACAGGTTTTTGCCCCAAAAAAAGCTGTACGCCACAAGTGCTCAATCTAACTCAGCGCATTGAGGACGGTTTCCAAGGGGGATATATACCGGGTGCCATTTTCCTCAACGACAGAACCTCACGACGGCATATGACACCATAAATCTCCTACTCCTAATGCAGAAGATATATCATACAACCAAAGATATCAATCTCACAAACATTATCAGGAACCTGCTTCAAAACCGGAGGTTCCTGGAAAGCGAAGTAGGTGGAGGAACCAGAGAAACGTCCTGTCACAGGGAAGCGTGCTGGCACCACTACTCTTCAATATATACACTGAAGGAACAAATATATATATATATATATATATATATATATATATATATATATATATATATATACAGACGATATATATATATATATATATATATATATATATATATATATATATATATATATAGCGGAAGAAACAATATAGTCCGCAAGCCTACAAGCTCTAATTGGGGAGCCCACCCAGGGGAGAATCCAAACTCCTACTGGGCGCGTCCCCCAGGTGGCGGATAGGGGAAGCCCTCACCGGCTTGCCGGCGGGTAGTGGTCAAATAAAATATACCACCGCGGACCAAATAGTGCAACGGAGGGGACAACCTCCATGAATAAAAAACATAGGCGACGAACCTGGCTGACACGGACACGATTTGGTAAAGGAAAGGAAGGTTTTCGAAACAGGAGTTGACGATTTTGGATAGTCACCGGGACCTGGGTTATGGGTGCACCGCCCTCAGTGCACCCATAACTCACTCAGGACAAAAAAATTACCCAAAAAAAAAACATGAAATGGCGGATAAGAAACAAAATCCCCGGGCGGGTACCCAGATAGATAGAATCCCGTCATCTGACAAGTTTGTCAGGTGCTGCTCCACGGAATACGGGGGGAGCGCTTACCGCTAATATCGACGGAGGAGCTAATGACAACCCGGCAACGAACATAGATATGGAGATGGATATGAGTGGACTGGGCGGAAAAGTAGGCAGCGTGTTGAGGGTAATCAGACAAGTCTGGTCGCCCACACCAGAGACACGGGCGAGGGCGCACTGTGCGGACAGCGTGCGTCGGGGCGGCTCCTCGAAAGTGGCAGAACCAATCAACCCCTTTGAGAGGATAGACTCGATAAGCAGGACCCCGCCAGAACTACGAGAGAAAACGAGGGCCGAATACGGCAGCTGTCAGCTAGTCGATAGCGACGACACCGGAGAGGACACAGATGACGAGCCGGAAGGAAGCGGAACTCTGGTTAAAACCCAGCAGCAGACGCCGCAAACCACAGAACAGCAGCGGAGAAAAAAGAGGAAGATCGCTTTGAAAAGTCCGATTGCTGTACAAAGCAGCAGCGTTCAAGTCCCTGTGGAGATGATACAGCTCAAATCCAAAGTACACGAGATAATAAAATTCGGAATGGAAAATAAAAACGACCATAAGGAGGTCAAGCGACTCATTAGTGAGATACAAAAATACACGGGACGCATAATAGGAACGTATAAGCAGGAAAGGGGTGCCCAAATAGAGCAGGAGCTGAATTTTGAAAAATTCAAGAAAGACCAGGAGGCCAAACATGACAAAATACTCCGGGAAATGGAAGAACTAAAAGTAAAATACGAGAGTGAGTACAGAGAACCGGAAGGCAAGAAACTAACCGATAGGATTAGGGCCGCTGAAAAAAGATTTAAATAACTTGAAGAAGCCCTCCAAAAAGCAGAAAGGGCAGACAAGGTAGTAGCAGTAGAAGAAATCACAACTGAAAAAGTAAAAAATGCGATAACTCTAGAGGATTTCAACGAAATCGAATCACTGCCCTGGAAGGAAAATGCTTTTGAAAATATCTACACTGTCATAGGAAATCCTTTAACGGTGGCTAATGAAAATACCCTGGCCAAATGTATCATTGTAGAACCAGACGACCCACATATGGAGAAAAGCATACAAAACATGTATCGATGCCGGTATCCAGAACTCACTGAAGCTGTGGGGGAATTCGAGGTTTTTGAGAGAACTGTAAAGATGGGACGTGGAAACGAACAGACCCAGAAGACCACGAAGTTGGTCTACATCAAAGCAGACGGTACGGAAAGAAATATGTGGAAGCAACGAACAAACCTAAGGAAGGAAGCCGAAGGTGACGAAATAACAAAGATTGCCCTACACAAAATAAGGTGTATGGATGTGGATAACATTAAAAAAATGGCACAAACCATATTTATGGGAAGCCACGTGACCCTGGACTTGTACACCCCTCCCCAGACGGTGAGCTCTAGAAAAGAAGAAACCACACCTGAAGAAAAAACAAGAAGGTTAAAGACACATACGCACTGACACTTTCAAGAAAAAATGAAGATTTTAAAAAACTATTAAACGAGGTAAAGACGGTTCTGAAAGATAGCGACGAGTAAAACGTAATAAGATACGTTAGAAGTACCAAGGACGGAGATGTGCTCGTTGCAATGGAAAAGGACGAAAAGGGAATGCAAGATGTGAGTAGATTGTTAAAGAAAAAAATGAGAGATGTTAAAATATGAAAGTTGGAAAACGAGTACAAGGAAGTGTTTCATATAAAAGGTCTAGACGCAACGGTAACGAAGGAAGAAATAGAAAACGCTTTAGCTGCAAAACTTGGAAAAAATAGTGGAGAAGCAGAAGGCAGATGGAAAATAGGCGAGCTCTGTCCTAGCCACGGGGATACACAAGCGGTCACCGCCACCATTGGAACAACAGACTCAAATAAACTGACAGTAGAAAATGACACTTTAAGAATAGGGCTATGTATATCCAAAATTACTAAACGGGTAGAGATCACTAGGTGTTTCAAGTGCTGGGAATACGATCACAAGGCGAAAGATTGCCAAGGAAATATTGACAGATCGAAAGCCTGCTATAAATGCGGCAAATATGGACATACTCTCAGGACGTGCCCAAATGAACCTGAATGTCCACTATGTGACACCAGAGGTCACCAAGCAGGACAGGGCGGCTGCAGAAAGTTTAGAGAAGCATTAGCCACCCAGAGAAAAAGAATGGCAGAGAAAGGAGAAAAGCTATGACCAGAAAACCAACTTAAAACAGACGATGACGATGAAAATCCTACAAGTAAATCTAAATAGAAATCGTAAGGCCCAGGCGCTCTGAACATACTGTTCTAGAGAAGAAACGTGGACATTATAATAACTGCAGAGCCGAACAAGATCGAAGCTAAAAAAGGAGACTGGGTGACTGATGAAGAAATAGACACGGCAATTAAAGTATACAATAGAAAGAGTAGGATCACAGAAACGGCAAGGGGACAAGGCTATGTGTGGATAAAAGTGGATGAAGTGTTTATCTACTCCCGTTACTTTAGCCCAAACAAGAGTATTGAAGAGTTTGACATGTTCCTAAACAGTCTGGGTGAAGATATACATAGAAAAATAACTAAAATAATAATTATTGGGGGAGACTTCAACGCAAAGTCTATTAAATGGGGATCCCCTTCTGATGATCAAAGGGGTAAAATTATGACAGAGTGGATCGATGAGCACGAGATGCACATCCTAAATACGGCAGAAGCTACATTCGTTAGGAGAAACAGCTGTTCACATATAGGCGTCACGCTCTGCACCAAAAATCTGATCAGTAGAGTAGAGTGAAATGAAAAAATAAAATGTAAGTGATCACCAAAATATAATAATAAACATCGTACCAGAACCAGGGAAGGAAGAGAAAGGAGATGAAAGCTGAACAGGAGATGGAACGTTAAAAAACTAAGTAAGGATCGCCTGATGGAAGCGCTCCAGAAACGAATTCAAAACGAAGACATACAGTCGAAAAATTAATATCCTCCGTGACTGCGGCCTGCAATGCAGCCATGCCAAAAACCCGCGCGACTGGAAAATGCAAAGAGGCGTACTGGTGGACAGAAGACATAGCCGACATAATAAAAGCCTTCCTGGCTGCGAAAAGGAAACTGACAAGAGCAAGAAGAAGAAGAAACGCGGACTCGGAGTGGAGCTACCTGGAATATCGGGGTCTTAAGAAGGAACTTAAAAAAACCATCAATGCATCAAAAAGATACTGCTGGAAGGAGTTGTGCAACAAAATCGACGAAGACGTCTGGGGCGAAGGATATCGCATAGCGACGAGAAGGTTAACAGCAAAAAGTCGAGTGGAAGACATCGACTTAAATGAAATGATATCGGGGCTCGGCACCTTTTTCCTGGTAGCGAAGAGGTGACGTGGAAAGAACCACTCATCGAGAGTGTCCAAACCTTTACCACAGAAGATTTGCGGAAGGGCGCACTAAAGATAAAAACGAGGCGGGCACCAGGCCCAGACCAAATACCACCGGAAGTAGTAAAAATAATAGCGCAAGAAATGCCAGAATTGCTCCTAGGAGTATACAACACCCTGCTCTAAAATGGAAACTTCCCATGTGCGTGGAAAACTGCCAAGCTAGTTCTCCTCCCAAAACATGGAAGAGAGAAAACGGACCTAAACTACTTTCGTCCCCTGTGTCTATTAGACACTCTTGGCAAGCTTTTTCAATATCTAATACTGGAAAGACTACAGACTGATTTGGAAAAAAAGCTATTGGACAGGCAGTACAGCTTTAGAAAAGGATGCTCCACCATCGATGAAATTCAAAAGGTGATGGACATTGCAACAGAGGCAAGAAAGGGGAAAATAAGACAGTCTAGGAAACTATGCGCTTTAATTCTACTAGACATTAAAAACGCGTTCAATAGTGCATCGTGGCAAATGATAATGAACGCTTTAGATCAGAAGAAGGTAGACCCGCCACTGAAAAAAATAATCAGAAGCTATCTAAACGACAGGCAACTAGTCCTGGAAGCTTATCAAGAAAAGACCTGTATCCCCATATATGCAGAAGTCCCACAAGAGTCGGTCCTCCCAGGGGCCCACCCTTTTGGAACGTCCTATATGACGATGTTCTCGGAATATGCCCGGAGGACGGTCTTGATTTGATCGCCTATGCGGATGATATTGCCCTTATAGTGACGGCCAAAAACGAGCAGATACTTAAAACAAGATGGACTAGAGAGAATCACCTGCTGGGTAGAAAAACACAAACTGGAAGTGGCACCACAAAAATGGAGGCAGTATTGCTAACTGGCTTTAAAAAAGTTAAAAAAGTGGATTTTAACATCAGAGGAATAATTATTGAACCAAGGAACCAGGTCAAATATCTAGGAGTCACAATAGACAAACGAATGACTTTCACAAAACACACAGAAGCTGTCCTGGTGAAAGCTGCAAGAACAACCGCGGCAATCTCCAAACTGATGCCGTCGATTGAAGGGCCAAAAACGAGCAAACGGAGGCTTCTTTTCTCTGTCGTGACGTCAGCGATGCTCTATGCGGCACCGATATGGACAGACGTACTGATATACAAAAAGTGGTGAAATAACGTAACTCGGGTACAGAGATCGATGGCGATAAGTGCATCATATAGAACAACTTCCACCGATGCTCTAATGGTAGCAGCCTCCGTCATTCCCTTCGAACTTCTTATGGTGGAAAAAAGGGAAATGTATAAAAACCGACATAGGAACCGAGAGAGTCTCAGACAAGAAACTCTAAAGAGATGGCAAGCTGCCTGGGATAAAAGCAAGGAGGGCAGATGGACCTACAGACTTATACCCGATGTTAAGACCTGGACGGAACGAGATTATGGGGAGCTAAACTACCACTTGTCTCAAATGTTAACTGGCCATGGATGCTTTAGATCCTACCTACATAGGTTCAAGCTACGAGAAAGCCCAATGTGTCTACAATGTAAAAATGCAGAAGACGACGTACACCACACATTCTTTGTGTGCCCGAGATGGAGTACCAAACGTCAACATGTGGAAAAGATAATGAGCTGTAAACTGGCCCCAGAAAGCGTGGTTGGAGAAATGTTAAAAGTTCTGAAAACTGGAAGGCAATAAGTGATTTTGACACAGATATATTGCGAGAGAAAGGAAAGAAGGGGAAACAGCTAAGAAAATACAAGATCCATAAGGAAACATGGCAAAACCTCCTTCAGAAGTAATACCAATAAAGTAGTTCCGGGAGGAAGGGTTCTTTCTAAAAATTGAAAGCAGAGGAGCGGTTTTTAGTGGGTATATCCATCTCGAACATCCAGATGGGGAGTCCCACACTCCCTGAGGTATTTTCAGCAGGGGTTGTACGTAATGCATTTTCCTCTCCTCACAAAAAAAATAAATTGGGGCACCCAACCCAGGGTTCTCAAAACCTCAGCACTCGCCCTCTGTCACTCCGCCGGCGAGTATGCATGCCCGGTTTGGTATAGCTCAGCGCACGCAAAACAAGTTGATGTCGCCCTCAACGAGGACAAGCAGAATCATCACCAGATGCTTCAAGACAACACCCCGTTCGCGCCCCTGCCATCCGTAGAGAAACAGCAGCACTCAAAGAATGATCCAAAGCAGCAGTATTTGAATGCCATCCCCTCTATGGCCTCCAACCGGCCCACCAGCGACTAAAATCAAGGCGAAGCTTACTGAGATCAACAGAAGATTACGAGGAACCTAAAACCAGAGTGAACCTTTGGGGAAAGACCTCAAACCAATATTGGATGAAGCCGAATGAAGAAGTGCTAACCTATCCTAAAAGCAGAGTGGACCTTTGGGGAAAGACCTCAAACCAACATTGGATGAAGCCGAATGAAGAAGTACTAACCTAACCTACAAGCAGAGTGGACCTTTGGGGAAAGACCTCAAATCAACATTGGATGAAGCCGAATGAAGAACTGGCACCAGGAGGCGGTGAAAACTGGGAAATCTGGAAGGTGCTAAACAGACTGCGGACGGACACGGCAAGATCGAGAGATACCCTAAATAAGTGGGGCTACCCTGTGGACTCTAATCTCTGTGATTGTGGAGAACTGCAAACCACGCAACATATGTACACTTGCCCGCTGTGCCCCGCTAGTTGTATTATAGAGGACCTTATGGCATCGAAGCCGAACACAATTGAAGTCGCCCGCTTCTGGGCAAAAAATGTTTAGCTGACGTCTGAAGTGATGATAGATATTTATATACATATACTTTTTTCTTCTTTCTTAAATTATGATGCCTCTGATACGAATAAATAGTCTTATCTTGTCAAGTCTTGTCAATTATTTAGTTTGCTCCATCACATCATGGTTGTGTCATCACATCATGTGACCTTGCATACTGTATGGCATGTGTAATTAATTATCTTGTCTGTCCAGTACTGACTGTCTGACCTTGTATAGATTTTCTATGTGAAAAATATTTAGAGAAAAATGAACTTACTATAATATTGCTGATGATTTGTCCACTTTTCTCTGTAATTTGGTTGTTAAAAATAACCAAGACGGACAATCCATGGCCTTCAAGTGTTTGACTACACAATCCTTTCGCCAAAACTTCTAAACCTCTATCACCAATAAGATTATTACTGATGTCTAGGACTTTTAAATAGTGATTTGTACTTAACAGTTTCCCCAAACTATCAGCTTCCTTTTTATATAATCCAGTTTGAGGCAAATACAATTCGCAAATTGTTTTGTTAGTATTTAGCATACCAACTAAAAAAGATTTCATTAGCGTTCCTTACTTATCCGTTTATTTAAATATTTGTTGTTTTCTTCTACTTTCTGTTACCTAATAGACCAATTGGAGAATTTCCCAACTTGCAATTGCTGAATTTTAACGTTTTCAAATAGTCATTTGTTCGTATTTGCAATAAATGCTTCATGGAAGTTTCAGCGAAGTTGAATCCCTCAAACGTGATCGATTCAATACTGCTTCGTGCTAACATTAATGAGAAAAAGTTCCATGCATCAAATTCATAATAAACATTGGAAGTTACAAGCTCTGTCGCACTATTGTAATATTCCAAAATATTGATGAATTCACGAATGGTTTCCGCTGTAAATTTACAATCTTTTATGATAATTGTTCGGAAATTAACAAGTTTAAATAGATCTTCTAGCGTTTCACAAACTTCCATTGTTATAGTCACTGTTGATAAATTTAATGTAGATGAATGATTTGCGTTATTTTTTATTTCCTGTTTTATAAAAAAAAAATTGTTAAAATAAAGTTATGGTTTTTTTCCCTTTAAAAAGTTTAAATTTACTTACCAATATTTGATTTTTTATAACATCCAATTCTATAGTATTATGTTTCTTGCATGAATTCTGATAATGTACTAGGACCTCGTCAAATGGAATAAATTCATCTAAAATTAATTTAGTTAAAGGATATATGTAATTCTTTTGTTGGATTTCTTTTACTTAAAGAAAATGGTAATCTGAAGTCGGGTTCTTTATAACTGGCTAAGATGTCCAAGTCTGTGGGAAACGAAACTCTCCTACAATTGAATAAATTTTCTTCTTCTCGAAATTCATAGTTTGAGGCCCTCCGTAAAATGGACATTAAAGGACGCTCGGCATCTAAGGAGTTCATATTGTTGTTGTTTGTTAAATGGTTTGAGTGAATGACATTGCAAATGATTGGTTGTAATGGTTTTATCAAACTGTCTTCATCGACTGAGATGGATTTGTCTAATATGTTTTTGATAATTCTGGGCGTTTTGTCAAGATATGTGGTCAAGTTGATTTCACTTTGGTTGCTTTCAATTTGGTTACCTATATCCCAAATAATTGTTTCGATGTGACATGCTTGGTGAGGGGTGGATTCTTCTGAAATCTCTTCGTCAGCGATTGGACTTTCATTAAAGCTCTCTGTACCGCTATCTGTTAATATTGGAGGATCTCCATCATCGTCAATACTTGCAATTTCCATGTCAATTAACAAATAATTCTTCTCCTGTGTCATATGTATATAAATATTATTATGAATATGTAATTAAATGTCATTTTATTTTATGGATTATGTTAAAAAACAATCTTCTTCTCATTGAATGATTCACTAATTGTAATATTCGTTTGCAAAACAATTCCAATTTGAATTCGTTCTGTTTTCTTCGTATGGATTTCCTATTGTTTACATCACATGGAAACAATCATTTTCTTTATGATTACCACTTTACATTCAATTTGTTTTTGGGCTCTTTTAAGTCAAAAATCAACATGGACGAATTTTACACTCGCTACTAACTTCACACTTTTGCACAGCTTTGCCAACTGCCAATTTCATTTATATTCAATTATTATGTAAACATATGTATCTATAGTTGTCTAATTTAAAAACAAATAAGACTGCTTATTTACAAACTGCACACATAGGACCACACAATAACTAGATAGACCTAACATTCAAAAAGACTGCTTATCTAGAGAGATTAAGCAGACAAGAATAGGTATTCAGGACTAGATGAACAAGACTAGACACAAATAAAAAGGTGGACAAAACTTAATAGATAAGTCTAGACCAGGGGTTCTCAAAGTGCGGCTCGCGGGCCAAGTCCGTGAATGCGGCCCGCGATATCGAAACGATATATTATATTTTTATTAAAAAATAAATAAGTAACTAGTAAAATAAATAATAAATATTACAATTATATAATAAAATATTTTAATATTAAAAAAAATGTTACAGAGCTTTAACCATTTAACGCTTTAACAAGCGTTTGTATTAATAAAATATTGTTTAGTGTGTATTTAAAAAAATATTTTAGTCTATTTATTTTAGTTAGTTATTTTATGCCTATTCTAGTTATTACACATTTGTACAGAAATATAATATTGTAGTCTCATATAGATACAGAACTGTTAATCATTTAAGACATGCAACTTGAATTGATAGAATTACAGGAAAATATCGATGCTATGAATTGTTATCGGAACAATTCCTTAATTGATTTTTATAAAGAATTATCATGCGTGAATTATCCGAAATACGAAAACATGTTCAACAAATGTTTTCATTATTTGGAAGCACATATACTTGCGAAAAAACTTTTTCAATTATGAGCATAAATAAGTCGAAATTTAGATCAAAATTAAGTGATAATCAAGGACATACAAGCAAAGTTTAATGACATCATTAAAATAAAACAACTACACAAGTCGCACAATACAAATGAATAACTTTTTATAAGCTTTTATATTCACATTATTTTTGTAAGTTTTAATAATAGTACTAACTAGTACTATTATTTCCACTTATTATTACCGCATCATTACCACAAAATAATGTGAATATATAATTCAATCAATTTTCATTGTAATTTTCATTGTAATAATTGTTGCAATGATTAAAAAATTATAATTATAAGTTTAGTTCCCGTTACATTTGTTTTTGTTAATAAATAATAGATTATTAGTTTGTAATACTTGTTGCTATAGTTATAGTTCTGTATTAACAATGAAAGTGATTTTACTTTCGTGTTAATAAATTGTGTGATTTTATAATAATTGCTGTTACAGTTAAAGATTTATATTATTATATAATATGGTGGATTTCAGTTATTTTTTTGTTTTAATAGACATATAATTAAAGATTTATATTAAATTTAGTATACTAATAAAAAAAAATAAGAAATAGTTTAAATGTATTTAAAACAAAAAAAATCGTGGTTATAATGTAGTTATAATCCGTTATAATACGTGGTTTTAATCCGTTTTTTATTATGGCCCGCCAAAAGATTCGGTAATAAGCCTAAGAAAAACTTTGGGAACCCCTTGTCTAGACGCACTAGACCAGTGGTCGGCAGACTGCAGCTCTTTGTATAGGCGTTCAAACAGTTAAGCTTCGACCTTTATTACCGATTTTTGTTCTATTTTTTATATACTAAATAGTAGTTGTGCGTATATTGTTTATTCCGTTTTTGGCCTCCTGAATTGTAAAGCTAGCTTTGACATCGTGTATACATCAAACGAAACTAGCACTTACCCACTATGTTGCAAAGTCCGGCTACAATGCGGTAAAGTCACTTTCCCGCATTGCAGCCGTATTTTCCCGCATTGTGCCAAATAAAATAATTTTTGGCCTCCTGAATTGTAAAGCTAGCTTTGACATCATTGTACCAAATAAAATAATTTCCAATATTGTAAATAATCTAAATAGTTGAGGAAGATAGTTCGTTCTGGACCCTCCACCTCCAATTCCGGCCCCCAACCTCGCTCCCACTTGCGGTTCCCACCCCACTTCCGGTTCCCACCCACACTTCCGGTTCCCACTCACACTTCCGGTTCCGGAAGTGGGGAAATTTTTGGAGACGGAAGTGGGGGAGCCGGAAGTGAGGAAAATTTTGGAACAGGAAATGGGGTGGAAAACAGAAGTTGGGGTGGAAACCGGAAGTGGGTGGGAACCGGAAGTGGGGGACGGAGGTGTGGAACCGGAAGTGGAGGCGGAGGGTCTATTTCTTTCTTAAATAATAATTGTCGGCCAAAAATATTTATACAAATTTCGTGCGGAAATTAAAACGCGACAGCTCGTTATCTGGAGCGCTTTCCACATTCTAATGTAAATAACTATTACAGGTTTATAAAAAAAACCAAAATCTTTACATTTCCACATAAAAACAATACATATAATTTATAGCTAATAAAACGAAATAAATCAATAATTCCTATCCCTAAACAGATTAGCAGCTTCCCGCCCAACGTATTATTCTTCTCCTCTGTCTCCCCTCAACTTTCTTCATCAATTCGATCCCTCCTCCATCCTCGTTCAAAATTTCTTCTCTACTCTCATCTCCCTCTCTCAGTTCTACGCATTCACTCAACAAGTCTCCTTTTTTTCTCCATATATCCTGCATACTCTATTCCTATCCTCCATCCAATAATTATTCTCTCTCTCTTCATTTCCACAACTGAATCTTGCCATTCCCACTCTCTCTTCCTAGGTATTTTAGCAGTTCTTCCGTTATTTTTTTCATATATCGCATTGTAGATTGTAGTATTGGTGGTGATGACTTGTAACGCGATCTTTGATCTATTGTACCCCACCCTCTTCCTCTAAACTTTGGTATACTTACCCATTTAGAGCGCCTCCTCTACTCTTGATTCCTTTAGGAATTTCAGTATCTGGGTGGGATTCAAGAACTTCAACTCCTTTGCGATCAAGCAGTGGGCCCAAAGATACATCTGTCTCTTGCGGAGCAGTGCTCCGCAGTCTTTGAGCAGATGAGCAGAATCTGCATCTGTCATCTTCCTCTAGGCCTAGAGTCTTGAGGTGTTTTCTAAGTCTGCAGTGTCCCGTCAGGACTCCTGCCAGAATTTTAAGCTTGTTCCTGTTTAGTATAAGGCAAGCTTTTGTTCTTTTCTGGTTAACAGATCCCAGCACTAGTTATTTCCAGGTTCTCATCCATTTTTCTCTTATATCTTCATCTAAACTTTTGTGGATGGTGTTCAAACTCATACCGCAAAAGGGTTCAGGACCTATAAAAGGATTACTTGATCCCTTCTTTGCTAGGTAATCGGCTTCTTCGTTTCCATCTATATCAGTGTGTCCTGGTACCCAGTATTGCGTTACTTTATTTTCGCTAAGCTTGTATTATAGCTTTCCCACACAGTCCCATACCAGTTTGGATCTGATGGTGTAAGAGCTACTGGCCTTGATGGCTGCTTGGCTGTGTGACAGGATAGCAATTCGTTTTTTGGGATAATTCCTGTCGAGGTTGAATTGTGCACATCTTTCGATTGCGTGTACCTCTGCTTGGAAGCTACTTGGGAATGTTCCCATGGATTCGAAGTATTTGATACGAGGTCCAAACACTCCTGCACCAGTACCTTCCTTTGTTTTCGAACCATCTATATCACATGGTAGCATTTTTCTCTATGTGGTATGCTGAGGATTCGTCGCTCCAAACGGCCTTACACTACACATTGTTGTGTAGTTTTTCTCGAAATGGTATTTGCATACCATTTCGCCTCTTGGTGCTTCCAGCCAGGGGATCTTGGGAGCGAGGCTGTTCCAGTCTCTGCTCCCGATTATTTTTCCTCTGCCTATTTCTTCCTTAAGCAATTGCTAAACCATACAATCGCCGATCTGGCCGCCCTCTCCACGACAAGATCAGATCCAGCAGGAGTTCCATTGCTGCTTTCGGGCATGACCCCATAGCTCCCGTGATGCAGACACACGCCAGTCTTTGAATCTATTCAAGGGGGGAGGCCTGCTTGGTTCTACTTCCCAACGCAACTGCCCCGTAAGTGATCGCAGGTCTCACTATCATAGTGTACATCCATCGCAGGATGGTGGGGTTACAATCCCACGTTTTCTCTGCCAGATTTCTGCACACCATTAGAGCGCGTTTGGCTTTTCCTATCACTGCTTCAG
This sequence comes from Phosphuga atrata, assembly GCA_944588485.1. Classification (NCBI taxonomy): domain Eukaryota; kingdom Metazoa; phylum Arthropoda; class Insecta; order Coleoptera; family Silphidae; genus Phosphuga; species Phosphuga atrata. Next base: position 8,054,096 of record OX155907.1, read on the forward strand.
CGTGTCTATTCCATAGGAGTTTGCTATCTAGTGTTATACCCAGATACCTCATCTCCTGTTTGTATTCTACTGCCCTCCCATCTGACAGTATGGGCTGTTGGCAGTTTAGTTTCTCTTTTTAGTAAATGGTATCACCGTGGTTTTGCTCGGGTCGAGTCTCAGTCCCACTGTTGGACACCATCTACTAGTTACTTTGTGGCCTCTCTGTCTGATTTCACAGAGCGTTCCCTCAAACTTCCCTCTGGCTATGATGCCTATGTCATCGGCGTAACCTTGACATTTGATGAAGTCGTTCAGCCTAGCCAGTAATTCATCAATTACCCGGCGCCACATCAGTGGTGATAGCACACCTCCCTGTGGGCACCCTCGAGTTGTGGAGATCTTGATGGTGTCTCATCCCACTTGTGCCTCCGCCGTTCTGGTTCTCAGCATTGCTCCCATCCACTTCTAGATAGTGCGGTCGATATTCCTTTGAACCCCCAAACCCCCTGGCTACGCCCATGTACTAAATAGTATTGATCTATTTCTACAAAAATATACTCGTTAAACTGGTTATGTAATATTTTAATTTAAACCTCACAAAGAATTTCCACTTCTGGGGTAGAAGAGACAGCAACAGGGACCACTCCCTCTGCTGAAGCCATAATGGCCGAGGCCGAGCACGAGAAAGTCAGCTCGGATTACCGAAAGGACGACCTAGACCCTTTTTGTACTTTACATATCGCTCACGTGGTGTCACTTTGCCGCGGTGTGAGGGCTTAGCTTCGTAATGAATCACTGGATGATACCGACTGGAGTCCAACTCCGGTCGGAGCGGCCAATGGTGACCGAACAATCAAGAACTTCCAAACCCTTAATCCAAAGGTGTCATCCGACCCGTGCCGAAGGGACTGGTTGGTGGCCAAGGGCAACCGGCCATCGCTAACGAAGCCTCTCTGATACCTGGCGAACTCAGAGCCTTACCATTTCAAGCGGGGCTCAGACATGGCGGACCTTTATTTCCCTTGCTACTCGTGGGATCTTTTATGAAAAAAACCCAAAAATTTAATCCTTGTGTGCGGGACCTAACCATTACAGATTTGGCGGATCAGATGGAGCTTGAGCTCCACGATCCGAGAGAAGGTACCAGTCGAGAGAGACCCACTCCCAGACAGAAGGCAGATGTAGAGGTAGTAGCGGCAGCTACAGCGGTCCCTTCCCCGGATGTTACGACCGTAACAGCGGTCACTTACGTGGTGGAACAGACAGCAACACCGGCCACCCCCCTGCTGAAGCCATATTGGCCGAGAACGAGGAAGTCAGGAAGTCGGATTACCGAAACGACGGCCTAGACCTCACACTCGTAGACATGAGCAGTCCAGCCATGTCTACCGAGGCAGAGGATGATGTTCTTCTTGCAGAGACAGAGGAGAGCTCGCCGCCTCCAGTCACAAAACAAGAATGAGCAGCTGGCGCACCAAAATAGCCCAAGTAAACATCCAACTTGCTAAGGCAGCCTCGGCTGTGATGGCCAGGATGTTCACTAAACAACACCTAGGACTAGCGCTGCTGCAAAAACTCTGGAGCTACGGAGGTAAGATCGGAAGACTCAGCAACTGGGAATGTAAGGTGGTATGGGACAGCCGAGAGGTCTCCCATAGAACTTGCATTATGGTAAGGATTATTTATCACATTAATTACTTATGCCTTTTAGAATTCTTAACACGGGATTTCGTTCCGATCCAGGCCCTCATCAAGACCGTCGGCCTCCACCGCGAGGTAGTGATCGCATCAGCATACTTCCCTAGCGATGGTAATAGCATACCACCCATAGAAGTACAAAGGCTGGTGGAACACCGTATTAAGCGAAGAATGCCACTCATCTTGGGATGTGACGCGAACGCCCACAACGAGATGTGCGGCAGCACGGACACCTTTTAGAATACCTCATTAAAGAAAATCTAATTGGGACATTAAATTCATTATAAAATTTTTATTGAATTATAAAAGAACATTGGGTTATAGAGGCTGCGATGTAGATAAATAATGAATGGCTGGCGGGGACTGGTCCTCACAGAGCGCCCAATTCTTACCTACGGCTCCAAGCGCAACATCCCGGTAACTGCATCGACATACAGGCTAAACTAGGTAAGGATAGCCAGATATGGCGAAACATGGTGGAAGGCAGCAGTTTCATCATTATCAAGTTGTAGCATGAGAAGATAACTTTTAAATGGTACAGTTCTGAATACCTGTGGGCGCGGCCAGAATGGCTGTAATGATGTCAGCACTGCATCAAAAATTTCAAATATACAACACTAATATCAACTTCAACGCACAAGTTGGCATCGCAAAAGAAGCACCGCAGGATAGTAGGGGTTACCCAACACTGAAGAGGACCAACGGAAATGGCGAGCGCCTCATAAATCTTTGTGACAACTACAACCTGGTCCTAAAATCAACCGCGTTCAAGCGACTACCAAGGAAGACCATGTCCTGGAAGAATCCAAATCACTGAGTGAATTTCAATTAGACCATGTGGCTATTGACAGAAAATACCACAAAGGAATACAAAAGGTTAAGGTATTGAGGAGAGCAAACCTCGACTCTGACCATTATCTCTCCTTAGTTAAGACCAATCTACAACCCTTGAGAATAGCACACAATACTCCAAAGGTCTGGAGAATACCGAGGTTTAACAACGGGCGAGTAATAAGGATTACCACTTCCAGACCACCCTCGAGAAGAACACACAGAAACAAGGGTGGCCTACTCTTCAAAAGGCTCTACTGGATGCCACTCATGAAACTAAACCTGCTTCATCACACAAAGGCAAGCACCCCTGGTGGACCACATAATGTTAGCAAGCTATAGAGGAAAGGCGCAGCGCCTGGTTCAAGTGGAATCAGCGCAAAGATGAGGTCAACCATCAGGCATTCATGGCGCAAAGAAAAACAGCAGCGAAGTAAGACCGACCTCAACAACTACAGGGGCATCTCCTTGTTGCTTATAACCTACAAGATCTTCTCTAAAACCCTACAAACTAGAGTCACCAAACAGCTAGACTACCAACTAGGTGAATACCAGGCTGGTTTGCGTGCGAGTAGCTCCTGCACAGAACAGATTCAAAACCTCAAGACAATCCTCTCACATAGGAGCCGAGGGGGATACACCTGGGTAGCCCATATGGTAGACTTCAAAAAGGCATACGACTCAATAGACCGACAGACCCTCTTCTCTACCTTGTGGGAGCTAGACCCAAATAAGAAGACTACCAGACTGGTCCAAGCTACCCTGAAAAACACCACCTATAAAGTAAAGTTCAGGGGTGAACTCTCCGCGAGCTCTCCCATCCAGACAGGAGTCAGGTAGGCGGATGGCCTCTCGTGCATCTTCTTCAACTGTGTTGTAGTGAAAATCATCACAGAATGGAATTCTACATTGTCACCAGAAGCAGGACTGAAGCTTTGGTACAAGAAAGACAACCACAATGTACCCTGTCTAGCCTTTGCTACATCTCACCCTGTTGGTCAACAGCATGGAGGAGGCTATTCATCAACTACAGAGCCTCTACAATATTGCGGCAAAAACCGGCTTAAGGGTCAACATACAGAAGATTGAATTCATCACCAATACTAAGCAGGCTTTTTCTACAATCCCACTAGGAAACAATAATATCTGTAAAGTTCCTGCAGTCAAGTACTTGGGAGAATGGATCTCAGCAAGCGAGAGCGAAACCTTGGCCATAGACGCCAGGTGCACCAAGTTAGAGAGGGCCTATCATTCCTGTAGGAACATGTATAAATCCAAGTACCTATCCAAGAACATATCCATATCCAAGCTGAAGCACCACAGTTCGGTAATAAGACCCTAAGCACGCCTTGTCTCTCAGTGCCCCTTGATGAATCGAAAGGTCCCACTCAGGAAACTAGAACTTCAAAAGAGGAAGATCCTGAGGATCCCTACAGAATCAGGCACAATAACGAGCTCTACGAACATCAGGAAGACATAGTCGCATGTTTGAGGAAAAGACGACTGATCTTCGATGCGCACATGACCGCCTGAATCACTCCAGGCTCACCAAGAGGCTCACAGTGACAAATAGGGGAAATGCGTCCAAAGCCAAGTGGTTCTCCTCTGTTAAATCAGACTTAGAGGAACTGCAGATCCCTTTACAGACAACCGAACTCAATACCGACAGGCCATCCTGCAGGAAGTCTTCCCACTGTCCCTCACAAGCAAGCTGTGTACAGGCACTACCATACCTAAATGGACGGATGAGCGGAAGCAAAAACGAACTGAACACTAATATGCGCATAGCCAACTGGAATATAAGAAGCTTCTTCATAGCCGGAAAGCTATCAAACGTCGAAGATAAAATGAGCAGACTGAACACCGATATTCTCGGTCTAAGTGAACTCAGATGGTCCATCAAATGACATCAGAAAACGGAACACGGCTTGATGTACTACTCAGATGGATCGGATACCAGACATCAGTATGGCGTGGCAATAATGGTTCAAGCAGACGTTGCACGTGCAGGCTTAGACTGGAAACCTCTCATCGAATAATGAATATAATACAAGCATACGCTCCAACTGTGACAAAACTGACGAAGAAGTTTCTGCAGCAACATAGAGGAGCATACCCCACTATGGAAAAACGATCGCCTTTGTAATGTACCTGTACAGCCGCATACTTTTTTTTTGGAGGAGGGGAAATGCATTGCTGCACCCATGGAGCCACTAGGCTTCTTGGAGTGAGGGGCTCTCTGGTCGAGTTGTTCGTGACCAGCATACCCACTAAAACCCCCCCTGGGATCAGTACTCCACTTCGAAACCGCGTTAGGATTACTTCAAAGTGGTGATACTTTCCATACTGCACGTTCCTGGACAGCAGCCTGACTTTTCTTTCGTCTTTTGTTCTGAGTAGCGTTGCTCACATCTTTGCTACTGATTTCCAGTTGTCCTCGCTTTTGATCATTAGCTGTACCATATTAGCGGAGTTGATAGGCTCTCCCACCGCCGGCTCTGTTGTGATTCTGAGTTCAGCCCAATGCGGGCTTTCGAAAGTAGTATGTTCAGCTGCGTCTGCCTTGGAGGCGGTGGTGGCCTAGTAGTCAAGGTGTCAGACTTCGGAGCCGCAAGTCCCGGGTTCAAATCCTGGACATGGTAAAAATATGATGGCTCTGGCAAAGTCATCACAGGAAAAACCTGCCTAGAAACCTCCCCGAATAGTGGCTCGCCAATCACATTAAAAACTGTAAGGTTTTACCCTACACTTGTGTCTAAGATCAAGACACCAAGCACAAGTGTAGGATGTGGAAGGAGATTGGGGCCATGGAGAAGAAGAAGAGTCTGTCTTTTGGCAGTATCTGGAGTTGTCGCTTTCTGCCTTTACGATCCTTATATCCGAACATATGAGCCAAAGCTTCCGTGCCCGCTTAGTACTTGTGTTAAGTAGTAATGAACTTCGCCATGAGTGCACTTTAGCCTGGGATGAGAGTTCTGGTCCAGTTTCCTTCCTTGGCGTCGTTCCAGCGTTTCTGCCATCTTCTCATGAGTGCGCTTGTGTGTCGAGCTCTCCCTTCTGTATTTGTGCCTTGGTTGCTGGCCCGTTCCACAGCCATTAGGTCAATCGCCGGAACTGCCGCTACGACTTGTAGCGCCACATTTGACACTGTGCGGTAAGCGCAGCATATGCTTATTAACATGCTGCGTTGTGTTTTTAGTAATTTGTTTTTGTTTGTGGCTGCTTTTAGCGACTCCACCCAGGATGGAATTAACCACTTGATTTAGTAGCCTTTTAGAATGTATATTTGGGCCATTTCTGGGCATCACCTTACGAAGTGCTGTACCTGCACGTTCGGCTTTCACTGTTACGTTTTGGACGTGCCTGCTCCAGGAAAGCCGCTGGTCGATATGGACGCCGAGGTATTTCATTGTCGCTGTGGTGGGAACCAGCCTAACTATTATGTTGACAGACATGGGTTCAATTCTCTTGCGATACGTTAGTGCAATGAACTCAGACTTTCCTGAAGCTATTTGTAGTTCGTTTATTTCTATCCATGTATGTATCGCTTTTATTGCAGATTCGGCCCTCGCTACTATAGCCTTCTCGTTTTAGCTCGTCTTGTGTCAACTGACACCACGATTAGGTCGTCGGCAAATGCGATCAGTCTACAGTCTCTCAGGTCGTTAGTTTTTACCAGGTCCAAGACGTCATCCTATAGGATGTACCATAACAGCGGCCCGAGAACCGACCCTTCTGGAACACCGCAAGACACCTTATTGTGCCATCTATTTTTAGGGCAAAATAGCTTTTGATTAAATCAATTAGATAAGCAGAGACCTTTTTCGTCTAAGTGCGTTCACGACTTTCTGCCAAGGCACAGTATTTAATGCATTTTTTACATCTAGCGCGACCGCTAGGCATATCTTTCTGTGTTTTCTTTTTCCCAGATTAGCACAACGGGCAATCTTCATCACCTCCTGGTTGGCGTGAGTTGTCGACCTTCCCTCTCGGAACCCATACTGAAATGTTGATAGTCCGCCATGCAGATCGAATTCCTGGCTTATCCTCGTGGCTATTATTCGTTCGAAGAGCTTGCCGATGGTGTCTAGTAGGTAGATTGCGAGAAATGATGTAGCAGTAGGATTACCAGGTTTAGGCAGCAGAACCAGTCTGGCCTACTTCCACCTTTGGGGAATTTCCACCTAAGATGATCTTTCCTTTCTTAATAAGGATGCTCCGGCAGTAGGATAGTTGCGGTCTGACTATTGCCATAGGCCATGTTTTCCCAGTTTTCTTTTTCCTGAAGTATGTAACTTATAATGGTTCTGGGACCAATAGGTTCTCCTATGTTTACTGTTGCTGATTCCCTTTCGTCTTGCTATCTCGAGCATTCGAAGATGGCGTGCCTCACACTGTCTGTCTCCACGCAGTACACACATGATTCATCTGAAGCCCGGCCAATATGTTGTGTAGATAATCTCTAAAGCAACCATGGCCAGAAAGTGCTTGGGTCAGATGATAACTTATTTCACCGTGCTTTCTTTTGATCCAGGTGGCGATGTTCGGAATAAGTAATCTAGTCCACTGTCCTGTTTCCGTAAACTCCCACCTTCTCTGCCACTGTTCAAGAAGTTCCTCTCTGGCATTTTTTTATATCCTGTTGTAGCCGGTTTCGTAAAGCTTCTTTCGCTCTTCTGCGAGTAGGTCAATTGGGAGAATGCCTGCAATGACCAGGGCAGCTTCCCCCGATACCGTTTGATATCAACTACATACGCGTATAACCATTTTCCGTTGTATAGCTGTTAATTTTTGTAAATTTCCATTTGATTGCAATTCCTTGGCCCATATTGGCGCAACGTATAACATCGTAGCCTGAACAACAGAGCTCAGAATTCTGCGCTTCCTACTTTTGGGGCACCCTACGCTTGACATTAGTTGTTGTAAGCCTGCCATAATCCTCATTCCTTTAGCCGCCGCTTCTGTTAAGTGTGCAGTAAACGATAGCCTTTTATCAATCGTCACAAAAAGGTATTTTATTTTATGTTTTGGTATTATCATTATGTCTTCGATTTTAAATTTTATTAGGCTTTGTGTTCTCAGACCTGTAAGCAGAACCGCTTCGTTTTTTTCTACTGTTAGGCTAAGTTTTCTGGATTTCATCCATGCACCGATTTGAGCGATTACATGGTTTGCCGTTTGCATGAGATATACTTTTATTTTTCAAGCTTTCCATTATATCTTTCCAGTTCGAGCTGTTGAAGGCATTCCTAACGTCAAAGGTTAGCAGAGCACACATTTTTCTGGTTCTCAGCGATCCCGATTTGGCATTTTCTGCTATTTCTAAAACGGACTTTAGGGCATCAATGGTTGACCTTCCTTTCCTGAATTCAAATTGTTTGTCGGATAATCCGGTTACGGCCTCGAGGTCATCTTTTAATCTAGTTAGCAGAAGTTCCATTAATTTTCCAGAGACGTCCAGCAGACAGATTGGCCTATACGATCTAGGGTCGCCAATAGGTTTATCCCCTTTTCTGATAAGGACTAACTTTGCTCTCTTCCATCTGTCTGGAAAATTTCCGGCAGCTAACAGTGAGTTCATGGTGTCTAGTACAAATTTAGATTGATTTTGCACTGTTATCTTCATAATCTCAGGTGGAACTTCATCTGGGCCAGGCGCTCTACCGGTGCTTATTTTCATAGCTGCTGCCTTTGAAGGGTGGTGTATTTCTGACTTCGGGCTGCTCTCAGTCAATAAGGGTATGCCGTGGAAACAGTTCCTCAGCCACACGGCGCACTTCCTCCATTGTCATTAGTAGGTTTTGCGGCTTGATATTTAGATTTCTCCTAATTTTTTGGAAGGCGTCCCCCCATATGTCCCCATCTAGATCGGCCCAGAGTTTCCTCCAATATTGTTCTTTCGTACTATTTATAATGTTAGAGTCGCCTTGCGCGCTTTTTATTGCGCTTGTGATCTCGGCCTTGGTCGTGACGTCCATTCCCTTTATATGCAGAACGCTGTCGTCAGAAATGACACGTATGTCGAGATCCGGCCGCTTTCCTTTGATGTGGTCTCTAAGGGTCCGACCATTTATACCTCTTACTTCCAGGAGGAGGTCCCCTGTTTTAACCACCTTCCTGACTTTGGTTATCGAAACTTTTGGAAGGTTAAGGTCGCCCTGACCATTTTTAGTAAGTCTGTGTAGGCACTTCCATCTTCTGTCGTTTGGTCTTTGGAGGATGACCCGTGGCTGAGGTTTTTTTTTTCTCAAGTGGCTCCACTGAAACGGAAGGACAGAGGGACCGCCAACGATGGCATTACTGCCTCTGTCCACCCTTCGAGTCTTCCCGCAACGGGCACCAGATGATCTTTATTTATAGTAACATGTTTTACTTAAAAAATACAAGATGCTATGCAATAGCATTTACAATACAACAAAAATAAAACAAAACAAAAAAAAAACCTTACCGCCCTTGTTCCCACCCAGGCAACTCCTTAGCCCGCATGACTGAAGTCGCGAATTAAGGCACACCTCCGCCCCACCTCGCCAGCGAGGCCACCCGCCACGGCTTCGACCCTGACTTCCCCATCCAGGGCCGACGCCAGGGCCTGTCGTTCCCTCTCCCAACGCGGACACGCCACGAGAGTGTGCTCGGCGTCGTCGCGCACGCCCTATCCACAGGATGTGCACCTGTCGTCTGGGGCTTTCCCTATCCTGTGGCCACGCCCCGAAGGACCCGTGTCCGGTAAGAAGCTGGGTGTCGCCCCATCTACCGAATTGAATCAGGCGACGAGTCCACGCGCCGTTTCCGCCGCGTGACCACCTCTCCTGCCAGCAGTCAAGTAGTTGCTCCCGAGCAACTCTCCTTGCCTCCCCGCGGTTCCCACCAGATGTTCTTGCGTCCCACACCGACGCGCGCTCCATAACAAGGAGGTCCGCGGGAGGAAACCGCGATATGACCTCCACGGCGTCACTGCTGACAGTGCGGTAAGCCGGGAGACCCTAATAGCCACCGGGCGAAGTGCCCACTGAAATATATACTAACTGGAACAAGCGCTGGCCTCTTGGCATGTGCGGGCCGAGAGAGAGGTCCCAAGGACCTCCCTTCATCCTTGTCTAGCCAACACTGTAGTCGAGAGTGGGAGGATGTGATACAGTCAGAGCGAAAAACTAGTTGTACTGAGTTGTATCAAGAGAGTGAGATCGTTCAATCGGTGAGCATATTATAAACCGAAGTTTATATATTTTAATGAAAGTTGTTTTCAAAACGACAATGGTAAAATATTTGCAAGGAAAAATGCACATTTAGTTTTCCTTTTGGACTGTACTAGACGAAGACAGTGCGAGAGACACTTTGTGATGCTCTCTCTCGGCCCGCATAAGCGAGGAGGCAGCGCTCGTTGCAGTTAGTATATATTTCAGTGGCAGTCCCCGTCGCAAACGTTCCCTGTTACGGACGTTAGCCCTCACCGCCGCTGCCCACACCGGTGCCGCGTATAGGAGTCTGCTGGTGGCCACACTGGCCATAAGCCTCCTCCTACCCTCCCCAGGCCCGGTGGCCTTGGCATGAGACGCGCCACCTGTTGTGACGCGCGTGCCGTGGCTGAAGGTTGCGGAGCTCTTTTAAGAATCTCGGACCAACTGGACTGCTGTGCCTGGGTTGTTCCCATAGCAGGTTGTGGTTTTTGGGGGCAGTAGACTCTAATATATCCGTGCGAGCGAATATATATTTCAGGATTTTTTTGGCCTAAGCCAGTCCTCGGTTCTCGTCTTATGGATGGCCAGATTTTTTATCCATTTTTCTCCATGGTGGACAGAGGTTAGCAGAGGAGCATTTTCTCCATGGTGGCGCCGTAGCACAGTCAAAGAGGTCCTTTGTATCGGTGGGGGCGTCTGGATTTTTTATGACAATCTGGTAGACAAAGAAAGGCGCATACTGAGAATATCTTGGGTATAAAGAGTGTCTAACGCTGATCAAGTCAAAAGAACTACTTCATACTAAGATGAGAAGAAAATCCGAATACCTGGGGCACATCATGTGAGGGAAGCGTTACAAAACCCTCCGATTAATTATTGAGGGGATAATACATGGAAAGGGGTGGATTGATAGGCGACAGAATTCATGGCTGAAAAACCTACGCCGTTGGTTCAACGGTATGACCACTGATGTGTTCCGAGCATCCGTGTCAAGAACGATAATGGTCAATTGGATCGCCGTGCCAAGGTCGGAAGGAAATGGTGTGAGAAGAATAAGAAAGGACAATAAGTGGTGGTAAAATAACACGATCAATAACAAATTGATTGTTAGCAATTGATTTTAAAACTTCTTTGTTTTTCTAACTAATGGCATTTTACATGATTTTTTTTCAAAAAGACTGTATATATACAATGTAGAAAATATATAATAATTATATATAAAGTTTTGTCGCACCATCAAAATAAGAAATGAATTTCAGTTAATATAAATATATAATATACCCATTCAAATCTATAAATACTTTTATAACAATTAAAGTAACATCAGATCGTCGTGCAGCATGAAGACTAATGTGATACCATAATTTTAATTATTTCTACTATTTTATTATTGCGCGAGGTAATATTGATATAAAACGCCGGCCACCAGTTTTTTTCTTGTTCACAGATTGTGCTCAGAAAAACAGTGCAAATGACAAAAAAAAAAAAAAAAAAATAGAACATTATTTACAAAAATAACATTAAATATACTGTTACTTAAATAGAAAACACAATTTCACGAATATACAAAAATAATAATTAAGAAAAAACAAGTTTAGAAAACATTTATCCTAAAATCAAATAGTTATTCCAATAATTTACTTTTTTTTATAAAAATTTGTACTGTTAATGTCAATCAAAATTGTACAACATCAATTGCAATTTGATTTTAATACAATATTAACGGGAATACAATTACAACCCTTGAAATTGATTTATTGTACTAATATAGTCAAAACAATTGTAGTTGCATTTACGTTAAAATCTAATGATACTTTTTGCTGACAGTTTTTCTTTCCTTTTTCCGTTACATACATAAGGTCCTTAATTATTCTATGTTATCTAATATCATTTAAAGTAGCAAATTAATATTATAAACTATTTACATATGCAATATAAATAAATTTGAGTTCTTCAAAAAGTAACAAAACAAAATGTGATCGTCAGATAACATAGAATAACAAAAATATAGTTATAATGTATGAAAAAGACAAATAGTAATTCCTTTCTTTCCAAAAACTAATAATAAGAAAATATATAAAAAAATCACATGTTTATATGCAGCTAGTTTTCTCTTATTTGGTTTCACGAACTCTCAGAGATCAATCCTAGGACGGTACTGCAAAGTTAGCGGAGGATTCTGAAATCTCCATCTGGTCACGTATACGAACTTCAGTGTGTGATCTTTACCTAATAATTCATCATTGCACAAAATATCGATCTAAAACAAACGCTCCATTAACATTTCACATATTATTTTTCAACAACATTTACACAATACAAATTTAGGATTTCACTCGGGATTCACAAATCGTGCTTACACATAGTCATGTCTTATCTAAATCATTTATTCGAACAAAAACAATTCTTCCAACAGTTCTATACAAACTGAATTTATTAATTATTGGTTTAAACCAGGGACTAAAAACGAAAAATATTTCATTCGTTTCTGATCAGAACGAAAACGAATCGTTATTTACGTTTATCACCCAGAACATATCGTTTTCGTTTTCGTGAACCGAAATCAAATAACGGTTAAAACCGGTTTTGGAAATTTTACTAAATTCGTTCACGTAACTTATAAGAAGCGTTTGGTTTTAAATTTGCCAAATCATAATTGGCAAAATTTATTAACTAAAAATTTATGTTTCTAAAAACTTTCGTTAAATGTTAAAAATCTTAATCGGTTGCACTTTGAGTGGTATTTTGATTTCTTCTAAACGCGAGAGGAAGCGAACAAAATTGTATATGTGGTAAAAGTACGTAGTTTGGAAAATGTACACATTTGCCGGCATATGTACACATATTCCTTCTTGGTTGGTAAATGTAAGTTCAACTTACATTTACCAACTATTTCCGGCAAATGTGTGCATATACCTAATGATGTTGGCAAATGTATAAAGGTTTTTAAAAACACCTAATATTTACTATTTTGGGCGTCCTCATATATAACGAATTTAGAATTACAATAAAAAAAAATTATTATACAAGCGGATAAAATTATAATTAGGAGGAGGTATAACGAACTAGAGATGAGCATGGCACGACTTTCTCGTTCTAGATCCCATCCCGTGGGATGGATCCCTGTCACTGTCCCATCCCTTCACATTTTCGGCCCACTGTCACACCCCACAAATCTAAAATTTTCGTCCCATCCTATCCCATCTCATCGCATCCCATCCCGTCCCATCCCATCCCATCCCATCCCATCCCATCCCATCCCATCCCATCCCATCCCATCCCATCCCATCCCATCCCATCCCATCCCATCCCATCCCATCCCATCCCATCCCATCCCATCCCATCCCATCCCATCCCATCCCATCCCATCCCATCCCATCCCATCCCATCCCATCCCATCCCATCCCATCCCATCCCATTTTTCGCATACAGTAGACTTTCTTTTCGATCCACACTTTCTTTACGATAATTCGTCCTAATTTAATTTTTCCGAAATTTCTCTATCTGACCTTTTCATAGTTGTGTGGGGGTGGATGAGTGGCTAGCTCGTAGAGAAAATAGACGTTGTTGTTTCCTCCGAGGAGGTTCTTTAATATATACAAATTTACAAGGGGGTGATCGGCGAGGTGGGGATTTCGGCGTGGGATCTGCACGGCGACAGAGCTGGTGGTGGGTAAAACGGCGTCCTTCTGGAGGGTCGGCGATGTCCGGCTGAGGCCCAGTGTGTAGGGCTCCGGGCGAGCGGAGTCGAATTGGCTCTTGAACGTTTCGTCCACACCGGGGAGCGGAACGTTTACTTCATAGAGTCGTTACGGCTCTGGGGCTTGCAAACATTCTGTCCACACACGGGCGCAGAAAGTTTAAAGTGCTGAGAGTGGTCGCTGTTCTTTCGCTTGCCAACGACCTGTCCACACAAGGGCGCAAATGTTTCAAGTTAGAGGGATAGCACTGCTCTGCCTTCTGGTGGCGAAGGGGCTGCTTTTATATGATTCTGTGAGGGTGTGGCTCATCCCTCTGCTGCCGTGGTGTGTGTATGGGGGTTAGTTTGGGGGTGCGACGGTGGCGCATGCGGTAAGGGTAGTACGGAGCGCTCTGGTACTACCGGCGCTGCGTACGTCCCGTTACAATCTCCCCCTCAGGACCCGTAAGACGTCCCGGCAGAGGGTCCTGGATTTTCCGGGGTCGGCCTCTCTTTCGTATTGGGCAGGTGGGAAGTCCTTCTTTCTCGTTTCATTTTCGTAATGCAGACACGTGGTATGTGGCCAATGGGGTGGATGGTGCATCTCTGGCTGCGATCTCGTAGGAGGAGGGTCCTTTGGCTGTCAGGATTACGTACGGTCCGTACCGTTTTGGCGCAAATTTTGCCGTTGTTTTGTTTTTCGCTCTACTGACTGGGTGCGATGTAACCCTTACCAGCTCTCCGGGCAGGTATGGGTCTGCGGAAATTCTTTTTTTGTCTGCATACGTTATCCTCTGATCTTGCGTTTTCTCGTGTCGTTCTTGGGCTGTGTAAAAAACGTTGATCAGCTTGGTTAGTCGGATGGTGATGTCTGGTAGGTGGATATCCTTCTTCATGATATCCCTGAGGTCATGTTCTACATCGCTGGGAGTTCGGAGTTCCCGTCCGAACGTGAGGTATGCGGGGGTCATCCCGGTTGAGGTGCAGTGGGCAGAGTTCATTGCGAATCGGATCGCAGGGAGCTTATTTGGCCAATCGGTATGAGCTGTGCCGACTTGGATGGCAAGTTGTGCTTTTAAGTCTCTGTTCTTCCTTTCCACTGGGTTGGCAGCAGGGTGGTACACTGGAGTAAAGTGATGGTCTATCTCGAACCAGTGCGTGATCTGTTGCATGATGGCACTTATGAATTGCGTGCCATTGTCGCCATTGTCGGTAGTCCATAACGTAAGAATACTTCTTCTGTTAAGGTTTTACCGCAGGCGATGGCGGTGGCGGCTTCTAGGGGGAATAGTTCGATCCACCTGAAAGCAGTATCCTCGATTATGAAAATCCATTTTTCCTTTGAGGGTCCTTCTGGTAGGGGGGCGAACAGATCGATGGCTAATACCTCGAATCTTCTATTCATTACGGGAGTTTGGAGCAGCCCAGGTGGCTTGCTGTTGGCTGCTTTGTATTTCTGGCATTTTTGACAGTGGCGAACATAGTCAGCGACGTTGTGTCGGACTCCTGGCCAGTAATTATTTCTTAATATTTTCCGCAGAGTGCGTTCTGTTCCGTAGTGACCAGCGGTGGGGTCGTCGTGGAATTTCCTTAGGATGTCTTTCCGGTTTGCCTTCGGGATGATGAGTTGGGGTTCGTCGGTCTCGTCATCGGGAGAGTATCTGTACAGGATCCCCTCGTTCATTATGTAGCCCTTGGCAGTCCACTGTCTGGTTTGTTCGGGGTTGTCGGATTCGAAGACGTCCATTACATTGCCGTCTTTTTCATTTCTTCATCGGCTAGCTGTTCTGTCCGTAGTTCACCTGTTGCGTAGGTGGGCAGGTCGAGGCTAACGTAATTGATTGGAATTTCGTCTATGGGGGGCCTTGACAAGAAATCTGCAATTACATTTGCTTTCCCCGGCGTATATTCGATCTTTAAGTTGAATGGCTGAAGTTGCAAGGCCCACCGTGCGAGGCGGCCGCTGGGTGATTTTATGGTCATCAGCCATCGTAGTGATAGGTGGTCCGTGAGGACGATGGCGGGGCTGTCTTCTATGTATCCCCGAAAACGTTGTACGGCCCAAACGACAGCTAATGCCTCCCGTTCGGTAGTGCTGTAGTTGGTTTCTGCTTTAGTGAGGAGTCGACTAGCATATTCTATCAGGCGTTCGTCATTACCGCCCCCCTGCATCAGGGCTGCTCCTAATGCGTAGGCACTGGCATCCGTTCGTAAGGTATATGGATCTTCGGGCCTAGCTTGCTGGAGGATCGGTGCTGTGGCGAGTGCCTCTTTGAGCCACTGAAAAGCTGCCCGTTGCGGTGGTCCCCAGGTCCAAGGTACGTCCTTTTTTGTCAAATCGCTTAGGGGCTTGGCGATTTTCGAAAAGTCCTTCATGAATTTGCGATACCAACTGCAGGTTTGTAGGATGCTCATGGCTGTTTCAGGTTCCTGGGCGCTGGTCTCTGCAGGATGGCAGACACCTTGTCTGGGTTTGGCTGGAGCCCTTCGAGACTGATTATATGGCCCAAATATTTAACCGTGGGGCTGCCAAATTTGCATTTTCTACGGTTTATTCGGAGGTTGAAGTGATCCAGTCTGTTGAACACCTTTTCTAAGTCTACGAGGTGGTCTTGGAATGTTTCCGATAGGACGATTATGTCATCCAGGTAGACTAGGATCCTTGTGGGTTCTAGTCCTGTTTTCACGCGGTCCATCAGTCATTGGAAGGTAGCGGGTGCGTTCCGGACTCAGAACGGCATCTAGTATATCTAAAGAGGCCAAAAGGTGTGATAAAAGCCGTCTTGTCCTGGTCTTCCTTCCGGACTCTCACTTGGTGGTAGCCGGATTGTAAATCCAGAGTGGAAATCAGGGCTACTTTTGTGGTGGCGTGTAGAAGGTCGTCGATTCTCGGCAGTGGATAGTTATCTGGCTTGGTGATGGCATTTAACTTTCGATAGTCGATGCATACTAGAACTTTCCCATCTGGTTTTGGAATAAGTACCACGGGCGCGGCCCAGTCGCTTTCGCATTCTTCGATTATGCCCTCCTGCAGGAGTTTCTGTAGTTCGCTTTTTAGGAGCTCGGCTTTGATCGGTGACAGTCGGTACGGTGACTGTGCGACCGGGATATGTTGTTCGGTGTGGATGGCATATTCTACGGCCTCTGTGGGAGGGCCGGTTCTAGCGAATCTTTTGCTGTGTTTGGTTAGTAGGTGGCTTAGTTGACTCCTCTCGGTGTGGCCTAGTTCCGTTGCCTCGTCCTCGGGCCGTAGTTGAATCTCCTCTAGTTCCAGGGAAGCTAAATGTAGGTCCCATTCCATATCTATTTGTGTGATGGTATGTTGCAGCATGAAGCTCACCGAATCTTCGAAAGGGATTTCGAAAGGAAAATGTTGAGGTAGTGCAGCCGGTCTTGGTGATTCAGGCAGAGGCGTAATAAAGGGCTCGTGGCTAGAGAGTTCCATCGACCGCTCGTGCACCATGAGGCTGTTGATTTCTTTGTCCCTCGCTATATCCTTTTCCTGGGGTTCTCGCAGGGTGATTGGTCTGTCTTCCTTCTGGGTGAAAGTATTCCTTCTCCTCGTTCCAGAACGACCAGGTCCGGCGCTTTAGGTTTAATATTAAACCGGCGTCTTCCAGGAAGTCGATTCCCAGTAGCGTTTTGGGGTTTGGGGTGTTCGGGATATATACAAAGTTGGTTTGCACCACTCGGTCGCGGAGTCTGACGGGCGCGCGTGTGTATAGCGTTTTCTTAACGCCACTGGTCCCGTCCGCCAAGGTGAGTCGAATCGCTTTCTCGTGGAATCGGCACCCTTGCTTCCGGAGTTCTTGGTATAATTCTCCTGATCGGACTCCTGTGTCAAGGTATGCTGTGCCAGATGCTTTTCCGACGTGGATGTTCAATGCTGGTCTGTCCCTGATTTGCAGCCCTAGGTCAGCTGCACAAAATCTTACTGCTGGCGGTGATGTTGCTGTATTCGGTGGCGAGCAGTTGGGACAGTTTATTTTTATATATCCTGGCATTTGACATCCGTAGCATTTTAGTTCTGTGCTCCTTCTCTCGTTGGCCTGTGTGCGTTTGTCGGTTTTTTCCTTTTTCCTACACTCTTCGAAGGTGTGTCCGTGGAATTTACAAAATGTGCACCTCGTGCGAGACTTCTGGATTTCTGGTTGGGAATTTTGTTTTTCTCGCATGTGTGCTTCCAGCGGTCCTGCTTGATCTAGCAACCCTCGAAAATTATGTATCGCGGATCTTGGGATCCTATCCCTGATGCCATAATTGAGTAATCCATTTAACATGTTCAGTTGTGTCTCCTCCGGTAGCTGGTTTGCTAGTTGTGCGAATAGCGCCCGTTTTTTTACTAGGAAATCGCACGTGGGTTTCGCTGGTTCCTGTGATGTGGAGAAAATCTCCATGAAAGTTTTGTATGCTGGCTGGTTCGGTGCAAATTCATTTTTTATTAGCGTTTTAGCCTGTTCCCATGTTTACACCGTGTGTTTTACTCCTGTCGACCAAGTGTTTGCGGGTCCTTCCAATAGCATCCGCACTCCTTGAATAGCGTTTTCGTCACTTATATTTTGAATCTGTTTGAAAAAATCCACGCTGTCCAGAAAGTCTTGCAACACCTCTCGATTTCTAGTTCCCTGGAACCGCGCGGTATAGTAGGTGGAATGCCTCTGTGTGTTTGGTTGGATGGCCTGGAGAAGTTGCTGTAGCTGTTCTGCCGATAACGCCATCCTTCCGGCGATTTGGCTCCTTGTGATTGGAATTTTCCTTGTATTACGCTGCGTCTTCACAGCTCTACGTTGGGCGTCAGTTTGTGGGGATTGATGAGTGGCTAGCTCGTAGACAAAATATACGTTGTTGTTTCCTCCGAGGAGGTTCATATATATAAATTTACAAGGGGGTGATCGGCGAGGTGGGGACTTCGGCGTGGGATCTGCACGGCGACAGAGCTGGTGGGCCTGGTGGTGGGTAAAACGGCGTCCTTCTGGAGCGTCGGCGATGTCCGGCTGAGGCCCAGTGTGCAGGGCTCCGGGCGAGCGGAGTCGAATTGGCTCTTGAACGTTTCGTCCACACCGGGGCGCGGAACGTTTACTTCTTAGAGTCGTTACGGCTCTGGAGCTTGCAAACCTTCTGTCCACACACGGGCGCAGAAAGTTGCAAGTGCTGAGAGTGGTCGCTGTTCTTTCGCTTGCCAACGATCTGTCCACACAAGGGCGCAAATGTTTCAATTTAGAGAGATAGCACTGCCTCTGTCTTCTGGTGGCGAAGGGGTGCTTTTATATGATTCTGTGAGGGTGTGGCTCCTCCCTCTGCTGCCGTGGTGTGTGTATGGGGGTGCGTTTGGGGGTGCGACGGTGGCGCATGCGGTAAGGGTAGTACGGAGCGCTCTGGTACTACCGGCGCTGCGTACGTCCCGTTACAGTTGAATTTTTTTTGTTTTTATGTGTCAATTTCCGCCATGTTATATGTCAAAAAGTGCTCGAACTTTTTGACGTATAACTAAATATGTGCCCAAAATTTTCATATTTTCCACGCCTTTCAAACTTGGCGGATGCGCTTAACTAACCCTAAAAAGGTATATCCTTTTTCGTCGCAAGCGGATGGTAAGACTTTTCAGGAACTACATTGTGATAAATATGCCCGAACTAGATTTACTAGATCATCAAAACTCTTGTCAAAAACTTGTCGTCCCATCCCATCCCACGCGACCTTCATACAACTGATCCCATCCCATGGGAAGATGGGATGGGATATCTATCTCTAGTTGTGACCTCATTTTTTTCAAAAAAAACAGGGACCAACAATCCCAGCTGAGGAAATTGTACCCCACACTGTGACTTTAGGTGAATGTAAAGGCCTTTGATGAAAATCTAAGGGATTGGTGTCAGCTCAGTACCACATGTTGTGCCTGTTAACGTATCCACTTAAGTGAAAATGGGATTCATCACTGAAAAAAAACAATAGCATCCTTAGGAACGTTTTCGAGAAATGCCTCACATGCTTTTCTTCGATAATTGAAATCTCATTCTGAGAGTTCCTGCAGAATCGTCAACTTCTAAGGATGGTAGTGAACGTCATCGTGATCGATCTGAAAGTCCTCCTCCAATTCGCCTCACTGAACGATCTGAAAGTCCAAGGGCATACGCATGTTTGCGCGCAGAACGCCGTGGGGATTGCAAGATTGAAACTTTTAATGTTCTGAGGTGATCTAATGGACCCAGGGACTCGAATTCTTCGTCTTGTCGCACTCCCGATTTGTCGGAACGAAGTGACCCTTGTAACAATTGATTTCCGGTCCGGGACATGACCCAACGGGGCTATATTGAAGCTAATTTGGAAGGCATGCTGGGTTGTGATCACAGAACATCAGTTCGAAAAGTCCTCGACGGCAAACGCACGCTTCTCACCGTTCCAACGCATGCTGGCGACTGACCGGGGTGGGCAACAAAACTTTAGAAACACGTCTCTCAAACGAGACCACTCCCGCCCCGCTGTGACGTCTACAGCCCGAATGGCGCACCTTTCAAAAAAGGAAGTTATGTTGCCGCACCCTGTACAATATATCTACCACTTTTTACTGTTTTGAGATATGGCATTCCCATTTTCTGGGTTATAAACCCCAGATCCTTTTATTGATTTATGGTAGTGAGTGCGCTTCCTTTTAAGGTATATTTATTATAGGGATTGTTAGGTCCAATGTGCAGTATAGGGCAGTTAGCCACATTTAAAAACATGAGCCACATGTAAGTGCACCTCTTCATTAAAGAAAGATCTTCCGGTAGTCTCCCAGAAGGGAATTACCACAAGAAAAAACAAAGAGACCTGTTCTGGTTAACAGACGGGAACTACAGTGGAACTGGCGCAGAAAGCGCATCCCAGCGGGTTTGCTTTTGCTCTTCTTCCCATTTCTTGCCCCCCTGCCTTAAGTGGGCCTTTGTAAGCCCACAAGTTGGCTCCGGGCCCAAGAAGGGAGCCTCGGCCCCACCTTTGGCGAGTGCGTCGGCCATTTCATTCCCATATACGCCCTGGTGACCTGGTGACCACATTAGCGTGAGTCTGTTACCTTTCACCAGTTGCTTTAGGGTTTGTTTACAGTTCCAGGTTAACTTGGAATTAAAATTGTGGGCTTTTAAATTCCTTAGAGCTACCTGGTTGTCCGTTAGGATGTAGATTTGCACTCCTTTAAGACGTTTCTTTGTGCAGATTTGTGCGCATCTTTCAATGGCTATAATTTCAGCCTGTAGTACCGTAGGAGCCTGGCCCAATGCCGTGGACTCCCCTGTGACTCCGGCTGTATATGCCAATTCCTGTACCCTTAGCAGTTTTTGATGCGTCGGTGTACCACATGGACGCTTGTCTCTCAGGTTTTTGATTCTTTGAACACTGCTTTGGCGGTCATTGAAGACCACTTCAACGGCTGTGCCAAAGTCGTGTTCTGTAGACATTGCGTCCCAGGGAAGCTTCAGAATTTTCTCTCCGATTTGTTCCCTTATTTGCATGTGTCTCTGAATAGGCGATGTACACCTTAGTCTCAGAGCACTGAGAAGACCTTCTTTTTCTACCTGTTTGTGCAGTGGGAGTAGGTCCAACAGAACTTCCATTGCTGTGGTTGGAGTAGGTTGCATCGCAGCTGTTATATCCAAGCACGCAAGCCGTTGAAGCTTTTGTAGCTTTTGTACTACCATACGAGTGAACCGTAGGTAATAATCGGTCTTACCACTGCTGTGTAAGACCATAGGACCATTTTGGGTTTTAGTCCCCATGTTTTCCCAAAAAGCTTACGGCAGATCCAAAAAGCCGTTGTGGCTTTTGAGAGCGTTTTGTTCAGATGCGAGTTCCAAGTGAGTTTCTTATCCAAGGTTACCCCTAGATATTTCACCTCCTCGGAGAACACTAACGTTTGACCATCAATGCTCGGAGCTTTCAAGTTTAGCTTCCTCTTTCTAGTAAAGGGGGTAAGACCATTAATGTTTTGCTCGGGTTGACACTAAGGCCCTCCTTCTTGCTCTTGTGGGATGGAGATAGGATCCCATGCTCATCTCTATAACGAACGTACTTTTATCAAAATTTCAATTTTTTTTCCTAAATGTATTTTTTGATGAAATTTGTTTTTATGTATAACAAAATAATATCAATTATTTCAAACAAATTTTAACCTTAGTATACAAGTATATTTTATTTCTGTTTATTATTTTTAACTTTTACCTATATGCGTTGGAAAATGTACCGAATGTACCGACTTGTACCGATTAAAGTAGATATATGAAGCTGATCTCAAATTTAAACTCACGTTTACCTATCAATTTGGTAGATGTATACATATATCGGTAAATGTTTACATTTGCCGATTTTGTACTTTTACCGTAACATATACATATTTATACTAAAAATATTTTTAAATGATTAACAAGGGGACACCCGGACGCGTCATCACCGATTTGGCCCAAATTTACAGTATATGTAGGGCTTGGCAATAAATGAAAGTGACGCATGCGGGAGGGCCAGATGGCCAAGCGTTAAAAAAATAACTCACTTTGCGCGGACCGGTTAGTTACCGACAGCTCATAAGCCCGCTATGTTAGCGTAAATTTCAATGGCCGGTTAGCGCATCGGTAAGAGCTCGGCTTTATAGTACGAGAATCGTTGGTTCGATTCCCCGTGGGGACGCTTTTTTTTCTTACAATTTTTAAAATGACTTTCTTTAATTATTATTATTATATTATAGTAGCAGTATTAAAGTGATTCCCCCGAAATGCACTCTAGTGCAACCCTGCGACGTGTATTTTTATCGTCAGGTAAAGAATTTTATCAGGAAGATTCAAAACTGCTCTTATCTCATCGAGAGAGAACGAGAATCACATCCGAGAAGATCACCAGCTATCCTCGCCAATATTCCGCGACATGTTGCATTACGCGTGGTTTACTGCCAAACTCTGCGACGACAGAGAAACTTTTATTAATGTAAATCAAGCTTGTTTTCCTATGGAATTAAAAAATGAATTTAAAAAAAACATGTAGCTGTAGAAATGCGGCTTTTGTAACGTGTGCAAGGTGCCGACACAATTACTGTTTCCCTTGTTTTTACGATAATTATCACCCCAGCACAATAATAAAAATATCGTTTAATTCCTACAACATGACCGTCTAGTAGGTGGCAGAAAATGCAACTAACGTGGCAGCTCAGTGGCGTTGCGCGGGAACACACTATAGAAAAATAACGGTTATAACCCCAACATTTTCACAAGTAGAAAATTTGTAATACTTTTAAAATGGAATGTTGTATTGATAAATTAAGGGAGATGAAAGAGAGTGGAAGATTGATTGAATGGTTGATGGTTCTGGGATTGTTAGGGAGAAGGTATGTTTGTGTTGAGTGTAGGAATTAACCAAACGTATTAATAACAACATGAAAACTCTACGAACTTTCAGTTCAAAATATATTTCAGGAGTGACAACACTATTTAAGGGGAAAGTTAAAAAAGTAGATTAAACCGATATCTCTAACATAGACATTTAGACAACATGATTATAAGTTCACCTGATATCGAGGAACTACTTCTATTATAACCTCATATCATGTTAGCTGTCCCAATGTGGAGTAAATTTTGAAATTAAAAAAAAAAAACAGATAAAACCTTACATTGGACCGAGAGTTCGCGCTGCCGCGCGTATGTTGTCTTGATTTATCTTCCCGCTTCGCGGCGGGCAACCTAATCTAACCAGGGTTTAACCAACGGCCCTTGCCACTTTGTCCTACACTGGACAGAGAGTTCGCGCTGCCGCGCGTATGTTGTCTAGATTTATATTCCCGCTTCGCGGCGGACAACCTAATCTAACCAAGGTAAAACCAAAGGTCCTTGTCACTTTGTCCTACATTGGACCGAGAGTTCGCGCTGCCGCGCGTATGTTGTCTTGATTTATCTTCCCGCTTCGCGGCGGACAACCTAATCTAACCAAGGTAAAACCACCAATAAAATCCACACGAGACATTGTACCGTAGCTGTATGCATGCAAATTTGATACGACGCTTAAAATAATATATATGTTGCCATAGTTACAGTTTTTCATATAAAAGCTAAGAGGATCGGATCCTCTTTGATATAAACGGGCAAAAATAAACGTGGCGTTTTGTAGGAAATATATGATCTCTCACAATCTATGATTGTCTGTCTAGATATATTTTAATATATTTTATTACTCGTCACAAAATATATTCAACTTATTTTCACTACGCCTCTGTCTCCCATTGTAATGCGCATGTCCGAAATTGTAATGCGCATGCACCAAATTTATAAAAACGACACCAGCGCCACTAAGTTTTTTCCGGTCAGGTTGTAGGAATTAGCCAAAATATCTATATTTTATAAACGAATTCCTCGTGTACGCTTTAATTACAATACCTCTGGAAATACCTTTGTAAAATTATAAGTAAGAATACTACATTATGAATGGTAACTACGGTTCATTTGTGGCGCAAGTATCGAAAAAATAAAATAAAGAATAATAACAATAATAGCAATAATAAAAGAAAGCAATTTTATGAATTAACCGTTGAAGTTATAAAGAAACAAATAATAAATATTAATACTAATAAAATAATTAAATTGACAAATTAATAATTACAATTAAAAAGTTAAACAATAATAAATAATAATATTAATTAAAGAAAGTCATTTTAAAAATTGTAAGAAAAAAAGCGTCCCCACGGGGAATCGAACCAGCGATCCTCGTACTATAAAGCCGAGCTCTTATCGATGCGCTAACCGGCCATTGAAATTTATGCTAACATAGCGGGCTAATGAGTTGTCGGTAGCATACCGGTCCGCGTAAAAGTGTGTTATTTTTTTAACGCTTGGCCATCTGGCCCTCCCGCTTGCGTCACTTTCATTTATAGTCAAGCCCTACATATACTGTAAATTTGGGCCAAATCGGTGATGACGCGTCCGGCGGTCCCCTTGTAAGTATACCAAAATAAATAAAAACGAATATTTCCATGGACAATTTAGTAGTTGCATGAACTAATTAAATAAACAAATGAATGTAAAAGCATGTATTAATTTTAATATAAATCAGAAGACTATAATTAAATTAATTTTAGAGTATACATTTATGTAATAATTTATTGCGACTATTTGTTTATTCTAAGAAGTAAGACATCCAATAAATTTTCTTTTAAAATCATCCTTTCAGAATTCGAGCGTTCGAGCGAATGTCATGTTAAATATTTTTTTCAAGTTTAAGCTTTGAAACTTTTGATACATGCATATCAATACTTTATTTATGTCCTCTCAAAATTTGAAAGCGATCCACCGTTTAGTTTATCCGGAAAAAAAATTAAAAATGATGTTTTTACGATTCTTATACACAAGCTCCTATGGCCGACAAGCTTCTTTATTTATTTTTTTCGATATTAATTTCCAACTTTAAGGAATAAAAAACTATATACAATAAATTTAGATAATATTAAAACACGATAACATTAAAACAATGTTATGTTCCCGATGTACTTATTTAAATAATTAAAGTTAAATTTTTGATTTTAAATCTTGTTTATCGATAGTAATTCACATAACGGATGGTTTGACAACGTCGCGAGAACAGCTGACAGAAAAGAAAAAGATGGAAAAATAGTTATATAAAGATAACAAATACACTCGACTCCTTTAAATTACTATTCTTTTCTCTCTCTGTACTATATACTTTCAAGACACAATAAAGCGCTGTTGCCAGATCTTTTTATTACACCTTATAAGTCAAAAATAAAGGAGTCAATCAATTACTTCATTTTATTAAATAAATAATAATTATCAATTTTTAAATTTGTTATGTTATTATAAATAAAAATAATGATTTTTAAAAGCTATTAGGATAATTGAAAATATAGAAAAATTGAAGCACTATTTTGACTCATTAGTTACGCTCGAACCTCCTTAAAGTGCCGAAAATAAAAGTTCAACACTAACTTGTGTTATGGGTAAACCTATAATTTGTTTTTCAACGTTATTTAGTTCAATCATTGATGTCCCTTTTGTTGACCAATATTCTAAAACGCACGTTCTTTTAACAGCTAAAACAAATTTGCAAAATCTGGGACTAGAAGAGATATGGCACCAGATAAAGACCAACGTTACTGAAACCAACAACACTGTACTAGGTTTTACCGAGAAAGGCATGAAGGACTGGATGTCGCCAGAAACATGGAAGCTAATCGCCAACAGAAAGCTGTTAACAAAGAGTACCTTACAAACCCATTGCCCATTGGATAAAGTTCTACTAAAAGAATTATATAAGCAGGCTCGACTTAACATCAAGCGGAGAGTAAGATCGGATAAAAGAACATGGGTGGACAATATTGCAGAAACTGCTCAACGTGCTGATAACCAAAATAACCTGAGAGAATTGTATAAATCCACCAAGTTGCTGTCGAACAAGAAAACTAAAAAAACAAAGCCAATAAAATCAAAAGATGGGAAGCTACTGGTTACAACAGAAGAACAACTCAATAGATGGCAGGAACATTTCCAGGAGATACTCACAGGAATAACTCAAGAACAAAACAACAACGCAAACCATCATGCAACCCGGGCACAACTAAACATAGACACAAATCCTCCAACCAGAGCAGAAATAAGCAAGGCCATTAAGGAACTAAAGGACGGGAAAAGTCCAGGCATCGACAACATCACATCTGAAATGATGAAAGCTAACTGCATGACCACGACCGAAATGCTGGCAACTCTAATAAATAAAATCTGGGAATCCGAAACACTACCGAAAGAATGGAAAAATGGCCTTCTGATAAAGCTCCCCAAAAAAAGGAGACCTGAGCGATTGCAAAAACTGGAGAGGCATAACACTATTAACAACTGCATCGAAAATACTCTGCAAAATAATACTCACCCGATTGAGCAAAGCAATTGAACCTACTTTGAGAGAAGGAACACGCTGGTTTCAGGCCCGGAAGATCCTGCGTAGACCAAATCAATACGTTGCGGATTATAACAGAGCAAGCAGTAGAATGGCAAACTACGGTATTTCTATTATTCGTAGACTTTCAAAAAGCTTTTGATACCATTATATGGGAAAGCATTTAGGCGGCTTTAGACCGGAGAGGCGTCCCAACCAAAATAGTAAACATCATAAAAGCATCGTATGCGGACTACTCTTGCAACGTGGTACACGAAGGGAATCTCTCAGAAGCGGTCAAAGTGTCTGCTGGTGTCCGACAGGGTTGCTTGTTGTCCCCGCTTTTATTCCTAATAGTACTAGATGAGGTCATGACAAGCGTTACAATACAGCCTCGAGGAATACGCTGGGGACTATCAAGCAGGCTAGAAGATATCGACTACGCCGATGATATCTGCCTCATGTCCCATACACTCACCGACATGATGGACAATACAGCTAAGTTACAATAAGAAGCGGAAGAGATAGGCCTGCACATAAACACCAAAAAAACAGAGGATATGCGGATTGGCGCTACCACTAGCAGGGACATACAAGTAAACGGCGTAACAGTAAAAAGATGCGAACAGTTCTGCTACTTGGGCAGCATCATAGCAGTGGATGGAGGGGCCGACCTAGACATCGCGAGAAGAATCTACAAAGCGAAGGAAGCGTTCGCCCAACTGAATAACGTTTGGAGCTCTTCAATACTTTCCCGTAAAACGAAACTCAAACTATATAATAGTAACTTCAAATCCATCCTGTTCTACGGCAGTGAGACGTGGAAAGTAACTAAAAGCAGCACAAACAAACTGCAAGTTTTCGCAAACTGGTGTTTGAGACGGATCCTTAGAATCCGATGGCCTTAAGTGATATCGAACCACGATCTGCTTCGTTCTACAAACCAACTTTCAGTAGACGTTGAAATAAAGAGAAGAAAGTGGAACTGGATTGGACACACCCTACGGCTCAATCCACAAAACAATGCAAAACAAGCAATGAACTGGCATCCCCAATGCAGTTAGCTAAAAAGAGGAAGGCCAAACACAACATGGCAACGACGCACAATTGAAGCCGAAATCACCTCCACCGGCAAATCGTGGAATGAGTTGAAGGTCATGGCTCGAAATAGAGTCAGATGGCGACACTTAGTAGAAGCCCCACTGGGGGAAACAGGATCTAAGAGAGAGAGAGAGGGAATCATTTAAATAAATAAAGTGCTATAGAGAACTAGAAAAAATATATTACTAAAAAACAATTTCTGTCTTTACCATTGATCCTTATGGGAAATCACATTTCATTTTATTCCACAAAAAGTACCGTTCAGATTACAACAAATGTGGTATCAACGGAAAGGAACAATTTTTTTGGACAATATGTTTAACAACAAATCGAGCTTCAGAGAGTGTGATAAGAGTAATTAGAAAATAATTACGAAAAATTTACTATGTTAATTATATGTGGCAACGTTGTCAAAGCGGTTATGACTCGCGCGAAACTTAAATCTAGATTTACAAGATATTATACAGTGACGTAACAACGCATGCTAGTTCCAAATGTGGTAGATTTCGAAATTAAAAATTTGGAATCTATTTTTAACCGGATTTAAAAATAATACCGGTTTAAGCGGTAACCGATATTAAAATTTCGTTTCCGTTTCCGTAAAATGGAAATTTCGTTTCCGTTCTTTCAAATATTTCGGTTAATTTCGTTATTCCGTTTTCGTTCCGTACTTAGTCCCTGGTTTAAACCTAACATTAATTCTAATCACATCACATAATAATTTATATTATAATATTACCAATAATTTATCACCAATAAAATAAATAATTCTACTTTATTAAGCCTAAAGTTTAACGTAGACTTAATAAATAAAGAATACAATAATTTAAATTCTAAACTGAATTTGTAATGATATGAATGAAAGGGATTTAGAAACGACGAACTATGTATTGTTTGGGATTGATAAAGCTTGTCCAATACCAAACCAACATTCATGCACCTTTTTTTATTAAAACATATTTTACAAAAAAAAAACACAAAAATAAAATAAGGACATAAATCAAATTAAAAAAAACTGGAAACTGCTTTAAAACTTCCCATGTTTATACAGGGTGTTTGGTTAACACGCGGCAAAAATTCAATTCTTTTGCCATTTCTAAGAATATTTCTAAGTATATTCGGTACTTATGTATTAACACCACCACCGCTACATTTTTAAATGTCGCCAATCTACATCTAAAATTTTTAGGATAAATCATAAAATAAAACATTTTATTTAAATTGACAACAATTTATACAGTCTTATAGACAATGCCTACTCAAAATTGAAAACTGATAATAACATCCACTTTGGGACAGCTTTACTAATTAAATCAAGCCGTGTCCCTCCCTTGATTTCATTAGTAAAGCTGTCCCAAAGTGAATGTTATTATCACTTTTCAATTTTATTTAAAATTAAAACATTTTTAAAACTCAAAATACTTTATTTTTTAACCCCGGATAGAATAGGTTGCCCGCCGCGAAGCGGACAGATAAATCAAGACAACATACGCGCGGCAGCTCTCGATCCAATATATACCGGTGGTGGCGTTAATACTTACGAATCGTATATTCTTATGATTTTTGAAAAACCCTTTGTTTCGAAGATACAGGGTGAACACAAATTCAGACAGAAACAACATTTTCTTATCAAAAAATTCATATAAATTTGCTCAATCTACAATAAATGTTCGAAATGACTTCCTCCAGCCCGGATACAAGCATTCAATCTTCTCGTAATTGAGTGCCGAACTCGTTCAAGCACACCAGGGTGTTTCTAATTGAGTTACACCCAACAAATATGCGATTTCGCAATTCGTCCAAATTCTCCAATGGAGTAGCGTAAACTAATGAATTTAGATAGCCCCATAAGAAATAATCTAGTGGGTTTAAGTCCGAGGATCGAGCAGCCCATGCATTTGGCCCTATCTAGCGATCTCCGTATGTTGCTGTTAAAAAATCACGAGCAACCAAACTTAAATGTGGTGGTTATTATTATTTATCGCATGGATTTACAAGAAAAACGAACATTGTAGGTAAATGTATAGCAGATTAATTAAATGTCATATATCAACGCCTAACTTGCTCAGCCAGGCAACCGCTTTTGGATGGAGGTTGTTTATGTCGTCCAGTTGGCCATTGTATGCACGACCTGGACATTCAGTCACGATATACCGGATTGTTTGCTGTGCATCACCACTTGATTGTGCAAGACAGCATACATTAATTTCAACACCTAGACCCCATTTAAACTCATGTAAATTGAGAAGCGAAATTCGAAAACGCATTTCATAATTTTGTGGCTAAACCGAATGATTTAACTAAATTTGCAAAGCAAACTTTTTTTACACCGACGTCCTACGTTAGACACCTACGTTAGACACCGACGTCCTACATATGGAGATCTGAGCTACAATTTTCTATTTTGAAGCGTTAAGGAGATATTTGCAAAAAACCTTTAGAGCAAAAATAATTCTCCAGACCTCCCCCCCATTGGAGGCGGAGCGTTCAAATTTAGTCAAAGGGTACTTCCAGTAGATGTCCACATTCAGTAAAAGTTTCATTGAAATCCTTCTATCGTTAACCTTTAACTGACGACGTGGTTTTTACGTAAACTCTGAAGTGGGGGCTGGAGAGGCCCTTTAGGCCATTTAGGCTTTTAGGCCATTAATGTGATTTTTTAAACGAATTAAGAGGTTTTATTGGTATAGATAATAAATAACTACGTTAAATACGCATATATTAATAAAACAAACTGAATTATCTAAAATTTTTTGTTTAAATAAGACGTATTTTCGACAATTAAAGTGTAGTTAACATTTTTTGGCAGAACTTACTTGAGCTCCGAAACCACTTTGTGTGCCTTAAAATTTTAAACAAAGTAAGCAAATTAACTTATATTATGAAACTTCAATAATGTCTCTAATAAACTATGTAATAATTAACTTTCGTACTATAAGCGAAATAAAAAAAACTGCAAGGCACCAATTTTCACAAATTACGCACAATATGGACAGACTTCCTTTGCGCATTGAAGGCAAACATGTTTTTTACACAAATAACATGTGTGTGTAGACTTCCTCTGAAGCTTTAGCGGACACGTGTAGCATCTTCTCCTTTGTTTCAGCTCTTCTTCTTGAACTTCCGGACGGTCAGGCATATCGGATCCTAGTACTCGTGTCAAACGTAGTTCACGTGGCAGTCTTTCGTTCAACAATCTTCTTTTCATATGTTGCATCACCAAATTGCGAGCCAATTCTTTTATGAAAATTCCTCTTTCAGAAATCTTTTCGTGATGTATGTCATACAATAAGTGACTATTGACAGAGCTGATATCTAACATGCGGTAAAAAATAACCATCGGCCAACGTCGAGTCCTACGACTACATGTATAAATTAAGCACTTTTTATCAATTTCGTCCACTCCTCCTTTAATTAAGTTGAAAGGTGCATTGCAGACAAAAGGATGACATGACTGCTTTAGCTTTCTTTGGGACATGAGACATTAGCGTATTTTGGCCGGCAAAACCATAAAGTGTGGATTCTTTGTTTTGATGGTAGAAACTCTTTTGGTATCTCTCGTTTATTTTTTTAAGTACCAACGCATGTTAGACCCTTTTTCTTCAAATTATCGACAAGTTCCACTGACGTAAACCAGTTGTCGCATGTAATATTTCTGTTACTTCCGTACAATGGCTTAGCGAGACGAATAATAGATTGTGTTGGTACTAGGAACTTTTTTTCTTCATCTGTTAATCCCTCACTATCCGATTCACGTTCTGTATATATATATATATATATATATATATATATATATATATATATATATATATATATATATATATATATATATATATATATATATCACATAAGCACATCAATTTCAACCCGTACTTAGCTGGTTTCATTGGCATATAAATCATGAGATGTGTGCGGGACCAACATTTCGTCCACGGTGGCATACTCGCTGACGTTATAAGCCTTCTGGCAGTTTTGCACACATTTCATAAACAGGCATGAAATTGCTGCTATTTTGTCAGACAGCCTTCGTTCTTCACGACCAGAAGGGTTATCAAATCGAATGCAACGTAGAATAAATAAGAATCTATTTTTTGACATCACACACCTGAATATCTCCCTTCCGCTACCGTCAGTAGCAAAGATATAATCTGCATTTTCGTCATTAGATTTGAACACCGCTGCGTAAAAAAGAAGACCAATAAAGGCGTGGAGATCGATCATGTCTAAATCTGTAAGTTCTGAGCGATTTTCTTTCTCAAATTTGGTCCGATATTCCATTATTTTATCATCAGTCCACTTGAGTATCTCTTGCAGCATCTCATCGTCCATGTACTTATGCCATATAGAATAAGGGTCTTTTAGTTCAATTACTGTTAGGTTTGAAGATTTAGTTCATCGTACAATGTTGTGTTGAGGGGTTCTAACTGTTCTTCTGCTTGGATGTTGACGCGCCCATTTGTACCGATTTTTACCGTAGTAAGATTGTAATGATGACAATGGAACTTTGTCCTCCGAGTCATCTTATTCTTCAATCTCTGAGACGCTGAGGTAATCTGTATCATGATCATTTTGTTCCGGAACAAACGTTTCATCAATATCTTCTGCCTCTGAACCGCTAGAGTCCACATTATTTATCTAGGAAGACAAAGCTGAATCATAATCACTGTTACCAGAAACATCTACTTTTCTAATTTTGGAAAAATGTGGGCTATTATCGGTGTTGGTTGAACGTTTTCTTCCGAATTAGGTACTGGGTTTCATTTTAAGCTATGAAAACTTGAACTGAACTTGAATAGAAACAATGAAAACGTGCTGTCGATTTTGTGTCTCGGCGTGGACTGATTCGTTGCTCGGGGTTGACCGTATTTATATCTCTTTCCAGGTCAAAGGGATCGTTTGTGGGCTATTGTTTCAATAATCTGGTCATAAAATATCCATTGCAATCGAAAAAAACCCTATCGTAAAATAATCTTTACGAGATTTACAAATTGTCGGAAGGATTATTGAAAAAAAATCATCGTAAAAGATCCATTACAATTTTTTAAAGAGATTTGGAATTTTTTATAATCAATACCTGGAAGGATCTATTATCAATGGCCCGTGGTCGTTATAATGGAAATAAACCACCATTGTAAAAGACTCTAATAAAATGTTTGAAAGGTAAAATGTAGTTCCTACAAACTTTTAGAAAAGTTACGTAAATACCGACGTGGGGCAGGGAGGCCCACAAAAAAATTTGAAATGTATTTACGCATCGAAATTGCGCATACCGAAGCTTACACCACCACTCAGGGTCTCTAAATGACTAAACTCGAAGGTACTAGAAGCACCGTATGCGTCGCATATGGGAAAAAGGAGTAATTCGAAATTATTACTTTCGCAAGGCCCGCGCGGCCCCCACTTCGTTAAAGGTTAATTCATTTTCTCGCAATTTTTTAATATTTTGAAATTTTCCGTTCGGTTTTGTTTTCGGTCGGAAACTCGAAAATCCGTCGGAATTCGTAATGTTGAACTGGTCGGGTCTAGGTGTTGAAATTAATGTATGCTGTGCAAGACCTCAGCGATGAATTGGTGTCTGCGCATCTTCCACAGTTTGAGCGGATGCGGTTCAGCTTTACCCACAGCCTACGCGGGAGATCGAACCCAGTTGATGCACGATGTTGGGTTGTCAACAGTTATCAGTCCCACAGGGTGGTGAGCTGTTCACTCAGAAGTCCAATCAGCCTTAGGATCAAATGATCTTCCACCCAATTGTGCTGCGGTACGTACTGTTGATCTTCGTGATTTTATTCTCTATGGCTGAGCTGTCTGGATGTCTTGAAAACAGTGCATTCTTGTGATTTTTTTTCAGTTTCACGGGTAAGAGCGGCTGAACGGCAAATGTGGGGGACGCTATGTTACTTACAAAGGGACCCCCCGGACGCGTCATCACCGATTTGGCCCAAATTTACAGTATATGTAGGGCTTGACTATAAATGAAAGTGATGGAAGCGGTAAGTTACCGACAACTCATAAGCCCGCTATGTTAGCGTAAATTTCAATGGCCGGTTAGCGCATCGGTAAGATCTCGGCTTTATAGTACCAGGATCGATGGTTCCATTCCCCGTGGGGACGCTTTTTTATGTTACTTAGAACCGGTAGCCACTGGACGGGCGTCGCTTGTATCGCTTGTTATCCAGTGATTATGCGCATCGTGTTGTTTAATTGGACATCAACTCTACTGGTACTCTACCGGTAGCCACTGGATGGGAGTCGCTCTTATCGTCCCAGTAATTATGTGCATCGTGTTGTTTAATTGGACATCAACTCTACTGACCTGAGCGCTATTCATCCACACACGTGCACAGTATTCGGCTACCGACTACACCAAGCCAAGCGCCGCTGTTCGGAGTGGAGAAGCACACGCGCCCCAGGAAAAGCGGGAGAGTTTCTGAATAATGTTATTTCGCGTTTTTAGCTTTCAGCGGTTTTATTCATATGCATTTTATATGTTATGCCCGCCATACACACAACGGTCCACCGGAGACCTCACACCTCTCCGATCGGAGCGTGTGTGGGAATGGACCAGTGCAGTTTCTTGCGTACGGTTTACCTGCGCAGGCAAACCTGCACATGTAACCTCTCCGGTAGACCGTAGCGTGTATGGCGGGCATTAGTGATCTGTCCAGAGTAACCCCCAGATACTTAGGGTTTGGATTATGAACCAGCAATGTGTCGTTGAACCTCACCGAGAGTTTCGCATTCGCTAACCTGGAGCACAAGTGGAAACAGCATACTTTCGTTTTCTGCATACTTTGACGTAGGCGCCATTACTTGAAGTATCTCCACCAAGAAAATAGAAAGCATGACAATAAGCAAAGAACTCACGAGATGCAAGATTGTAACGTACGATGAAATTATTGAACAAGTGATGTCATTTAATTTCCTAGGAATTTGACTATCCAGTTGGGGAAACCTGCAACAAGACATCAAACACCAAGCAAACAAAGCTGCAAAGAAGCTTGCGCCACGCTATATGGAAGAACAACATGCTATCAATGACCAGCAAAACTCGGATCTACAAGGCTCGCATATGTCCCATCTTAACGTATGCGGCAGAAACCCAAGCGGACACGTTAATTACCAAACGGTGTTTAAAGATCAGTATTGAGTGCGTGTTCGGTTGATGCAATTTCTTTACATTGCACTGCAATCGGCATATCGTCTGCGTATGCGAATTTTCTGGACACCGTCGATGGTAGATCAGGTATAGCAAGGTTAAACAGGAGCGGTGCGAGAACTGAGCATTGCAGAAAGTCGTTGCTTAATTTTCTCCTAGTGCTGATGTCATCAGATGTACTTGATATAGTCGATTGGAAAGCTAGTTGTTTGCGAGCTGTGTTATCTTGCGACAAGGGATCAGCTTAATAAGTTTATACAGCTACGGCCCGTACAAAAGCCAGCTTGTTCGATTATAGGTGAGACGTTGCAACAGTTTATAGCAGAAACTGAGTAAGTCGTTTGGGTGGTAGCTCTTGGGTTTATCAAGCGGCTTAGCCAAAGCGATAGTCTTGGTAATATAAAACAGCTTTGACAATTTTCCAGTATTGCAATATTTCTGAGAAGAGAGCAGCAATCCAACGCTTTGTGTTTGGTCCGCAGTGCGTTAGAAATTCGGGATAGATGCCATCATACCCTGCAGCTTCACCATTTTTGGTAATTTTAATAGCAGCGTCTACTTCACCAGTTGAGAAGGCTTCAGAGAAACTGGATTGTGCAGGGTATTGTTGTTTCAAGGCCTTCAAATATTTTTTAACGCGTGTCGAGTGGTGTTTATCAGGTGGAGCACGGGCCACTTCTTGAATTCGGTACGCTGTAATATCTGCCTTCATGTTGGATTTATCAGTTTCCTTGATGCTAGACTCGCCAAGTTTCCGCAGAGGGCTGCATGCTTTGCGGCTAGAATGTGTAAAATCGAGATTCTGCATGGTCGTCTCACATTTTTCTAGCCGGGTTTTGTCTAACGACCTTAGCAGGTCATCGGCTATTCACTTCGATCAAATTCTGCAAACAAGCAAGTACTTTCTGCGCTCCACTTTGGTATGTAGACTTTCCTGTATCTCCTGGGGATGTGTTTTTTGCTGTTGAGATTACAAGTTTGACGAAGCGGTCGTAATGGAAAGCGTTTGCTGGGATGAACCTATTTTTTTTTGTGTGGGGGTCGTTTGGCTGCAAAGCCTTTCTGCACTGCGACCAACTTGATCTATTGTGCTTGACCCTACTACAATTACTCTCCCAGGAATTCAACTTCGTGAACGAATTCTAAGATATTCCTGAGAGGCTTGCTACTCAACTCCAAGGTGGTCAATTTTGAGACCCCGAAGTTCGCAAGCCCCCACATGTGTGCTAGCGCTACACATGTGCACATTATGTGTTCAGCGGTTTCTTCATGTGTTTCACATAATCTACAGGCAACTTCCTCTGCCTTTCCCATTTTGTGTAGGTGATATCTCACCGGACAATGTCCTGTGAGTATGCCTACCAAAGTTCTGATTTCTCTTCTAGAGAAGCTTAACAGCTGCTGCGTTATTGCGGCAGAATAGTTTGAGATTTTAGCTTGCCGCTGTCCTGGCGTGTTCTTCCAGTGGGTTTGCTTTTGCTCTTCTTCCCATTTCTTAGCCCCCTGCCTTAAGTGGGCCTTTGTAAGCCCACAAGCTGGCTCCGGGCCCCAGAAGGGAGCCTCGGCCCCGCTTTTGGCGAGTGCGTCGGCCATTTCATTCCCATATATGACCCGGTGACCACATTAGCGTTAGTCTGTTACCTTTCACCAGTTGCTTTAGGGTTTGTTTACAGTTCCAGGTTACTTTGGAATTAAAGTTGTGGGCTTTTAAATTCCTTAGAGCTACCTGGCTGTCCGTTAGGATGTAGATTTGCACTCCTTTAAGACATTTCTTTAGGCATATTTATGCGCATCTTTCAATGGCTATAATTTCAGCCTGTAGTACCGTGGGAGCCTGGCCCAATGCCGTGGACTCCCTGTGACTCCGGCTGTATATGCCAATTTCTGTACCCTTAACAGTTTTTGATGCGTCGGTGTACCACATTTGGACGCTTTGTCTCTCAGGTTTTCGATTCTTTGAACACTGCTTTGGCGGTCATTGATGACCACTTTAACGGCTGTGTCAAAGTCGTATTCTGTAGACATTGCGTCCCAGGGCTGCTTCAGAAATTTCTCTCCGATTTGTTCCCTTATTGTCATGTGTCTCTGAATGGGTGATGTACACCTTAGTCTCAGAGGACTGAGAAGACCTTCTTTTTCTACCTGTTTGTGCAGTGGAAGTAGGTCCAACAGAACTTCCATTGCTGTGGTTGGAGCAGATTGCATCGCTCCTGTTATACCCATGCACGCAAGCCGTTGAAGCTTTTGTAGCATGTTTTGGGTCTTTATTTCCTTTGTTTTGTACCACCATACGAGTGAACCGTAGGTGATAATCGGTCTTACCACTGCTGTGTAAGACCAAAGGACTATTTTGGGTTTTAGTCCCCATGTTTTCCCAAAAAGCTTACGGCAGATCCAAAAGGCTCTGGCTTTTGAGAGCGTTTTGTTCAGATGCGAGTTTCAAGTGAGTTTCTTATCCAAGGTTACCCCTAGATATTTCACCTCCTCGGAAAACTCTAACGTCTGACCTTCAATGCTCGGAGCTTTCAAGTTCAGCTTCCTCTTTCTGGTAAAGGGGACCATTACTGTTTTGCTTGGGTTGACACTAAGGCCCTCCTTCTTGCTCCAACAGTTGATGGTGTTAAGTGCACTCACCAATGTGCAAGGTTCATGATTGTATTACCAAACTTACCCCTTATTATGATGGCAACATCGTCTGCATAGCCAACCGCCTTATACCCGCTCCTTGTTAACACATCTAGGAGATCATCAACGACCAGGCACCACAGCAGAGGCGATAACGCCCCCCCCCCCCCCCTTGTGGGCAACCTCTCTCTGTGGTTACCGTCCTCGTTGATCCCCCCAGTGCTGCGGTAATTTTACGATTGGTCAGCATGTTTTGAATCCACTCAATGATAGAGCCTTCGATCACTTTGTTGGTGGCTGCATTCTTTATTGATAAACGGGTTGTGTTGTCAAAAGCTCCCTCTATATCTATAAAGATACCTACTGCAATTTCTTTGCAGTCCATTGCTGCCTCCAATGTGTTCGTTATCTCATGTAGAGCGTCCACTGTGGATTTTCCTGGCTGATAAGCGTATTGATGCTTATGGAGAGGACTTTTTTTAAGAGGTCCGCACCGTATGTGATTGTCCACAATTTTTTCCATTGTTTTCAGGAGTAACGAAGTGAGGCTAATTGGTCGGTAGGACTTTGCCAGGTCTTGAGGCCTGCGCCCTGCCTTAGGGATGAATAACACCTTGGCCTCTTTCCATTCCAGTGGTATGTACGCCAGTCGAAAGCCTTAAATATCTCAGCAATGCAGGGGGTTATGGTTTCGATCCCTTTCTGCAGCATTGCCGGGAAAATGCCGTCTGGTCCGGCAGCCTTAAATGGCTTGAAACTGTTCACAGCCCATGCGACTTTTTGAACAGTAAACATGGTTGTTGTCATGTTTTTGCAGATTTTGGTTGGGCGCTTCATCCGCGTTATTCCTTCACCAGTTATGGTTGATTTAGAGCCAGGAAAGTGCGTCTGCAGTAAAACGCTAAGACTTTCCTCTAAATCTTTGGTATACTTACCACTCGGTGTCTTAATAAGCCCGATTTCATTTGAGTGGTCCTTTGCCAAAACCTTTTGCAGCCTTGCCGTTGGGGCACATTGATCAATGCCCTCACATAAGTCACGCCAGGTTTTCCTTTTCGACCATCTCAATTCTTTGTTGTAATCAGTAAGTGCTACTCTGAACGTAACAACTAGGATGAACCTAACACCGGCATCCAGATCCTTTTCGAAATATTTTCCAGGCGGCTTTACCAAAATTCCAGCAAGGACGTGGGGTATATTGAACCACTGGGATCTGTATACCAATATCGATAACGATTGGACGGTGTTGACTATGTGGGAAGTCTGCGAGTATGGTTTTAGTTGTGGGGAGTGGACGATTGTTCTGGCTGGAGGACACAAAACATAGGGCAGGGTTGTAGTCCTTGTTCCATCTTCTGAAGTGAAACGATCCCCGTTGCTTAGCATTAAAAACAAAATGCAAACTGCTCGAGTCGGTCCATTCCATTAGTTTATCTCCATTTTCATCGTTTTCTTGGTATCGCCTTGGTATAGGTCATGATGGCTGTTAAAATCCCCCAAGCACACAGTGGGTTCAGCATAAACCGGCAGTGTTCCGGGCGGCCAGGTGGTATTTGGTGGTTCACTATGTTTAGCCCATTTATATTTATCGCCACCATAAATATCGGCGTTGCGAATACGAAGGGCGAATTTCACAAATGGTGGTTTCGAGAAAAACGCATTTGAATTTTTTTTTATCCATTGCGGATAAAGGGCGAACTCAGCAAAGACTGATGTCGATTTTGATGAACTTATGACGAACTCGAAACATGAAACCTAAACCTGCGAATTCGCGAGAGGGTTTTGATTCCATCCGAGAAAAAAAAAATACCCAATGTTGAGTTCGCCCTTCGTATTCGCAACGCCTCATATGCAGTTGAGGGAAGATTCGGCAATAAGGCTCACATTTGCAGTGAGGTTTCGGACATATGTATATATGTTCCATAGGCATCGTGATAAGTAGCTCCGATCAATCAAAACGCCGGTATGGCACCTCGAGCCTTAAAATTTGCCTCCGATCCAGCATGAGTTTCTTGTAAGATGGCCAATTTCATTTTCTTGTAGTACTTTGGACAGATGTTCGGGTTTGGAAATGTTAATGCCTTCAATGTTTAGTTGACATATTCGAACTGATGATTCGACATTTTAGGAGTTCCTGATTGTATGTTTTGCGTTTTATCTCGATATATACTTGTCTGTATTCGTTGTCGTGTTGTGTTCGTTTTCTTTTGCCAGGAGGATGCATATTATTCTCTAATACAGGGATCACCGATTAGTTTCTTCCGGGGTCCGGTTTTTTAAATAAAATTGCCATCGCGGTCCATTTCTACTTGAGTTTATTAAATAAGCAAATGTAATGTACAGAAGTAACAATTTTTTTTACATATCAATGTGAAAAAATACATATTTTAGAATATGTCTGAAGTGTGGAGTAAAGTTGGTGCAAGCTATTGTCATTAAATGCTGGAAATGTTCATCAGTAAATCGAGATCGAAATTTATTTTTAATGAAGTTCATCTTGGAAAATGCTGTTTCACAAATATATATTGACCCAAACATAGTTAGAAGTTTTAAGGCTATTTTTTAATTCTGGGTATTTATTACCACGCACAAATTTTATCCAGAACTCTTCACAAGGAACTTCCGCATGTTTGTGTTTTAGTGCTGTGTTTTCTTGGAAATCCATCATTCCCATCTGCAGAGTAGCTGTATTACTCCCGTAAACATTTGCGGCTCGTTGCTCCATTCACCATCAGGATGCAGATAGTAAATGTTGCTGAGGATTCCGACGACATTCTCAATTTTCTTGAAATCTGCGAATCTGTATTAAAATTCCGACTCAAGATCCTAATGAACGTCTTGTATCGTGGTCACTGCTGATTATTTTAATTAAATTATGGAAGTGTAGGCATTCATTACCAAAGTAATTACAGAAGATATCGAGTTTTAGCGAGAAGCTAAACATGAGCTACCATATAAACTTTCCTTTGCCGTGAAGTAATTCATATGTTAAAAAATATCCGTTAAGAAAGCTTTTGAAGCTACATGTATTTTTCTCTTAGAAAACTTATGTAGGCATTTGCTGAAATCTGATCACTGTTGAAAAGAAATGTCTTCAAATGTTCTAAAATGACGAACAATCTTTGTAAAACGCAGCCTTTGCTTAACCATCTCACATTATTATTTAACAGTTGATCGTCATATTGTGCATCAACTTCTTCAAGAAATGATTTTAATTCACGATGTTTCAGTGATGATTTTTCTCGAAGAAAATTTACTATTTTAATCACTTCAAGCATAATACTCTCAAAATTATTATTAAGTTTGCAGCAAAGCACAGTTTGGTGTATATAAAAACCTAACCTAACCTAACCAAATTTTGATTACATGTAGCATTGGTCCTCATTAGGCGAACTAGTCCTTTTCTAGTCTCACCCATTGCTGGCGCACCATCAGTAGTTAGTGTTAAAAGCTTTTTCAGGTCTAAATCATCTCCATCGAAATAATACATCTCTCGTTGTCCATGTCTTCTTCTCGGGTTCTTCCCAATAACGGAAAAACAGCCAACATCTCCTCAACAAAAGTTTCTCTCATTTCGTCCAGGAAGCGTACAAAAATAAGCAGTTGTGCCTTATCAGGTACGTCGCATGATTCATCCATAGCCAAGACGTAATTTGCATTTAGACGCAGATAACGGAATCTGTCGAATAGTATCAACAATATCTTTTCTGTTCTCAAACAGAACATTGCCTGTCTCGACAAAGCATGCTTTAACTATGTCAGCATCAGTAAATGGTTTCATATGCTTGGCAAGAGACTAGGAAACACGCAAAGAGTGAGGCCTCTTTTTGTGAAGTGAAGCCTCACATTTTTTCTGATCAGTCATTGAACGACTCATGATCTGGGTCGAAGATGCGTAGCTCGATAATAAACTTGCAATTTTAGATTTCCGCAAGTTACTACCAAGTGGAAATTTTTCGAGAAAAACAGATTTATATTTAGTATCATAATATCGTTTAATATTCGAGCTTTTAATTAACGCCACTGTTTGTTGACAAATCAAGACATTTCATTGAGTTACGTACTCAGTAATATAAGTTACTGTTTACTTAAGGTCCGTACAAAATAGGTCGGCGGTCCGGATCCGGACCGCGGTCCGCCATTTGGTGACCTCTGCACTAATATATCGAATCGAATATTGTACACTATTTAGCGTTATCCAGGTTGCACCACGAGGGGGCAGTGTACTTTGCAACGTCGGGAGGAAGCCCCATTTTTTTCCGCGTTTTGGATCGAAAAAGGAGGGAGAACAAATTTTGTAATAAATGAATAAATTGTGTATCAAGTTGACAGTTGACGCCCAATTAATGTAGTGGTGCACCATTGTGCATAAACCGCGTTGTAATTCTTGTCGCCAATAGTACACCCTGCAGAATCTCGGGCAGTGTTGCTTCCAAAAAGTTACGATACATCTCGCCAGTAAGTCTTGCTGCTAGAAATACCGGTCCAATTAGATCCTTCTTCTTCTAGCGCTGCTGCCCAATTTGACCCTTGCCCGCTCCTAGTTTCCTTCTCCATTCCTCTCTCTCTCTCTCTCAGGCCACTTCCTTCCAACTTCATAGTTTAAGGATTCGTCCGGCGTCCTGGTCTACTTCATCTTCCCATATTTTTCTTGGTCATTCTATCGGCCTCTTCCCCTCCATTCGGCCGTTCAGGATTCTTTTGGGCATTCTACCATCTGGCGTTCTTATAATATGGCCTGCCCACCAGAGGCGCTGCAGTTTCATATCGACACTGGTTGGTCTTTAAGGGTCTGATATACTTCCTTGTTGTATCCCCTCCTATATTCTTCATTTTCCCATACTGGTCCTAGGATCCTCCTTAAAATTTTCCTGGAACGCGTCGATTTTTGCACCGTTCTTTACTGTGAGGATTCACACTTCGCAGCGGTACGTGAGTATTGGTCGGATGATTGTTTCGTACACCTTAATTTTTGTGTCCCTGTGTATCACGTGAGAAATACGCTTTATTTGCCATCATCACTCTAATTTCCGCGTCTTCCAGGCCTTGCTATTGATGTTTGCGACCAGATACTTGAAGTCATTTACTTGTTCCAAGTTTTCTTGTGTTTGTATTCTTGGCGTACCCGTTCTACTTTGCACCAGCGTCTTTGTTTTGTCGATGTTGATTTGGAGACCGAATGTTTGTGCTGCTGATTTTAGTGCTGTATAAGCGTCCTCCGTGGCTCGTTTTGTGTGTCCCATTATGTCAATATCATCCGCGTATGCTGCGAGTTGTACGGATTTGTTTATTAGCGAGTTGTCTCTCCCTGGTTCAATTAGATAACCCACAATTCCACCCCAAAGTTTTAAGGAGAACTGATGTTGAAATCGATCTTCATATGGATTTTCATCTGCCCACACATGGTGGGTATGAAAATTCTTTATTGCATTTCTTTAGAAACTGGCTTCATTGGTGAAAAGAATTTGTGTCAGTAATTGAGAGATTACAGCTTCTTCTTCTTCTTGTGGTGCCATACGCTGTCTTCTTCGCTATTTTAATGTGTTCAGTGGATAACGTTAAGTGTTATCTGCGATATTTCACCAGTTCCGAATATTGCGGGGCCATGAGTGTTGCCTTCGTCTCGGTCCTCTTTTACCTTCGATTTTGCCCATAAGTATAGTTTGCAGCAGTCTCTATCTGGGACCTCGCAGGATATGCCCCAAGCAAGATGTTTTTCTTTGCTTTATAATGCGTATTTGCTCTTTGTAAAACCTGATTACAACTAATGATTGCAAAAGCCATTGGGGCCGTTCAAGTATTACGTAAGCAGATTATTTGCAATTATTAACCCGCCCGTCCCCCTCGTCAGCAAAAGTAAACAAAGCTCTTATCCCCCCTCCCATGCTTACGTAAACATTGGAAATATATTTTTCAATCTGTTCTGGTTTCTTTATTGATTCCCGCAGATGTTAAGTATAGACTTAGAATAAAGGAATTTAAAGCACATAATATTTATTCAAGCAAATTATTTTGTTATAGTTACAAGTAGTAGTTTTGTTATGGTTAAAATTGGACATGGTATTGAAATATTATCTCCTATTATTATATTCAATCTTAATATATTAACAATTAACACGTTCATATGTTTTGTTCCTTTAATATTTTGGTATATAAAGTCAAATTAGCAGTCCTCAGTCCATGACACATGCATCCATGACTCTAAGTCTTCGATGACATTTGATTTTTGCTGCTCGATGTTCTGTGTTTGCTCACTTTCGTCTGATTTTGGAATATCGACACCGTTCTCTTCGAGCCATTCAATATCCTGGTACTCGTCTAAACTCTTAAAGGCCTTGCTTTCGTTTCGGTGTACGTGCTTACTTTTTT
Source organism: Phosphuga atrata (assembly GCA_944588485.1). NCBI lineage: Eukaryota > Metazoa > Arthropoda > Insecta > Coleoptera > Silphidae > Phosphuga > Phosphuga atrata. Next base: position 8,097,612 of record OX155907.1, read on the forward strand.
ATGGATCTCCTCGACGTGATGATTTAATGACTTGACGGAAGCATCATAAAGACCTCAAATTTTACATGTTCGAGTTCATAGTTTCAATTCTACCGTGGGACGAAAATAATGGTAGGGAATTTGCAGAAAATCTTTGAGTAAAGAATTCAAATGTAGAGCTAAATGGACTGGTCATTGAACTAATCATCCAAACCCAAGTCAACAACTGTCTATTTTACTCTTACTGGTGGTAGGAGAAACCTTTAGTAATCTAAATAAACCACTTCTTGGACGACAGCATTCTGTGTGTCTACATTTTACAATTTGAAGCAAGTATTGGCTTTCACGCACATGTTTTGAAAACCATTTAATGTCTGTCAAATCAGGAAGATCTGGTTCGCCCGACCAAACATATTTTGCAGTAACATGATAACCATCAATTTCCATTGAACTCCATACCTCTGCTAATACATTTTCAGCAAACTCGAAATTGGATCTTTCTAAATGTTCATTAATTGTAACGCCACGGTCATCCAAATGGGACTCAAAATGGTCATGAAGCAATATAAAACCAGCCAGTTCCCGATTAAGAGGAGCCATTCTGCGCTAAACTCGGTTATACGCACTTCTACAAGAAGCATTTGTAGCTATAAACAATGCATCGAGATCATGTCGCTTAAGTGTTGTATAGCAAACCCTATAACTTTTTGATAACGCGGATTTTCATCTAGCGCTCCATCAACCGTCATGATCACCACTGGTTTTACAAATCCACGGTCAGTTTTGGCTAATGCTTGAAACTCTTCAAGGGCGCGAAGCGTCTCGAAACCTTGAGCATGAGTATTAGCGGTGGATGAACTATACTTTCCACTTCGAATAGCGATGTATGTTGGCCCAGAATATTCAACGGCTTGCTGTTGTCGTAGCACACTGTAAGTTATTTTGATACCAGCATAAACTGACGCTATCAATTTATGCCGCTCAGCGATTACCCAGTCATGATCAGGCAATTTGACTCTATATTCCATATTCATTAGAAGAGGGCTTGCTTATTTGCCGCAGTTACACCAGTAGGGACCCGCGCTTTATCATATTGAGAATACTTGAAAAATACTTAATCTGGTTCAAGTATTGATGCTATGGTCTCCAAATAATGGATCGATGCTTCAGGGAAACTGATATAACTGGCTTTTGTGCTGATCAGTCTGTGCCCGAGTGAGCTTAACAGGAACTGTCGATACATGTCTTCGTCCCTCTACGGAATTTGATTTTCTTGGAAGCAAACGAAGACGTGTCCCACTTCACCTAATGTCAAATCCTATTTTATGTAATTCTTGAGTGAGTTCATCAAGAGTTTTTACTGCTGCATTCCCAAATAAAGCAATATCCTTGGTATAACTTGGATTTGTCTATATTAAACGACATTTTTATCCATTCAAATTTGACGAAGGTGTATCAGATGATAAAACAAAAACTATGCAATTCTATTCGCTTTCGAGCATAGACAACTGGGGTTGCCATAAATATGTTTAGATAAAAAAAAACGAAATTTTGTCGAAAATTCGAAAAATTAAAAAAACATTGCTGACGTAATCTCCATCCAGACCCCCCATCCACTATGTAACCAAAAATAAGAAAAGTAAAGACCCCTCCACCCCCTGTAATGCTTACGTAATACTTGAATTGCCCCATTAACGCAATAAGTGGACGATACCTGCTTATGGTAGTACTGCCTGAACACATTCAATGTGGTATGGATACAACAAATTGCCTTTAAGAATTTTCCAAACTGTCTAATGACTTACATTCAAAGTATTGACAATTTGTTGCATAGAAGTACTTGTATTTTCCCCTATCAAGTCCAGCACATTATGTTCCAGTTGTACCGTTCTTTCTGTTATTAATCTTCCTGGCCCTCCATTTCGTTTCAATGTGCCTGTTTCATGTGCCATGTCAGTCATCTTGGCGTTCGTATTGTATGGTAGAGGACTTCACTAACTATTAAAGACACGTCAAACAGCAAACGTCACTCCATGTAAACAACTGCAACTGATACAGATGATGATCACTGACGAGAAGTATTCAAATGAAATCCAGTAAAAACAGCCGTTCCAAGTTATCGGCAACAATTTTTTATAATAAATATAATACGTATGGGCCACTAATGGATCACGTGAAGCGTCTACTTGATGTGAGATTTTCTAAGGCGCCACACTTCTTTAATCTTTTCACTGTGCGCTTTCTTCTTTTCTTCATACCAGGTTTTTCCAGAGCTTTGATAACAGCCGCACCAACTAGGTGAACAGACGCTGACTCCCTGCCGCTCGCTCCGAGTACAGACGCCGAGAGATTTGTTTTCTTGAGTTCTTCCGCTCTCTTTGCCGCAGGGAAATAGAACTCCTCTTCTGAATTCGATACCGTTTAATGAGATCCTTTTCGCCTCAGTTGATCGGCGGGTGCTTATTTGGCATTGCCTTTTTATCGTTTTCTTGGTACCGCCATAGGTCATGATGGCTGTTAAAATCTGCCAAGTACACAGTGGGTTCAGCATAAACCGGCAGTGTTCCAGGTGTCCAGGTGGTATTTGGTGGTCCACTATGTTTCACTGAAATATACACTAACTGGAACGAGCGCTGCGCTGCGTCTTGGCTTGTGCGGGCTGAGAGAGTGCATCACAAGGTGTCCCTCGTCTATTCTTCGTCTAGTACAGTCCAAAAGGAAAACTAAATGTGTGTCCGACGTCCATTTTTCCTTGCAAATAGACCAGTATTTTAACATTGTCTTTTTGAAAACAACGTTCGTTAAAACATCTAAACTTCGGTTTATAATATGCTCACCGATTGAACGATCTCACTCTCTTGATACAACTCAATACAACTAGCTTTTCGCTCTAACTGTATCACATCCTCCCACTCTCTAATTCACTGTTGGCTAGATAAGGATAAAGCGATCCCCTTGGGACGAACAGTTAGTATATATTTCAGTGCCCATGTTTAGCCCATTTATATTTATCGCCACCAAAAATGTAGTTGAGAGAAGATTCGGCGATAATTCTCACATTTGCAATGAGGTTTCGGATATATGTAGCTGTTCCATAGGAATCGTGATAAGTAGCTCCGACCAATGAAAACCCTGGTATGGCACCTCTAGCCTTCAAATTTGCCTCCGATCCAGCATGACTTTCTTGTAAGACGGCCACGTCAACGCATTGTCTTTCATTCACACCTTCAACCCTCTTTTCCGCTATTTAGGTCGAAAGAGGAAGGAGAGCAGAAAATGTGAGTATGTCACTTTGACATTAAAAAACAAAACAATTTCTTATACTTGATAAAATCATTAATTTTTTGTACTTGATAAACTCATTGGCGTACGCCATACTTTTATTTGCATTAATGATTTCAACAAATATCGAATATGGGCAAATTTTTTTCACCCTGTATATTCGAAACAAAGGTTTTCTTGAGAAATCAGCATAGGACAAAATATTCTTAGAATAGGCCAAGGAATAACCACTTCAATTTTTGCCGTATGTTTACCTAACACCCTGTATATAAAATATTTTATAAGCAAAATATTAGGTCGTGTCTTGTCTATTTGGTTCGAATAATTAAAAATTAGTTTGGTTAATCTCAAACAGTTGTTGTTTATGTCTTATTTGCTTACAATTAGTCAGGTGCAATATTTGTACGTCGGTAAAAGAAAAAATAACTGAAGCCAACACTGTATCTTATTTTCGTTTAATTTAAGGCCGCAAGTGAGGCTGCTCGTATTAGCTTACTTGAGTCACAAAATCACGCGATTAAAAACCGCAGCGGTTTAGCCGTAGTGCGATCTAGGCCTTACTTGACTCACAAAATCACGAGATTAAAAACCGCGGCGGTTTAGCCGTAGTGCGGCCTGGGCCTTACTTGAGTCACAAACATTCATGCGATTGAAAACCGCGGCGGTTTAGCTGTAGTGCGGCCTAGGCCTTAGGCCGAGGCCGCACTACGGTATTTCCTGCGAGCGGTAACCGCTATAACCGCGAAACCGCTCGTGAAACACACAGTACGCTATGGGTAAAACCAGTCGCGGGAAAAAACCACAAATGAGGCCGCTTGTATTAGCTTACTTGAGTCACAAAATCACACGATTAAAAACCGCGGCGGTTTAGCCGTAGTGCGGCCTAGGCCTTAGGCCGAACTACGGTTTTTCCCGCGAGCGGTAACCGTTATAACCGCGAAACCGTTCGAAAAACACAAAGTACGCTATGGGAAAAATCAATCGCAGGAAAAAAACGCAAGTGAGGGCGCTTGTATTAGCTTAAGCCGAGGCCGCACTACGGTTTTTTCCCCCGAGCGGTAACCGCTATAACCGCGAAAGCGCTCGAGAAACACACTGTTCGCTATGGGAAAAATTAGTCGCGGGAAAAAAACCGCAAGTGAGGCTGCTCGTATTAGCTTACTTGACTCACAAAATCACGCGATTAAAAACCGCGGCGGTTTAACCGTAGTGCGGCCTAGGCCTTACTTGAGACACAAACATTCATGCGATTAAAAACCGCGGCGGTTTAGCCGTACTGCGACCTAGGCCTTATTTGAGACACAAACATTCATGCGATTAAAAACCGCAGCGGTTTAGCCGTACTACGACCTAGGCCTAGGTCGCCTAGGTCACGAGCGGTTTCGCGGTTATAGCGGTTACCGCTCGCAGGAAATACCGTAGTGCGGCCTCGGCCTAAGGCCTAGGCCGCACTACAGCTAAACCGCCGCGGTACTTGACTCACAAAATCACGCGAGTAAAAACCGCGGCGGTTTAGCCGTAGTGCGGCCTAGGCCTTACTTGAGTCACAAACATTCATGCGATTAAAATCCGCGGCGGTTTAGCCGCACTTTCCCGCGAGCGGTAACCGCTATAACCGCGAAACCGGCCTTGAAACACACAGTACGCTATGGGTAAAATCAGTCGCGGGAAAAAACCGCAAATGAGGTCGCTTGTACTAGCTTACTTGAGTCACAAAATCACACGATTAAAAACCGCGGGGGTTTAGCCGTAGTGCGGATAAACCGCCGCGGTACTTGACTCACAAAATCACGCGAGTAAAAACCGCGGCGGTTTAGCCGTAGTGCGGCCTAGGCCTTACTTGAGTCACAAACATTCATGCAATTAAAATCCGCGGCGGTTCAGCCGCATTTTCCCGCGAGCGGTAACCGCTATAACCGCGAAACCGGCCTTGAAACACACAGTACGCTATGGGTAAAATCAGTCGCGGGAAAAAACCGCAAATGAGGTCGCTTGTACTAGCTTACTTGAGTCACAAAATCACACGATTAAAAACCGCGGCGGTTTAGCCGTAGTGCGGTCTATAGTGTAGGCCTTAGGCCGAAGCCGCACTAGGGTTTTTCCCGCGAGCGGTGACCGCTATAACCGCGAAACCGCTAGTGAAACACACAGTACACTATGGGTAAAATCAGTGGCGGAAAAAACCGCAAATGAGGTCGCTTGTACTTGCTTACTTGGGTCACAAAATCACACGATTAAAAACCGCGGCGGTTTAGCCGCAGTGCGGCTTGGCCTTAGTGTGACCATTGGGATAAGGGGAAAAAAACTGATATTCAAATTAAACCAGGGCTGTATTCAGTTAAATTTTCTTTTGCCAAATCTGTGATTATATTTAATTTTCTTTTTGAGGTATTCATAGTTTTTGGGATAGTTTTTGGGATTGATAAAGCTTAGAACAATATGAAACCAACATTTCATGCATATTTTCTCACGTTTCATGGCACAATAAAAAAAAATTGCGAAATATATAAAAACTAAAATAAAAAACAGAGAACAGAATAATGAAAAATAATTGCCTTGGTATTTCCCATAACAATTTGCAAGGAATATGTTCATCCTGTAATATTTAATATTAAGTATAAATTCAGTTGAAATTAGTGAATAGATTGTGACTTTAAAACATCTAGTGCATTGCAATCGGTTTGTTGTTTTAAAAGTTTTTTTTTTATTAAAGTATCCATATAAATAATGATTGGCTTGGAAATATAAATTTTTGACAGTTGAAATAATAGAAAATTGCGAGAGTAAAAATAACTGAAGCCAGCTCTGTCTCTTGGTATACTTGAATATACTGAGATAACCATTTGGGGAAAATTAAGCCACATAGTAACCAGAACTGTATTCAGAATAAATTTTATTCTTTCAATACTTTAATAAATCTGTAATAAATAAATAAATTATTAGGTCGTGTGAAGTTGGCCCACGAATTAAAAAAAAAAAAATTTAGAGTTCTGACAAGATTTCAAATAGTTCTAGAGTTCTTGCATGAAAATTGCAATAGTTCCGGGGAATTTCGGGCAGAAATCGAGAAAATCAATTTGGAGGCCAACTTCACGCAGCCATCTCTTTTTGAAGAAAAAGAGTTCTGATGTAATATTTCAGTTCTTTATATAGAGTTCTCAATCGATAATGCATATAGTTAGACATTTTTTTTTGCAAAATTTTGTAATTTTTGAAAAATTAAAATGATAAACAAAAAATGCTTATTCGACAATTTTGTAAAATCAATATCCATAAATAATAATATACAATTAGAAAAAAAGAATACTAAAAAAAAGAACTGCTTTGATGAATGCAAGATAGCCTTAAAGGAAAGAAGCCAAGGTCGACAACGAATGCTGCAAGATCCAAACAAGCAAAATACCCAGAAATACAGAGAGCTCGGAAAAAAGCAAGAAAGACAATAAAAGCAAAAAAAGGCGGTAACCGCTATAATCACGAAACCGCTCGAGAAACACAGTACGCTATGGGAAAAATTAGTCGCGAGAAAAAACCCCAAGTGAAGCCGCTTGTATCAGCTTACTTGAGTCACAAAATCACGCGATAAAAAACGGCGGCGGTTTAGCCGTAGTGCGGCCTAGGCCTTACTTGAGTCACAAAATCATGTGATTAAAAACCGCGGCGGTTTAGCCGTAGTGCGGCCTAGGCCTTAGTGTTACCATAGGGATAAGGCCGAGGCCGCACTACGGTTTTTGTCCCGCGAGCGGCAACCGCTATAATCGCGAAACCGCTCGAGAAACACTCAATACGCTATGGGAAAAATCAGTCGCGAGAGAAAACCGCAAGTGAGGCCGCTGGTATCAACTTACTTGAGTCACAAAATCACGCGATTAAAAACCGCTGCGGTTTAGCCGTAGTGCGGCCTAGGCCTTACTTGAGTCACAAAATCGTGTGATTAAAAACCGCGGCGGTTTAGCAGTAGTGCGGACTCGGCCTTAGTGTGACCATAGGCATAAGGCCGAGGCCGCACTACGGTTTTTTCCTGCGAGCGGTAACCGCTATAATCGCGAAACCGCTCGAGAAACACACAGTACGCTATGGGAAAAATCAGTCGCGAGAAAAAACCGCGGCGGTTTAGCCGTAGTGCGGCCTAGGCCTTACTTGAGTCACAAAATCATGTGATTAAAAACCGCGGCTGTTTAGCTGTACTGCGGCCTAGGCCTTAGTACTCATCCACGTTGACTCGCGGGCGCGGTCACGAAATATCAGACACATGGCGTAATATCCAAGTGTTCACGTACAAAACGTACGTTCAACCAGTATGAACTGATCGCTAGAAACGATAGCATGTCTTTAGCTCAGAAAAAAAGCAAGAAAGACAATAAAATCCAAAAAAAGGCAGAACATAAAAAAGGGATTTAGACCCAGAGTCGGAAATCTCATGAAGAATAACGAAGGTAACATTATTACAAGTGAAGCCGAAGTGATAGAGACCTGGAGAAGATACTTTGATAAATTGCTGAATATACAGACGGATGAAGGCAGATGTGAGTATACATATCTTACGGCCGAACCCTTAGTGGAAGAACCTACAATGGAAGCGGTATCACAAGCTATTCACAAACTAAAAAACAACAAAGCCCCTGGAAACGATACTATATCGGCAGAATGTCTGAAACATGGAGGAGAAATTTTGGAACTCGCTTTCTATCAACTCATCTGCCAGATATGGAAAGAAGAACAAATACCAACCCCCTGGAAAGAAAGTATTATAATACCCATTCTTAAAAAAGGGGCGATAAAATATGCTGCGCAAACTATAGAGGTATATCCCTTATTAATACAGGAAATAAAGTATTCTCTCTAATTCTATTAGAGCGACTGACTGCGTGTGTAGAGTACCAAATAGGAGATTACCGGTGTGGATTCAGAAAGAATCGATGAACAGTAGACCAGATTTTCACTGGGAATTCAACAAAATATTGCAACAGCTTTTTATAGATTTTAAGCAAGCATATGATAGCATCCTAAGAGTGGAATTGTGGAATACCATGGCAGAACTGGGCGTACCGAAAAAGTTGATCAGTCTCACAAAAGCTTGTGTAGAGGGATCTACAAGTGCAGAAAGACTTGAAGGAAAATTGTCAACCTTCTTTCCAATCAACGGTGGTCTCATACAAGGAGATGCGTTATCCCCACTCCTCCTTAACATCGCCTTGTAAGGCACCGTACGAACGGCAAACATAGAAACACGGGTATTTGGAAATCAGGGTCCGAGCATTGTAGTAGCTTTCGCGGATAATAATATTATTTATTTTTGGTACTGTATACATTTTCATACAATAGACCATCGTCAACAAAAAAAAAGAAAAAAAATGAACAGTTACAATAGGAAAAAACAAAAAAAATATTTATCTAGAAATAAACGGTTAAAGAATAGTTGATGATATAATAATCATCTATTACTACTATAAAGTAAAAAAACCAATTAAAAGTCTACGTGGACAATGATCTCACAGAGAAGGAAAGAGAGGTGCAGAGAGAGATAAGACAGAAAGCTAAAGAATTAAGGGAAAGAGGCAAGTTTGTAAGAGTAGGATACCGAAAAATGGAAGTAGACCAGAGGTGGTACCACTACAATGATGTTACAGGAATAAAGGATATAAAATTTCAGTAAGAAAGAATAGGGAGATGGAAAACCAGCAGGTCACGAAGCAAACGAAGATATTGTGTTGGAATATAGCAGGTTTGAAGAGAAAATTAAAAGCGGATTATAAGGATGACTTGTTGGTTTACATGAAGAGCTTCGATATAATTGGAATAGTGGAAACATGGATTGACGAAAAGGATTGGGAGGAGGTGAAGAACGAACTGCCAGATAACTTCGCGTGGAAGTGCCAATGGGCAAAAAGAGATTTCAACATGGGGCGACCAAGAGGCGGTTTAATAACCGGAGTAAAGAAGAACATTTGAATATAGAAGGGATTCAATCATAATCATACATAAAGAAGGGATTCAAATAAGAAAGATAAAATTAAACGGGGATAAATGGAAATGTATTACAGTTTATAATAATAAAAGACTAAAAGAATTATTAACGGAAATAGAGACGGAAGCAAACGAGGAAACCTTGTCTAAAGTTATAATTGCGGGGGACTCGAACGTAAGAATAGGGGAGAGCCAGGTTGCGAATCTCGGGGAAGCAGGACATGAAGTAACAAGAAAATCCAAAGACAAAATAATCAACGCGGATGGTAGGAAATGGCTTGACTGGACGAAGGAAAGAAAATGGAACATATTAAATGGATGCACGGAGGGCGATTGGAGTGGACAGACAACGTACGTAGGGGGAAGAGGGATGTCAGTGATGGACTATGTAGTAGCAAACGAGGCAGCAACAAGTGATATAATCAGCATGGAAGTAGGGAACAGGATAGAGTCGGATCATTTCCCGCTGGAAGTAACGGTAAAAGGAAAAACGGTGGTTAGTGGACAGACGGAGAAGCAGAAATCAGTAGCGATATGGAATAAAGAGGCGGTACAAAGATTTAAGAACCTGGAAAACTGTCAGCTAGAATCAATAAATAGCCTAGAACAACTGGTATCTAAAGTCCATGAGGCGATAGTATGGAAAAATGTCAGGAGTGATCATTATAACAGCGCATGGATTGATAAAGAATATATCTCCAAGAAAAAACAGTTGAGAGAGGATGTCAAGAGATGGAGACAGAGCGGAGGAACTCCAGGTAAATTAAAAAATATGAAGGACCAAATGAAAGAACTTGTGAAGAACAAAAAAGGAACGTGGCAAAGAAAACAAATGGAGGAGGCTAGGAAGCTAAATAGTGAAAGAGAAATATGGAAGTTTATTGCCAAAAATGTGGAAAAAGCAACCCGGAAAGTTAATGAAATTAAGATGGAAAGATGGAGAGCACATTTTATGCAGTTGCTGGACGGAAAAGAAGATAAGGGAGCAGAGGAGACATTGGAAGAAGACGGAAAAGATGAAGAAGGCCATCGATCAGAAATTATGTGATAGGAAATGGAGCAAGTGCTGGGTGGGCTGAAAAGACGAAAAGCGACAGGTCCGGATGGAATCCCAAATGAAGCGTGGAAACTAGCGCCGGTGTCAATACAAAAAAAACTCCACGAATTATACAACAAGATTCTCAAAGGACAGCAAGCAATTCCAGAAAGCTGGAGGGAAGGGGACATCGTACCAATTTTCAAAGCAGGAAATAAGGGAGAAGCAGAAAATTACAGAGGCATCACACTGATGGATACATCATATAAGATATATGCAAAAGTAGTAGAGATGAATATACATAAAGAAATTGAGGAAAAGGAAGTGATTCCGGAAGTACAAGGGGGATTCAGAAAAGGGAGAGGAACAACGGACCAGCTGGTTACCTTAAAATACGTAATAGAGCAAGAGCTGGCACAGAAAGGTGGAAAGGTGTATGCTGTATTCATAGAGCTGAAAGCGGCATATGGCACAGTAAACCGAAACATGCTATGGGAAATGATGAGAGAAAAAGGAATTAGTGGGTGGCTAGTGAAGGCGGTTACAGATCTATATGGCTAGACAAGCTGCAGAGTTAGAATAAGTGAAAAAAAATCCGAAAGATTCTGGGTTAGGAAAGGGTTAAAGCAAGGGTGTCCACTTAGCCCTGTCCTATTTAATATTTTTATAAATGACTTTTTTTTATAAATGAGAAAAGGTTTTAAAAAATGGCCAGGCAGGAGGAGTGGTAATAGGTAGGATGAAAGTGTTGTCTCTAGCTTACGCGGATGACATAGTTGCTTTAGCAAGAACAAAAGGGGAAATGAAAGAGATGATTGGAAGGATTAAAAGATATTTTGAGAAAAGAATGTTAAGTGTGAATGTAGAGAAGACTAAGTGGATGGTGTTTAGAAAGAACGTTGGTAAGAAAGAGGAAAGCTTGATGTGGGGGGAAGCGGTTATAGAGCAGGTTAGCAGGTTCAAATACTTGGGATTTATCTTTGGTAGTAATGGGTCCAATAATGAGCACATTAAGTTCGTATGTAAGAAAGCATGGGTGGCTGCTAATAGGTTTTGGAATGCTTGGAAAGATAAATTTGAAGATAGTTTCGTGGCAAAAATGATAGTGTTCGGAGTATTTTGTTGTATGGAGCGGAAATATGGGGTATGAACGAAATGGAACAAGTAGAAAAGGTACAACTCCAGTTTATAAAAAGGGCGTTGAAATTAGACAGGAGTACGCCAGGGTACTTGGTGCTACAAGAAGCGAATGCGTATAAAGTTGCAGTAGAAGCATCAATGAGAGTGGCAAGATAGGAAAGGAAAGTGTATAGGTTAGGGAATGAAAGGACAGTGAAAGAGGTGCTCAATAGTTTAAGGAAGGAAGGTGTCGGAGGGATTAGACTAACAAAATGGGGAACTGAATGGAAAAAAATGTATGAACGAGTAGGGTGGTCGAAAGACGAGGTAGAAAGGATGAAAAGGGAAGGCGTAAAGTGTGAAAAATTGTTGGGTGAAAGGAGTAGGGAGATAGAGCTGCAGATACGACAAAGCCGTATAGACGAAAGCAGGTACAATCGGGAGTACAACAAGGTACAAGTGTACGGCAGACTCCCTTTGTACCTAAGCAGAGGGTCCAGCGGTAGCCAAAATAGAATAGCCAGGTTTCGGTGCGGCAACGAAAAAAAGGGAAGAAGGTACTGGTTGAATGAAAGGGAGAATTTGTGTACCATATGCGGAGAGGGTACAGACAGGTGGGCACATTGGATGGAAGAGTGCAAAGGGCTAACATGGGAAGAAGGAAAGAAAAATAAATGTAACGACTGGGAAGCGTGCATGGACGAGTCAGGTAGCGGGTGGCCCATAATGCGGGAAATTTTAGAGCGGAAGGGAGTGATTGTGGAAAGAGTTTAGGGAGGGAGAAAAGTTAGTGCGGGCGAAGAATTATTGTATTTTTTTTGTTTCTTTAAAGTGTAGTTTTTTTGAGTTTGAGTATTTGGGGTATTTTTGGGTCGGGTAATTAGTTATGTTCTGTTTTTTGTTGTTTTTTTTTAATTGTTTCTATGTGTTTTTTTTGTTTTGTTTTTTTTGTTTTGATATGTTGTATTGTTAGTCTTATAGTAATTGTTGTAAATATGCCAATAAAGGTAATAATAATTTAAAAAAAAAATAAAGAATAGTCCATGAATTCTTCCATGCTATAAAAAGCACAGGCTATCAAAAATTCACGAGCTTTCGCTTTAAACTCCCTTACTGATAATGAATTTGTATTAGTAATACATTCGAATATCTTATTGTAACATACGATACCAATATGTAAGGGATTTCGTTTACCGCTTTCTAATGTTGAAAATGGCACTCTGAGTTTGTGAATATTGCGTAAGTTATGACTATGTATTTCATAATTTTTAAGTAAGTCGGAATGGCGTTGTTTTACAAATATGACTAATCGAAATATATATGAGGAGAGTAGCGTTAACATTTTGTGCTTGATAAACAACAAAAAAAGCGACAGGATTGAAGAGGATGTACATTGAACATAGCTCGTAATATCTTTTTCTGCATTTCAAATACCGCATCAACATTTGCTGCTGACCCCCAAAATATCAGACCGTATGACAACCTAGACTGAACGATGGCGTGGTAAAACATTATCAGAATATCAACTGTTACACACTCTCTTAAATTTCTAATCAGATAACACACACTACTTAATGTCGAACATGTTAATTCAATATGAACGTCCCATTTTAGTTTGTTGTTACTCCTAGAGTTATCTCCTAGTGTTACTCCTAGGAATTTTATAGATTCGGCCCCTTTGATTGAGCCCCATTCTTGATCAAGTCTTAGAAATAAACTATAGTCATTAGACACATTTTTTTGAAGAAATCTCATGAATTATGTTTTACTTATGTTTAAGGTCAGTCCATTTTGTAAACACCATCTTCTTAAAGTTTCTGATTTTAAATTGCTATTTTTAATTAAATCTCTGGGTTAGATACTATAATGTTGGTGTCGTCAGCGTACAAAATATATTTGCTTTGAACATTATTTGTTTCCGCCAGATCATTAACAAATATTAAAAATAGAGTTGGTCCAAGTAGAGAGGTACCCCACACTTCATTACTTTGCTTTCCGATTTATAACCATTGGCGATCACTGTTTGTCCTCTTTCGTGTAAGGAAGATTTAACCCAGTTGTTAGCGACGCCTCTAACTCCGATGTTTTCAATTTTTTGTAGAAGGAGCTTATGATCGATAGTGTCAAATGCTTTACTTAGATCGTAAAATAAAACAAGAACCTCCTGCTTAGAATTTTGGGAAGTAATTATAAAATTAAGACTATCTAACAGAGCTGTATCAGTTGACCTATTCTTCCTGAAGCCGTGTTGACTGTTTGCCAGTATGTTATTGGTTTCCAAGTAACTTGATAACCGAGTAAGAAATGCTGACTCAAGAATTTTTGAAAATTGGCTTTGAATACAAATTGGTCTGTAGTTAAGGGGATCCTGCCGTGACCCTTTATTTTTGCAAATCGGGATGCACTTTGATCCTTTCAAACATGTCGGGAAACATCCGGAAGTAAAGGATTCATTAACAAGGTTGCAAAGAGGTTCGGCTATCAGGTGACTTACGCTTTTTAATACCCTACCATCTACTTCGTCTAAACCTTGAGATGGTGTTAGCGTAACTCGGTTTATTATATCGATGATTTCCTGAGGTGTTACTGGATTTAGGAAAAATGTTTTATTATAATGGCTAATTTTGTAATCTGGATCTGGTGTTCTTACAGACACGGTTTAAAATATTTTTGAGAAGTACTCACAAATTTCCTTCTTATTAGAGATTTCCTGGTTATTTTCGTCAAGTAGCTTTATATCATAATGTTTTTTGTATTTGCCTTGATGATTATTTATTATGCGCCAACTTTCTCGTACCTTATTTTGAGACATCAACATTTTTTTGTTGTTTACACCAATGATGTGATTCTTGACTATATTTTTATACTCGTATCAAAGTTGTTTATATCGGTGTCGATATTTGGCATTCTCTGTCGTTTTTGCTATCTTGGACATTTCGCATAAAAAGTGGTGGAAATTTTTGATTTCGACATTGTGCCATTTTTTGCAGTCCTCTTGTATTCTCATATTACACTTTGGAAGAGCAGTGTTGTAATGTTCTAAAAATACGTCGTAAAATATTTGAAATTTTTCATCTATATCTAAATTTAACAGATGGTTTCTCAAAGCGGACCAATCCGTCATTTGAAGATTCTCGTACAGTATGCTAATATGTTTTTTTACTTATGATTCTTTTCTGTATATATCTTATATCCGAAGACCTAACACATACTATGTCAAATTTGCATATTTGATAACAGTGGTCTGATAGAAATGAGGATTTTACTATTACATGCAGTGGTTGGTGGTAATTGGAGAAAACATTGTCTATACAGGTTGCGCTATGGTTGGTTATGCGCGTTGGTTCCAGCACGTGCGGCTTCAGTCCGAATTCATTAAAAGCATTCAGAAGATTCTGTTGATCCGAGTTTTTCTCCAATACGTTGACGTTCACATCACCGCATACAACTAGAGCAACTTTGGGTTTCAACACTTTTTGGAACAATATATTTAAATTATATCAAAAAAGGTTGAAATCATTGTCCGGTGTTCGATACACTGCAACAACGGATATGAGTTCTCTGCCACAGATAATTTTACTTGCCGCAAATTCAAAACGCTTTTCGATTGCATTTAACCCGTTGATTGTTACCGGTGTAGTTTGCATTTTCACTTGCAAACACGGCTACCTTTCCACGTTTGATATTTTTACACGAGAAGCTGTTTATTAATTTATATTTCGGGATAGATGTAGTCTTCACTTCGCTTTCACTGAGCCAATGCTCTGTTACACATAAAATGTCAACATTGTGTTCGTTTAGATGTAGCTGTAGATTCATCTCCTTTCCTCTTATCCCTTGCACGTTGAAATTCATGATGTTGACGAACCTGGTTGATCGTTCTTCCGAGCCTCTTCTTCTAAAAAAGTATTTTCTTGCAGTTGATTTTGTTCCTGTTTATGAGTAAAATCATGCCTGAAGTGGAACCGCCGAATGCTTACTCCGGGTGGCCAGAAGTTGGCGTTCAAAATTTCATCTTTTATATCGAAAGGAGCGCTAACTCTGAAGGCTGCGAAATTACCTTTAGCGTTCAATTTTTTAACGTCAAATTCTGTATTTTTATACACTTCACAGAGATATTCCTTGATATTGTCGTTAGTGGCTTCGGTGTTTTTAATTTTCCCCACATATACCCAGGCTCTTTTCGGCTGACCCCCTCCTGCTAACACTCCGTTGGAGCGATCTACTTTCGCTGTGCTGATCTTCAGCTCCCTTTTTTGTTGTGTATGACCGAATTAGCGACAGTACCTTCTTTTCTTTTCAATCCACGTTTTCCACGGTTTTTGCAAGTTTCTTAGTGCGACGTTTATTTCGGACATATTTCCAATTTTCCTCTTCTTCAGGGTCGGTTTCCGCGATATCCGATGTTTCTGTATTTGCATTGCCCGCCTGCTGCTTATCGGTACATAATTGGCTCTTTTTTCCAGTTCCTCTTTTTGTGTTCGCCTTGCCGTTATCATCCGATAGTTGCTTATCTGCTGCTGGTTTTTGTGCATTAAACAATTGAGATGAATTCGCGATCGTCTCGAGAATCGCCGCAACATTCTTCCGCATGTCTTCCATTGCATATCCCTGTTGAATAATTTGGTTTTGGCAAGTGATTACCGCTTTGTTTAGACTAATTAGTAAATTACTCACGTTGAATTCAATTATCTTGCAATTGTTGCAGAACCAGACAAAATTATTACTTTTCAGAAGTTTGAGTTCGCTTTTTATTAACGGTGAGCAGCCGATGTGACATTTGAAGTCACATCCGCCACAAACTAGAATTAATTGATCATTATCTGTTGCAATTTCTTTGTCACAGACGGAGCACTCACTAACGTCGTCCGACATGTCGAACAGCTGAGACTAGACAAGAAAGATGATTTAGATATAGTAGGAAATACATCTATCAACGTTAAGGAAGATTTCATTAAACTGGAAATTGCTGCAAAGAAGGTTGGCCTACAAATAAACGAACATAAAACAAAATACTTGACTACAACAAGAACAGAACGAAGAGATAGGATAGGACAAAATGTGACAATGGACCACTATAATTTTGAAAGGGTCCATGAGTTTAAATATTTGGGACCTACAATCACCTCAGATAACAATATAACACAAGAGATTACCAACAGAATTCAGGGTGCCAATCGCTGCTGTTTTGCACTACAAAAAATAATGAAATCGAAAAATGTAACCCGCCATAGGTTAGGTTAGGTTTAAGTGGCAGCTAATGCTCATATAGGCCTCAGATGGGCCCGTTGTGTTACCACGGTACTTGCAGTACAACCCTCCTCAGGGGATTTTGTCAAACCATTTAGAGCCGTGGATGAACCTCATGAGAGTCTGCGCATCTAGTGATGCGAGGTCAGAGAGATCATCCAAGAAAGGTCGGCCTAAGAAGAGCAATCGTGTTGCGGTCAGAGAGGGGCATTGGCATAGGTAATGCTGAACACTCTCCTCTTCCTCCTCGTCAAGGCAGCCTCTGCAGTAGTCCCGCTTCGCTATGCCCAGTCTCTCAGCGTGCTTGCCAATGGGACAGTGTCCCGTGATGACTCCCACTGCCAGTCTGATATCGTTTCTTTTTAGAGAGACGATGTTGGTGCTTCTTTTCCTGTTTCGGTGAGGCCATATTTGCCTGGTTACCTCGCAGGTTTCTTTATCCCTCCACCTTCGCTCCGCTAGGTTCGAGGTTATTTCGGCTATGGTCTCCTTGCACGAGACAAATGGAATACCAATATCCTGTAATATTTCGGTTGAGTGCAGGCTTGTGCCGTTCTTTGCAAGCTCATCCGCTTTTGCGTTACCTGAGATCCCGCTGTGGCTTGGTACCCACGTGAGTCTCACGTTTGTGTGTGCTGCGAGCTCATTCAGCTTTCTCCGACAGCCAGAGACCACTGCTGAGTTGGTGCACACGCTAGTAACTGCCCGGAGAGCAGCTTGGCTATCGGTGTAAATGTGGATCTGTTCACCAGGGTCCCCATTTACCATCAGCCACTCTGCTGCCCCTTTTATGGCGGTTACCTCCGCCTGTAGAACGCTGCAGTAGTCCGGCAGGCGTAAGCTAATTCTGAGGTTGAGGTCGTTGGAGAAAACTCCGCTGCCTACTTTGTCCTCCCTCCGTGAGCCGTCTGTAAAGACCTGCGTGTGTCCTGCTGGTACCTCTTTCTTTTCCATCCACTCCTCTTTAGAGGGTATGTGGTATGAGAAGTTGTTACCAAAAGCAGGTGTTGCTAGACATCGGTCTATGTTTTTGGGCACCCCTTTAAATTCATTGATTATTCCCGCGTGTCCACGATAGTCCGATGTCAACATTCGCACTGACTTTAGTCTAAGTGCTGTAGTAATGGCAAGTTGCTTGCCCATTAAATCGACTGGGGCTATGTCCACCATTGTCTCCAAGGCTTTCGTAGGCGTCGTTCTCATGGCTCCCGTTATCATGAGCGCCGCCATTCTCTGCACTTTTGTAAGCGCCATTTGATGGACTCTTTCATTAAGTGCCGGCCACCATATGAAAACGCCGTAGTAGAGTATTGGTGTAACTACGGCTCTGTATAGCCAGAAGGTAATCTTGGGGTTGAGGCCCCAAGACTTCCCCACCGCTCTCTTGCAAGAGTACAGCGCCACCGTTGCTTTCCGTACTCTTTCGTTTATGTTGAGCTTCCAAGATAACTTTCGGTCTAGTATGAGACCTAAGTACTTGGCGCTCTCCTTGATCGCCAGTTCAGTGCCCTTTAGCATTGGGGGCCTGAATTCTGGGATGTTGTGTTTCCTTGTGAAAACGACTAGCTCGGTTTTCGCCGGGTTGACATCTACGCCACACCTTTTGCACCATTGCGCTAGTCTCGATAGGGCCCCTTCAACAAGTTGCGACATTGTATTGAGGTGTTTCCCTTAGGCCGCTATTGCTACGTCATCCGCATAGGCGACGACCCTGCAGCCGGATTTCCTAAGTTGGAGGAGCAGCTCATTTAGCGTGATGTTCCAAAGCAATGGTGAGAGGACGCCTCCTTGTGGGGTTCCCCTACTCACCTTCCTTCTTATGTGGGATTCTCCCATTGTGGCCCTAATGCTCCTTTCACGGAGCAATTTTCCGATCAGGTGACATAGAGCATTGTCCATGGCTAGTCCAGTTAAGGCTGATTCTATGGCTTCAGGCTTCACGTTGTTAAATGCCCCTTCTATATCGAGGAAGACAACCATCGTGAACTCCTTATGCCTCATCGAGCTCTCTATCTGGTTTACCAAGGCGTGGAGTGCTGTTTCCACGGATTTCCCCTTTGTGTATGCGTGCTGAGACATTGACAGCATTTCAGGGTGTAATGCCTCCTTCATGTGCAAGTCAATCAGTCTTTCAAGTGTCTTTAGCAGGAACGATGATAAGCTGATTGGTCTCAGGTCTTTGGGGGAGGTGTGTGAGGCCTTTCCTCCTTTTGGGATGAAGACCGCTTCGACCTCTCTCCATATTTTTGGGATGTATGAGAGGTTTATACATGCCTTAAACATAGTCTCCAACCAAGGTGTAACTATATCTATGGCCTCTTGCAGCTCAACTGGACTGATCCCGTCAGGTCCAGGTGACTTAAAGGGTTTGAAGCTTTTGATGCTCCAGGTTAGCTTATCTCCACCTACAATTCTGTCAGCCAGATACCGAGGTGGAGCAGTTATGGTGGAGTCCACTACACTTATTCCATTGTCTGGAAAGTGTGTATCCATGAGTAGCTCCAGCGTTTCTGTACATGAGGTTGTCCATTTTTCATCTTGCTTCTGTATGAAGCTTTGGACTGCCGGATCCTTAGATAAAATTTTTCGCAGTCGGCTGGATTCTGAGGTTTCCTCTATTTGCTCGCAGAGCCGAGCAAAGGATGACCTTTTTGGCCTTCCTAACCTCCGTTTTGAAGTTCCGTAGGCTGTTCTTATAGGCAGTCCACTCATTGGTGCTTTTTGCCTCGTTGAACAGCCTCCTGCTTTCCTTTCTTAGGGAGCTTATTAACGGCGTCCACCACCGTGGTTTGCTCTTACCTATCCTGCTCACGACTTTGCATGATGTGCGCATGGCCTTGTTACAGGCACCTGTGAACTGTTTTACAGTTCTGTCTAGCTCATCCCCTGTTTTTGGTGTTGGGGGCGGCTCTTCCGATAGAAGACCCGATAGGGTAGTTTTGTACTTACCCCAGTCAGTCTTCCGTTTGTCTACAAACTTAGGCCTAGTTTGCATCTGTATGCCTACCTTAAATTCAATAAACCTATGATCAGAAAAGGAGTGTTCTTTTGACACTTTCCAATTGCTTACAACCCGCCATACGAAAGTAACAATTTAGTAGTAACATCTATAATGACATGTGCATGTGAAACATGGACGATGACAAAACAAAATGAGAACCGACTAAAAATCGCAGAACGAAGAATTCTTAGAATGATATATGGACCAATCAAGAACAACGCCACACAACAATACAGAATTAGAACTAACAGGGAAGTGCAAGAACTATATAACCAACCAGATATAGTAAAAATAATAAAGGCAGACAGATTGAGATGGGCCGGACATGTGAAGAGACAAGACCAACGTGTCGTAAAACTGGTGTGGGAAGAGACCCCATAGGAAAGCGGCCGCTTTGAAGGCCAAGGATGTGGTGGAAAGATAATATTGCAGTGGACTTACGGACCCTAAATGTCCAACGACAAGAAGAACTTATGATGGACCGCAGCAATTGGAGGCAAATTGTTATGTCAGCGAAGACCCACCCGGGTTTTAAGCAACAGAGAGAGAGCGAGCGATAACATCTATAAATTTATTTAAAAATAAACTTTCGACGAAGATAAAAAAAATACAAGTAGTAGTAAGAGTTCTGAGTAGCTCCCGGGGAGTTCTGAACAAATAACCTATACAATTTCTTTGTCAAACCAATATTAAAGAAGTTATAAGCAAAAATAAAGCGCAAAATTTTTGAAAATTACAGAATTCAAAAAAAAATTTTTATATAAGTTCTGTTAAGAGTTCTGGGTAGCCCCTAGAGAGTTCTGAACAAATATATCTTATAATTTCCAGGTCCGGCCAATATTAAAGAAGTTATAAGCAAAAATGCGGTGTTTTTAAAACATTAATGAATTCAAAAAAATATTTCTTTTTCATGAGTTCTGAGTAGCCCCCCGAGAGTTCTGAAAAAATAACCTATACTATTTCCTTGTCAAACCAATTTGAATGAAGTTATAAACAAAAAAGAGGCGCTAAATTTTTGAAAATTAATGAATTAAAAAAAAAGGTTTGACAAATTGTATAGGTTATTTGTTCAGAACTCCCGGGGGCTACTCAGAACTCTTAACAGAACTCATGCAAAACAAATATATTTTTTAATTCTATAAAACGTTGACACCGGCGTGACCCACCGGTGGGTCATGCTGAGTTGCTTCATCGGGCGGCATGACCCACCGGTGGGTCATGAATCAAATTGTAATTCAAAATTCTATGTACGCCACTGGATTTGTCAACCATTTGTCACATCTTTTACAAAGCGCAGTTGTTTATCAAGATTAAAATTGTTTTTTTTTTTAATGTATTTATTATACGCCGTTCTTCGGCGTCTTTAAGCTGCATAGTTAAATTTATGTACAAAAGTACATAAATTAAATATTTTAACGTGTACATTTGTAGTCTTTACCAGATAATACCCTGAAAAGTAGTGTATCCATGATTTTTGGGGGATGGAAGGGCGGGTGCGCTTGCCAAGCCCGGCTTGGTTACAAAGTATAGTCTAAGCGCTCGGAAACCTAATGAGAAACCAAATGGTAATCAGAAATATTGCCTTGTGAATTTATCTGGTTTATATCACAAAATTTGATTCTTAGTTATATATTCTCGAATAAAAATTTAGCCTAGGCCCCCTTTGGGGTGGTCTCAAGCCCTGAAGCACCCCCCCCCCCTTGGGTGTGCCACTGCCCTGCAATGGGAAGGTGAAACTGCAGTCAGTCAATAAAACACTTTTCTGTAAGAACTGCGCACCTTGGACCTTCCATACTTTTTTTCTAGTGAATAACACAAATTAACAAATCACATGATTACGAAAATCAATTTATTACACGTTGAATATAGTTAGATAACTTGAGATTCATTACAAAGTGAAAAATATATTATTACGCCACAAAAAAAGTTTATTCATTCTTATGGACATTTTCAAAACATTGAAAGTGTACATAGTGTACATTGTGTACATAGTACACAATGTCGATCGATTGTGAGCAATATGTTGGAACTTTTCTTGCTTTTTTGGCATCAATGGCATATATATACTGTTTTATAACATTCCGAGCATCGTTTTCTTGCCTTCCTTGCTGTTCCAGAGTACGTCCGAATAAAATGTTTTTCTTTGGTTGGTAGCTCCGGTTCTTCATTATTCAACAGGCTAGGAATTACTTTTTCTTGAAATTTCAACAAATCATATTGTTTTGTTTCCCATTTTCTTATGAATATAAAACGCATTTGAAATGGATGTTTCACAAATTAATTCTATAACGACTTTCTTATACCATTTGATAGTTTTACGTAAACAGTTATAATATGATATCAATTGATCTGATAAATCGACCCCTTGCTTTCCATTGTTATAATCGAAGGCAGTATCAGGTTTTAGTTTTCCCTTATTGTCTTCAATCATAGTGCAAATATGTTGGTTGACTGGCCTTTTTGTCTGTCCATTTTAAGAAATTAACGCTTTGTCGATTCATCAAACTGGAAATGGTACCACGTCTTTGCTTTTGCTTCGCTCCAGGCGGTAGAAATTTTCTGTTAACTTTTACGGTACCACACAGGAAAGTTAGTTGCCTTTTACAAAAATTCTTCCGCTTATGGTACACTTAAACACATAAAAACTGTATGTAAACAGTGTACGTTCTGTATATAGCATGTCGTCTACCAAACGCATTACTACGTCATGCGAATATCCAATGTTTATGATTTCGCCATTTTTACCAGCAAAAACTTCAAAATTATAGGTACAACCACCAGGAAGACATAACCAGGAAGACATAACTTATATATTTTTATTCCATATTTATGCCGCTTATATTGTCGAAATCTAAGACGACCTCTCCATGGTATCATACTCTCATCTATAACAATATTATTTCTTGGTTTGATGACTCTCCGAAATATACTGATAATTTTGTTTAAAATATTTTGACATTTATTCAGACGATTTACAGTATTTGCGGTACTATTAACGCTAAAGTGTAAATATTTCAAAATGTTCAAAAAACGATCTCGAGTCATAAATTTTTTGATGCACAAATTTATGTACATTGTATTGTTCGACCAATATAATCTCATTTCAGGAACTTGTGAAATGCCCATGATGAGCAAAATTCCAAAAAATGTTTTCATTTCCTGCATAGTGACTACTTCACTGACTACTCCAACACTGCAGATGTTTTCTACGATTTATTATCGTATTGTTGCGACTTTCCTCCTCGCTTTGATAATTTGCAATATATTGTCGGTTAAAAATAATTTACGGAGAGAATATGGATCATCGCAACTTACATTCATATCGAGTAATTTAAAATTCCGTACATATTCAAAATCTTGATTTCTTCTTTCCGTAATAGGTGTACATTCTCTAGTGTTAGCTAGATACTTCTTCTACATTACCAACTGAATCATCTGAAGATTCAGCATTCAGCATCGGAAAGCAAGTCTTCGATACTATCAATACTGATCTCTTCTGAAGAGGACGAAAGCAATCGCAGTCTCGTTCTCCTTACGCATCTTGTAATTACTAACTCATCGGAAGAACTATCGCCAGTAATATTTATTTTTCAACCCCTAGGGTAATTGGCCTTATTGCTGTTTGATAAAAAAAAGTATCATTATTATGAGACAGATGTCCAAAAAAAAAAAAAAATGTCAAAAAAACCATAAATTTATTTTGTGATTCATTCAGGACGTATGTACAAAATATAAAAAATTACTTACAATATAAAATATTCGCCTAAATTAGTTATTAAATCTGAAAAACAATATGTGAATATGTCTCGCATAATATAACCAAATACCACGGGTCGATGGCCAATTGTTGTAGTTGTAGATGTTTGTGTTTATAAGTATACAATAAAGATGTTTTATTATTATTATTATATAACCAAATTTATTTGACAATTAATGTGTCAGGTATATATTTAGTCATATATTTACCATAGCAACAATATATTTACCATAGCAACAATATCATCCATAGGTGTACGTGTAAAATTTCATAAGATTAAGTGAAAAACTGCAACACTTGAAAATGCCGCCCGATAAAACAAAATACCTAATTATGCGCCGGTTCTAACATGTTAATGTTTAAAAAACTTAGCGACGCATTTTTGCTTATAACTTCTTTAATATTGGTCGGATATGGAAATTAAAACGGAGTTCCGTTTAGAACTCTCGAGAGGCTAGCCATAACCCTTAAGAGAACTTATGAAAAAAAATTTGTAATTTTCAAAAATTTAGCCTCATTTTTGCTTATAATTTCTTTAATATTGGTTGGACAAATAAATTGTACAGGTCAGGGGTGGCGAACCTTTTTATGACCACGTGCCATTTTTCTAAACTTTCTACATGATAAAATGCTGACGTGTGTGATGACTGCCTGAATATCATTTACCGTATTAGGCCTAGGCAGCACTACGGCTAAAACGCCGCACTTTTTAATCTATGATTTTGTGACTCAAGTAAGCTAATACAAGCGGCCTCACTTGCGGTTTTTTTCCGCGACTGATTTTTCCCATAGCGTGCTATGTGTCCCGAGCGGTTTCGCGGTTATAGCGGTTACCGCTCGCGGGAAAAAACCGTAGTGCGACCTCGGCCTAAACCTGAATATAATTTAATACAGTATTAGCCTGCATATAGTGTTTGAAAGTATCAAAGTTCATCCCGATTTACAAAAATAAAGGGTTACAGCGGGATAACTTTAACTACAGACCAACCTGTATTGAAAGACAATTTTCAAATGACTTTAAGACAGCATTTCCGACTCCATTGTCAAGTTTCTTGGAAAGTAATATGATGCTGGCAAGCAGTCAACACGGCTTCGGGAAAGGTAGCTCAACTGATACTGCTCCGTTGGATAGTGTTAAATTTATAATTACTTCTCTAAATTGTAATCAGGACGTTCTTGCTTTATTTTGCGACCTTTGTAAAGCATTTGACTTTAAGCACAAGCTCCTTCCACAAAAAAATGAACATTTTGGAGTTAGAGGCGACGCCAAGAACTGGGTAAAATCTCCCTTGCATGGAAATCTTCCTTCCAAAGAAGACGAACAGTGATCGCAAACGGTTCAAAATCGGAAAATAAATTAAAGAAGTGTACAGTACTCCAAGGCTCTCTAATGGTACCAACTCTCTTCTTGATATTTGTTGTGACGTAATGATCTGACGCAAACAAATAATGCTGCAATTATTTTTTTTATTACTCATGTGAGAAAAGTACTGTTTTGGCGCCTGTTTTTTAGTGCACCAAATGGATCTTTGTTAATTCAATTATTTACGTGCGATCAAAATCAATATTAAAAAACTGAAGTGACAGAATTTTTTTTAAGAAATGAAATTGAAAAAGAGAAAAATGAACATTGAGAAATTGAAATTAAATAAAAACTTTTAGAATGAGTGAAAATTCTATGGTATACCGGAGACTGATGAGAGTTCTTATAACGAATCCACACCACCGAAGATATAATGAGATATATAAAAAGCAAATTCTTTATTTTTGATTCTTTTTTGATGGCTCCTGGACCCCAAACTTGTAAGATACGTCCCCTTGCATGAGTACTAAAAAATATTATCTGCAACTCGTGCGGTATTGTCAATTGCACTTTTGAGCGAATGGGCGCAATTTCGCTCTCGTAGGCAATTGACAACTTGTCGCACTAGTTGCACAATATACTATTGTACATTTTAATATCTAACACAGACATACACGACTTTATTAAAAGTTGCAATTTAAAATCAGAAAATAAATCGTTAGGAGGATGATCTATGCATCTTTAATGAACTTTAAATATATGCAAAACATACTTCATGATTATAGTTCACTTCTAAGATTTAATCAAACATCATCAAAAGCTAAAATGGGACCATCATATTGAACTAACATGATCGACATTAATTACTGTGTGTTATCTGATTCGAAACCAAAGATGATGCGTAAAAGTTGATATTCTGCAAATATTTTACCACGCCATCGTTCAGTCTAGCTGTCATATAAAATGCACAAAGAGATATTACGAGATATTCAATGCACACCCTCTTCAATCCTGACGGTCTTGGTTCATCTAGCACAACCTTTTCCAAGCTTTAAAATGTCGTGCTTGATGAACAAAGAACCTTTCTCCTTGTTCCTTCTCCCGCGTGCAAATAAAATTTTTCAACGTGTCAGCTGTGACACACGTGCCATAGGTGCGCCACCGCTTGGTATAGGTTATTTATTCACGGAAAAGCCGGAAAGCTCTGGAGACAGTAGGAAGGGAGTGGACAACGCAGAAAAAGCATGGAGTGATATGGCAAAGACTATAAACAAAATGTACAACTTCACAACACAAACAAGAAACACTCATAAGGAAATAAAGGAATGGGCAAGGCACCTGAAAGTACAAATTGAAGGCAATTGAAGGCAGAAACAAAGAGATGCGGAAGATGAGCAACGACAGGAGACAGAACACCGTAAAAATTGGAAATTATACAAATACAGGAAACCATTAAAAAAACTAGAAAGAAAGGTAGAGGAAGAGAAAGAAAAGCAACGAGAAATCCAAAACCAAAACACACAGCTAAAAAACAAAGTGGCAGAACTAGAAAGGAAAGCGCGGGATATGCAGAAAGACAGCATAGGATGGGAGATAGAAGGAGGCGGAGAGGAAAGAGAAAACTCAGATCTCAAGAACTTATTAAACGAGGAGACAAGGAAGAGAAAAGAAGAAGAAAATAAAGTTGCAGCACTGGTAGAAACTATCAAAGAACTTAAGGTGGAGACCAAAAAACTGCATGACAAGGTGGATAGGTTGGAAACGGAGATGATAGAGGGAAAAAATAGACAAGAACAAGAGACATTAAATAACATGGAACCTATAGAAGAAAGAGTAATAAGAATAAAGCACATGCTAGAAACAGCAACGGAAGAACAGGTAGTAGCAGAAATCATAAAAGAAAAATGGCCAAACGAGGTGTTCGAAAACACGGAGATAACCGAAGGGAAAATTAACACAAACGAGGAAGGAACAATAATAATCGGAACAGGAAAAGGCGGTAGACTACCTAACAAAGGAACACTGAAGGAAATAGGGGATATGTACCCGGAAATAAAAGAGATACCAGAAGAAGAAGAAATCGGAACTATCACGAGAACTATCACAAAGGCAGATGAAAGCACACAGATAAACGAAATTATCAGAGTGAGGAACGGAGGAAGAAGCGATGCAGAATACATAAAAATATTCAGAACAATTGCGTTAAAAAGAAGGGAGAACCAAACCAAACTGAAACTACAAAGGCTACAAGGAGTTGAGCTACATAGGCTAAGGAAGATTCTGGAGATCGCTCTGAGGAACACAAATGTCAAAATAGAAATATACACATATAACAAAGAACAGACGAAATCAAAGAGAGAGAATCAAAAGAAAGACGAAGCAATGGTAATAAGAAAAGAAGGAACAACATACGCGGAATTACTCAAACAAGTAAAAGGAGAAGCCATCAAAGTAAACACAACAAGAAACATAAAAAGAATTAGGAAAACAATAAAGGGTGATCTACTAATCACAGCGGAAAGAGGCAGTAGTCTTGGAAGAAATAAGGGACTCACTTAAGGACCAGGAAGGAATACTTACACGAATGAAAGGAACAAACCTCAAAAGAACGATGTACTGTATAACGGGCATATATGAAATAAAAACAATACCAGAGATTGAAGCAGCAGTTCTAGAAGAAAGCACAGAGAAGTTTGAAGTAAAGGTGATAAACACAAAAAGTTTCCAAAATGGATATCAAAGGGCACTGATAGAGGTGACTGCGAATAACAGTGATACAGTATTCCAAAAGAAAGAACTAACTATCAGGGCATCACGATGCCACATAAGGCCATGGACAGTACTACGCAAGTGCTACAAATGTTGGGAGTACGGGCACATGACACATAGATGTAGAGGGCCGGACAGAAGCAAGGCATGCTTAAACTGCGCGGAGGAAGGGCATAGAGCAGCGGAGTGCACAAAAGAGGCATACTGCCCAATTTGCGACAAAGCAGGACATAGAGCCAATAATAATAAATGCCCAAAATACATGGCAGAATGGCGGGCACAGCAAAAAAAGGAAAATGCCCAAAATGCTTAAAATACTGCGCAGAACCTGGCAGAAGCAACATCAATCAAAACAGGAGTAGACATATTGATGATAAACGAGCCAAATAAGAAACTAATAAGAAACCAAAAGTGGCTGACGGACAAAAGAAAAGACACAGCTATTAAAATTATAAACAAAAAACAAATAACAAGTAGTGACAAGGGCGAAGGCGAGGGATATAACTGGATGATAGTAAACAACATAAAAATAATTAATTGCTATATATCACCAAACAGCGGATATGATGCCTTCGATAAATATCTAAACAACCTAGAAACCGAAATTAGAAGAACCAAGGGTGAAACTATAATAGCCGGAGATTTCAGCTCTAAATCACCGGCTTGGGGATCCAAGAAAGAAGACCGCAGAGGACGAGCGCTTGAGCTCTGGATAGCGGCAAACAAATTAACAGTTGCCAACGAAGGAGACGCACCAACCTTCGAAAGAAGACAGAGCAGATCCCACATAGATATTACACTCTGCACCGAGAAACTGTCAGGTAGAATAAAAAACTGGAAGGTACTAAACGACGAGTCGCTCAGCTACCAAAAGTACATACTGTACGAAATACATGAAATGGAGATTATAACAAATATATATATACCAAAAACGAAGAAAATACACAAGAGCGAAAACAACTACAGACAAAGAGGCCGCCAATATAGAATACAAGAAATGCAAAAAAGACCTGAGCATACAAATAATGAAAAACAGAGAAAAGAAGTGGCGGGAACTGTAGAGAAAGTGGAACTTGTGCGAGAAAGTAGAAGAGGACGTAGAGGGGGCTTGGGTACAAGATAGTAATGAACAGAATTCGAGGAGCACCTGAAAACATTGGAATCGAAAAGAAAAGAGAGATATACAGCACACTGTTCCCACAGAGAGAAGTAAATCAATGGCAGGAAATACAAACAGAGGAAGTTCTGGAATTCACCATAAAAGAGCTTGAAAGGGCTGCTAACAGAATGAAGACGAAGAAAGCCCCGGGGACAGACAGAATACTGCCGGAAATAGTAAAGAAAGTAGTGGAAATGAACCCCACAGTAGTACTAAAGGTAATGAACAACATCATAAGAACAGGGAAATACCCAAAACAATGGAAGACGCCTAGTACTTATACCCAAACCAGGGAAAGAAACTGCATACAGACCACTGTGCATGCTGAACACGTTCGGAAAACTGCTGGAGAGATTATTAGCAGAAAGACTTTTAGAGGAAATCCGAAAAATGGGGCTTCGCTGATAACCAGCATGGATTCCTCAGAGGTAAATCAACGCTGGGTGCGATAAAGAAAGTACTAGAGATAGCAACGAAAGAAAAAGAAAAAAGTCGAAAAACCAGAGGATACTGCGCCTTAGTCACGCTCGATATAAAAAATGCGTTCAATTCAGTATCGTGGAGAGAGATAATAAACGCATTAAACAATTATCTTATAAGAATTATACAAGACTACTTGAAGGATCGTACTGTGAAACTGGAACCGCAGGATGAGATGGAGATGACTGCAGCAGTACCACAGGGATCGGTCTTGGGACCGATCCTGTGGAACCTCGTATATGACGCACTACTAAGAATAGAAATGCCGGGAAACGTAACAACAGTGGCCTTCGCGGACGACGTTGCAGTGGTAGCAACGGCCAGAAGCGAGAACCAACTAAAGGAAAAAATAGAAGAATGCATTGGAAGGATAGTGAACTGGATGGAAAGTGTGGACCTGGAGCTGTGCACAGACAAAACGGAAGTAGTGCTACTCATTGGAAAAAAAAAGAAACATGGTGAGTTTTCCATAGAAGTGAAGGGCGAAAGAATAAGGGCCAAAAAGAGAAACTAAATACCTGGGTTTAATCCTCGATGAAAAAATAAGCTTTGGACCTCACATAAATTATATCTATAAGAAAGCCACTAAAGCAACCAAAGCACTAATTAAACTGATGCCAAGAAAGGGGAAAGTGGAAACCAGCAAAAAAAGGGTATTAGCTGCGGTAGTAGAATCAAAAATCCTATATGGGGCGCGAGAGGAGCTCTGAAAACACAAGCTTATAAGAAGAAATTAGACAGCCTACAGAGACAACTGGCAATTAGAGTGACAGGAGCGTACCGAACAACATCGTTGGAGGCCGCAAGGGTAATAGCAAGAATAATTCCCAACTTGCAGCAGAACGGGAAATGACGTTCCGGAAAAGTAAGGAGGAGAAATCGCTGGAAAGGGAAAGAACTATTAAAAAATGGCAAGACAAATGGAACGAAACGGACAAAGGACTGTGGACCAGAACGCTTATCACGGACATAGAAAAGTGGTACAAACGAAAGGATGGAAATACAAGCTACCATCTAACACAAGTTCTAACAGGACACGGATGCTTCGGCACATACTTTAAGAAATTCAAATTACAGATGGAAGAGGAATGTATATATTGTAAAGAGAAAGATGATCCGGAACACATCTTCCTTTGTGAAGAATGGAAGGAAGAAAGAAATCACGTAGAAGAACAAGTAGGGAAGGCAACAACAAAAGAGAACGTAATTAAAATAATGATAGAAAGTGCAGACAATTGGAAGTACATAAAAGACCACTTTGAGAAGATAATGACGAAAAAAGATCAAGCTAGAGACAAATTAAAGAAGGAAGAAGAAGAGGGCAACAGACTCTCTCCTTAACAACTAGGGCGACACTAGTCGTCCGGGCTGCCCACCCTGAAGGAATGCGCAAGCGATACCGGGGTGGAGCATAGTAAGCCAAGTGGAAGTAGGGGTTTAGTGGGTGAGAGCCCCACACACAGGCTGGTAGAGTTTCCTCCAAACCACCATAATAAAAAAAAAAGGTTATTTATTCAGAACTCTCGGGGGACTACACAGAACTCTTAACAGAACTCATGAAAAGAATATTTTTTTTTGAATTCTTTATTGTTAAAAAAAAATAGCTCCGCATTTTTTATTATAACTTCTTTAATATTGGTCGGACATGAAAATTATAAAAGAGATTCGTTTAGAATACTCGAGGGGCTATCAAGAACTCTGAATAGAACTCTCAATGGAATTTTTTTGGAATTCTGTTATTTTCAAAAATTTAGCGCCTCGTTTTTGCTTCTTTTTCTTCCGTGGCGCTACAGCCCTCTATGTGCCTTGGCCTGCTTTACAACGTCCCTCCATATCCTTCTGTCCTGTACTGTGTGGGGCCATTGCCGCACCTCGAGTATTTTCAAGTCTTTAATAACGTCGTCTCTGCATCGTATTCGTGGCCTACCTCTCGATCTCTTTTCGGCAGGCATCCATAGCGTCAGAGCTTTTGGGGTTCGGTCGTCCTACATTCGCATAATGTGCCCGAACCACCTTAGCCTCTGCGCCTTCACATTCCTCACAATGTCTCTTCCCTCGAGTATTCCATCTATTTCTGCGATGGTTCTTATTCCCCATCCTTCCTCTTCCTGTGTAATTCTATATATTTTTCTTATGATATTTCTTTCGCATACTCTTAAAGCTTCCTCACCACTTTTGGATAGTGTCCATGTTTCTCCCGTATAAGTGATTATTGGACGGATTAGTGTTTTGTACACTTTCAGTTTAGCTTTTCTGCTCAGTAGTTTGGATACTAGCAGTTTCCTGTTGGCAAAGTATGCTTTCCTCCCTAACATAATTCTGTGAGCGATTCTCACTCATCTTATTTTGGCTCGTTAACTTAGCCCCTAGGTAGGTAAACTCGGTCCCTTCCTCGTAGTTTCTACCATTTACTTGAATTGGTCTTAAATCTGTCACTTGCTCCCTACCACATTTCATGTACTTTGTTTTATTGTCGTTTATTGTCAGTCCGCATGGTTCAGATTTTTGTTCAAGTCTCGCTTTTATTTCTTTTAGGTGCTTCCTACCTCTTGATGCGATGTATATATCGTCAGCGTATGCTCCCACTTGCGCTGCTCTAGTTTTTAGGGTGCCTGTTACGTTCACCTCTCTGATTACTGCCTAAGGCATCGCCCTGTCTTACTCCCGTTCCTATTGCAAAGTCGCCCGTGAGCTTGGAATCTATTAGGGCTTGCGCACTTTGACTCAGTTAGTGTTACTCCTACAAGTCCACCCAGTTTCATGGGTACTCCTAGTACCAGTAATTGTCTCATTAGCTCTTTTCTGGAGACACTATCAAACGCCTGTTTGTAATCAATATATATGCTATACAATGTTATTTTATGCTCATAACATTTTTCCATTATTTGTCTTTGCATGTGAATTTGATCTATGGTCGACCTGTTGCTTCGGAATCCACAGTGGTAATCGCCTAATATTTCTTCTGAATATATTGCAAGTCATTTGCATATTACTGCTGACAGCACTTTGTAGGCTATATTTAAAAGAGTGATCCCTCGGTAGTTAGCGCAGTCCTTCTTATTTCCCTTTTTATGGATTGGGCATATGATGCCTTTTTTCCATTCCTTAGGCATGGTTTCCGTATTCCATACCATGACAATTAATCCGTGGATTCGTGTCCACAAGTGCTCTCCACCGCTTTTTAAGAGTTCTGCTGTTATGGTATCACTTCCTGATGCTTTATAATTTTTCAGCTTTACTATATAAAAAACCTCTCTTACTTCTTGATAGGTGGGTTCCGGGATTTCTGGTTGCGCTGCGTGATAATATTTTGCGTCTTCCCCATTGTTTTCATGTTCTTCGTTCTTACAAGTTAACAGCTCACTATAGTACTGACCACCTTTATTTACTGACCACCTTTATAGTACTGACCACCTTTCAAGTACTTCCTTTTCCGCACTTGGTAATCTTCCTTCCTTACTGAGAAAGGTGTTGGTTCTCGATTGGAAGTCTCTGGTTTGCATAGCTATTTGTTTATAGAACTTTCTGCTCTGGTTGTTATTGTTGTATTCATCTAAGTCCTCTACTTGTTTGGACTTGTTTACTCACTCTTTTTGCCGCTCTTCTTAATTCCTCGTATTTTGCTCTATTTGCTCTTGTCATTGTTTGCAGCATCTTTTTTCTGGCTTCGTTTCTTTCCCTCAGTGCTCTTCTGCACTCATCATCGAACCAAGTGTTTCTGTCCTTTACTTCCTTCCCGACTGTCTTTTCCGCTACGTTAATTATGACACTTTTTATGGCGTTCTATTCCTTGTCCACGTTTTAACTGGTTTCCGTTCTTTCTAGGGAACGCTCAATTAGGTCTTATATTGTTTTTGTTTATCCTTCCCTCTTAGGGCCTGCGTATTCCATTTTTTTACATGTTTCTTACCCCCCACAATAGCTGTAATTCTTTGCCTCACCGAGACACGTACCAGATAGTGATCAGAGTCGCAGTTAGCGCCTCTCATAGTTTTTACGTCTGTGATCATTGTTGCCCTTCGTTTATTGATAAGTACATGGTCAATTTGGTTGACCCCTCGGTTTCCTGGCATCACCCACGTGCCTTTGTGTATTCTTTTGTGTGAGAAGCATGTGCTACTGATTTTCATGTTGCAACCCGCTGCCATGTGGCACAGTCTTTTCCCGTTCTCACTTGTTTGGTCGTGTAGTGAGTGCGTTCCCGCTACACTTCTGTACGCGTCCTCTATTCCTACCTTCGCATTAAAGTCGCCTAACACTATTAATGCATCATGTTCCGACACTTCTTCGCAGGTTCTCTGTAATTAGAAGTGTTCCTATTCATCATCCTCTTCTCCCTCTTCAGTTGGTGCATAAGCACATATTACACTAAGGTTGTGGAATTTTCCTTTCATGCGTATCATGCATATTCAGTACAGCCTTCCTTGCTTCTCTCGTTATTATAAAACATACCCCCTTTTTCCTTGCTTATCCAGGTTTCCACTGTAATATAATCTGTATAGCTTCTTGTCAATACTACCTTCTTCCTTCCATCTTATCTCCTGTAAGGCCGCTATATCTATTTTGTATTTATCTAATTCCTCCGCTATCTCCTGCATTCTTCCTGGTCTCAACATTGTGCGCAAGTTCCATGTGCCTACTTTTAAATCAGTTTCTGTTTTCCTAGCCTTGATTCGTTGCCTTGTCGTCGCCGTTTTGGACAGTCCATTCCGAGGCTGCTGTGTAGCTTTTGTAACTTGCTGTGTTTTTACTAGTTTTTGCTTATAACTTCTTTAATATTGGTTTGACAAAGAAATTGTATAGGTTAGGTTAGGTTAGGTTTACTCTTGATTTTTTTTTATCTTTGTCAAAAGTTATTTATAAATAAATTTATAGATATTGATTTTACAAAAATGTCTAATAAGCATTTTTTGTTTATCTGTCTTAGTACAACCGGAAACCGTTATTAGATTTGTTTTTGATTTTTCAAAATTTACAAAATTTTGCAAAAAAAAAGTAGAACTATATGCATTATCGATTGAGAACTCTAGAACCCTATATAAAGAACTGAAATATTACATCAGAACTCTTTTTCCTGAAAAAGAGCGGGCTGCGTGAAGTTGGCCCCCAAATTGTTTTTCTCGATCTCTGGCTGAAATTCTGCGGAACTATTGCAATTTTCAAGCAAGAACCCTAGAACTATTCAAAATCTTGCCAGAACTTTGAAAATTCAATTTTTAAAAAATTCGGGGGCCAACTTCACACGACTAAATTATTACAGTCCAACAATTCAAGAAAGAAAAAACAAAGAAAACAAAAACCTTTTATTAAAAAAGAAAACCCACAAAAATAGTAAACAATAATTGATGTAATATGAGTCCGATGTTTTAAATTTTAGAAAACAGAAACATTATGCCTTGAGAATTGAGCCTATGAATTTATTAGTTTCATTATTATTTATTTGTTTAGAAAAGTTGAAAATTTAAAAAAAGGGTAACTTACATCTCTATATTTTTCCATTCCATTTAAAACTTTTTTCGCAACAAATTTCTTCAAATGTAAAATGGTAGCTTGTGCGGAGCATCTAATAAACCTTCGTTTTAATGTTTTTAGGTTACTACTGATACATTCCAGACACACATTCACTTGTTCGTCTTGCCTATGGTAATCAGACTCTGCATGTACGTCGGCTACAGATTTTTCCTCTTCGAGTTCTCCAGGATTTGGAGGAATATCTTTAGGACAAGGCAAACCTCTAATTCTATAAAATTCACGTTCTCTATTAATTTCATCTAAAAGAGAAATGGAAATGAAATTGTTTGGGTATGTATTGTTGTGTAAAAATACTTTTTTGGAGTTCTGGCACTAATTTGTAGACTATATCTTGCATAGTCCTGTCGAAGCTTATATATTGTAAAGGATGTGATTGGTGTATAACTATATTGCATGTTGGGCAGGTATTATTCTCTTCTAAATGTTTTACTAGGCAGCTTTTACAAACTAAAATCAAAATAACATTGGTCCTAGTTATTCATACATTCCCTTTTTCAGTGTTACACTTACAAGTATGTAGACATTCAGTTACTGTTGTAGCATCAATTAAATAACCTCTACATATTTTACAAGTTATATGATTATTTAGTGTTTTCAGTTTAATTCTCCTTTCCATTATCATAATTGTTGATAAACCATAACTTAGTTAACTATAACCCTACTTGGATATCCTGACCCAAACAAAAACTAAGTTTACAAAATAATCGGCCATTTTCGGGTCCAAACAATACCGCCAACAGTCCTCACATAACACCAAAATTTCAAATTCAATTAGATAAAAGTAATTTTTTTTACAATCATAAACCTTAACATCAATAATAATAAACCACTCTATTGCATCTTTCAACATTTACTTGAACCAAAGTGAACTATTTCTTTAAATAATGAAATTTAAACATTTCACCAATTTTAAAAACTTTTTAAAAAAAAAATTATATTTTTGTAAATTGTATTTAAAATTTAAATTCTTGAAATTTATTTTGAATTATATTGATATTTATTTATGTTGGTATGCAGAGTTTGATGGTTATCAGTTTGACAGTCACGTTGACAGTAGTGTAGGTGATTTGGAACCTATTGAAACTGAGTAATATTAATTAAAATGAGTGAAACTAATAGTAAAGAGAAAACGTTGATAACGTTATATACGGAGTTTAATAAATACCATCAAAAGGGAGAATATGATAGAGCTTTAAAAACCATAAACAAAGGTAACCCATTTAGCACACATATGGACCATTTAATAATTAAATTTATGTTTTATTAGTAGTCCAATTGTCCAATGATGATCCAACTGGAATTGAATGTAAGGTTGTATGCCTTATATACCTTAACCGATTCGATGAAGCTTTACAGTTCATGAGAAAACAAGGAATGTATGTCAAATTAACCTTTAACACATTCACTGCCTGCAGGACACCAGAAAACCTTACCTGTTAATTCTTAAAGTAGATTACAAATGTTCAAAGTTTTGGTACAATCTCAGAATAAGCTAGTCTCATATTATCTCTACATTTCTAGCACATCCACACTGAAATGATCATGAAATAAAATAAAATTGAAAATTTTAAGGCTAGGGGAGAAGTGGGATAGTTGATCCTGTGGGATACATGGTCCCCATTTAAAAATTGGTGTTTGCAAGGACTTTATTTTTGTTCTGTTGGCCAAATTAGGTAGCGGCCATGATGGCTACTAGACCTTGTTTACCCCATCAATGAGCAATAACTTCTTTTTATTGCTTTTCATTTTGAAAATTTGATTTTTTTCTTTTTTTGAACTGATATGATTGTGTGCTCAATATTCTGAATATTATAGCCCGTGCAGAATACTGTTATAACTTTTTATTATTTGCAAATATTGCCAAATTTTTAAAAACAAAAAATCTCTATTCGATGCAAATTTTGTTTTTCTTTGTTGATTTGAGTGGACACACTTTGCAAAATCCTTTTATTTTATGTCAAAATTGGACGAAAATGTCAAAATAATTGGCAAATATTGCCAAATTTTCAGAAACCAAAATCTCTATTTGAAGCTAAATTTGTTTTTTTTTTGTTGATTTGAATGGACAAATCTTGCAAAATTCTTTTATTTGTGTCAAAATTGGACGAAATCGTCAAAATAATTAAAAAAATTGCCAAATTTTCAAAAACCACAATCTCTTCGAAGTAAATTTTGTTTTTTTTTTGTTGATTTGATTGGACAAATCTTTCTCTTATTTTGTGTCAAAATTGGACGAAATCGTCAAAATAATTTGCAAAAATTGCCAAATTTTCAAAAACCAAAATCTCTATTCAAAGTAATTTTTTTTTTTTTTGATAATTTGATCAAAAAAATCTTGCAAAATTCTTTTGTTTTGTGTCAAAATTGGACGAAATCATCAAAATAATTTGCACAAATTGCCAAATTTTCAAAAAGCAAAATCTCTATTCAAAGTAAATTTTTTTTTTGATTTGATCAAAAAAATCTTGCAAAATTCTTTTGTTTTGTGTCAAAATTGGACGAAATCGTCAAAATAATTTGCAAAAATTGCCAAATTTTCAAAAACGAAAATAACTATTCAAAGTACATTTTGTTGATTTGATTGGACAAATCTTGCAAAATTCTCTTATTTTGTGTCAAAATTGGACGAAAATGTCAAAATAATTTGCAAATATTGCCAAATTTTCAGAAACCAAAATCTCTATTCGAAGCTAAATTTGTTTTTTTTTGTTGATTTGAATGGACAAATCTTGCAAAATTCTTTTATTTGTGTCAAAATTGGACGAAATCGTCAAAATAATTAAAAAAATTGCCAAATTTTCAAAAACCACAATCTCTTCGAAGTAAATTTTGTTTTTTTTTTGTTGATTTGATTGGACAAATCTTGCAAAATTCTCTTATTTTGTGTCAAAATTGGACGAAATCGTCAAAATAATTTGCAAAAATTGCCAAATTTTCAAAAACCAAAATCTCTATTCAAAGTAATTTTTTTTTTTTTTGATAATTTGATCAAAAAAATCTTGCAAAATTCTTTTGTTTTGTGTCAAAATTGGACGAAATCATCAAAATAATTTGCACAAATTGCCAAATTTTCAAAAAGCAAAATCTCTATTCAAAGTAAATTTTTTTTTTGATTTGATCAAAAAAATCTTGCAAAATTCTTTTGTTTTGTGTCAAAATTGGACGAAATCATCAAAATAATTTGCACAAATTGCCAAATTTTCAAAAAGCAAAATCTCTATTCAAAGTAAATTTTTTTTTTGATTTGATCAAAAAAATCTTGCAAAATTCTTTTGTTTTGTGTCAAAATTGGACGAAATCGTCAAAATAATTTGCAAAAATTGCCACATTTTCAAAAACGAAAATAACTATTCAAAGTACATTTTGTTGATTTGATTGGACAAATCTTGCAAAATTCTCTTATTTTGTGTCAAAATTGGACGAAAATGTCAAAATAATTTGCAAATATTGCCAAATTTTCAGAAACCAAAATCTCTATTCGAAGCTAAATTTGTTTTTTTTTGTTGATTTGAATGGACAAATCTTGCAAAATTCTTTTATTTGTGTCAAAATTGGACGAAATCGTCAAAATAATTAAAAAAATTGCCAAATTTTCAAAAACCACAATCTCTTCGAAGTAAATTTTGTTTTTTTTTTGTTGATTTGATTGGACAAATCTTGCAAAATTCTCTTATTTTGTGTCAAAATTGGACGAAATCGTCAAAATAATTTGCAAAAATTGCCAAATTTTCAAAAACCAAAATCTCTATTCAAAGTAATTTTTTTTTTTTTGATAATTTGATCAAAAAAATCTTGCAAAATTCTTTTGTTTTGTGTCAAAATTGGACGAAATCATCAAAATAATTTGCAAAAATTGCCAAATTTTCAAAAAGCAAAATCTCTATTCAAAGTAAATTTTTTTTTTTTGATTTGATCAAAAAAATCTTGCAAAATTCTTTTGTTTTGTGTCAAAATTGGACGAAATCGTCAAAATAATTTGCAAAAATTGCCAAATTTTCAAAAACCAAAATAACTATTCAAAGTACATTTTGTTGATTTGATTGGACAAATCTTGCTAAATTCTCTTATTTTGTGTCAAAATTGGACGAAAATGTCAAAATAATTGGCAAATATTGCCAAATTTTCAGAAACCAAAATCTCTATCCGAAGCTAAATTTGTTTTTTTTTGTTGATTTGAATGGACAAATCTTGCAAAATTCTTTTATTTGTGTCAAAATTGGACGAAATCGTCAAAATAATTAAAAAAATTGCCAAATTTTCAAAAACCACAATCTCTTCGAAGTAAATTTTGTTTTTTTTTTTGTTGAATTGATTGGACAAATCTTGCAAAATTCTCTTATTTTGTGTCAAAATTGGACGAAATCGTCAAAATAATTTGCAAAAATTGCCAAATTTTCAAAAACCAAAATCTCTATTCAAAGTAATTTTTTTTTTGTTGATTTGATTGGACAAATCTTGCAAAATTCTTTTGTTTTGTGTCAAAATTGGACGAAACCGTCAAAATAATTTGCAAAAATTGCCAAATTTTCAAAAAGCAAAATCTCTATTCAAAGTAAATTTTGTTTTTTTTTGTTGATTTGATTTGCAAAATCTTGCAAAATTCTTTTGTTTTGTGTCAAAATTGGACGAAATTGTCAAAATAATTGCAAAAATTGCCAAATTTTCAAAAACCAAAATATCTATTTGAAGTACGTTTTGTTTTTTTTTGTTGATTTTATTGGACAAATCTTGCAAAATTCTTTTGTTTTGTGTCAAAATGACGAAATCGAAATCGTCAAAATAATTTGCGAAAATTGCCAAATTTTTAAAAACCAAAATCTCTATTCAAAGTAGATTTTGTTTTTTTTTGTTGATTTGATTGGACAAATCTTGCAAAATTCTTTTGTTTTGTGTCAAAATTGGAAGAAATCGTCAAAATAATTTGCAAAAATTGCCAAATTTTCAAAAACAATCTCTTCGAAGTACATTTTGTTTTTTTTAGACACATTCACTATCTGCAGGACACCAGAAAACCTTACCTATTAATTCTTCTAAAATTCATTCATAAGTAGATTACAAATGTTCAAAGTTTTGGTACAATCTCAAAATAAGCTAGTCTCGTATTATCTCTACATTTCTAGCACATCCGCACTGAAATGATCGTGAAATAAAATAAAATTGAAAATTTTAAGGGCAGGGGAGAAGTGGGATAGTTGATCCTGTGGGATACATGGTCCCCATTTAAAAATTGGTGCTTGCAAGGACTTATTTAGTTCTGTAGGCCAAATTAGGTAGCGGTCATGATGGCTACTAGACCTTGTTTTCCCCATCAATGAGCAATAACTTATTGATTTTAATTTTTTTAAATTTGATTTTTTTCATGACCCTACTTTTTTATACATATGCATCGTAAGTCGTAACAATTTTAGTACTTGTACTTTATGATTTATTGCTTATATTTCTGTTAAATTGTATGTATTTGGATATTTAAAGGCAATTGTTTCGTTTCCATAACAAATTTGCTTGACTTGTTGCTGTTTTCGACAATTTTCGAAAAAATTGCTGCATCAGGATAGTTCCTAGATTCCTTCAGGTAGAGGGATGCTTGATCCTGGAATCATGTATCACACTTATGACTCTTCTGATTGTGCCCCTTGTTTAACCCTTTCGCTGCGAATTACTTTTTTTTATCTGAACTGATATGATTGTGTGCTCAATATTCTGAACATTAAATTATAGCCCATGCGGAATACTTTTATAACTTTATATTATTTGCAAATATTGCCAAATTTTCAAAAACCCAAATCTCTATTTGTTGCAACTTGTTTTTTTTTGTTGATTTGAGTGGACACACTTTGCAAAATCCTTTTGTTTTATGTCAAAATTGGACGAAAATGTCAAAATAATTGGCAAATATTGCCACACTTTCAAAAACCAAAATCTCTATTCGAAGAAAATTTTGTTTTTTTGTTGATTTGAGTGGGCAAACTTTGCAAAATTCTTTTGTTTTATATCAAAATTGGACGAAAATGTCAAAGTAATTGGCAAATATTGCCAAATTTTCAAAATCAAAAATCTCTATTCGAAGCAAAATTTGTTTTTTGTTGATTTGAATGGACAAATCTTGCAAAATTCTTTTGTTTTTTGTCAAAATTGGACGAAATCGTCAAAATAATTTGCAAAAATTGCCAAATTTTCAAAAACCAAAATCTCTATCTATTTGAAGTAAATTTTGTTTTGTTTTTGTTGATTTGATTGGACAAATCTCGCAAAATTCTTTTGTTTTGTGTCCAAATTGGTCGAATTCGTCAAAATATTTTGCACAAATTGCCAAATTTTCAAAAACCAAAATCTCTATTCGAAGCAAGCTTTGTTGATTTGAATGGACAAACCTTGCAAAATTCTTTTGTTTTGTGTCAATTTTGGACGGAATCGTCAAAATAATTTGCAAAAATTGTCAAATTTTTTTTTCTTTTTTTTTCTTTTGACAAGTCTAGTCTTGTGTGTCTATTCTTGTGTATGTAGTCTTGTCTGTCTAGCCTTGTCTGTCTAGTCTTGTCTGTCTAGTCTAGTCTGTCTAGTCTAGTCTGTCTAGTCTAGTCTGTCTAGTCTAGTCTGTCTAGTCTAGTCTGTCTAGTCTAGTCTGTCTAGTCTAGTCTGTCTACTCCTGTCCCTCCTAGTCTTGTCTATCCTAGTCTTGTATGTCCTAGTCCTATTTGTCCTTATCTTATTTGTCCTAGTCTTGTATGTCCTAGTCTTGTCTGTACCAGTCTTGTCTGTCCTAGTCTTGTATGTCCCAAGCTTCTCTGTCCTTGCCTTGTCTGTCCTAGTTTTGTCTTTCCTAGTCTTGTCTGTCCTAGTCTTGTCTGCCCTAGTCTTATATGTCTTAGTTTTTGTGAAATAAAATAAAATTGAAAATTTTAGGGTTAGGGGAGAAGTGGGATAGTTGAGCCTGTGGGATACATGGTCCACATTTAAAAATTGGTGCTTGCAAGGACTTTATTTTTGTTCTGTTGGCCAAATTAGGTAGCGGCCATGATGGCTACTAGACCTTGTTTACCCCATCAATGAGCAATAACTTGTTGCCTTTAATTTTGAAAATTTGATTTTTATCATGACCCTACTTTTTTATACGTATGCATCGTAAGTCAACAATTTTAGTACTTGTACTTTATGATTTATTGCTTATATTTCTGATAAATTGTGTGTATTTGGCTATTTAAAGGCAATTGTTTCCATAACAAATTTGCTTGGTTTTTTTTCCATTTTCGAAAAAATTGCTGCATCAGGATAATTGATCCCTTCAGGTAGAGAGATGCTTGATCCTGCAATCATGTATCCCACTTATGACTTTTTTTGTTTCCGTTCATTGTTTAACCCTTTCACTGCGAATTACTTTTTTGAACTGATATGATTGTGTACTCAATATTCAGAACATTACGTTATAGCCCGTGCGGAATACTTTTATAACTTTGTATTATTTGCAAATATTGCCAAATTTTCAAAAACAAAAAATTTCTATTCAATGCAAATTTTGTTTTTTTTTTGTTAATTTGAGTGGACACCCTTTGCAAAATCCCTTTGTTTTATATCAAAATTGGACGAAAATGTCAAAATAATTGGCAAATATTGCCAAATTTTCAAAAACTAAAATCTCTATTTGAAGCAAATTTTGTTTTTTTGTTGATTTGAGTGGACAAACTTTGCAAAATTCTTATGTTTTATATCAAAATTGGACGAAAATGTTAAAATAATTGGCAAATATTGCCAAATTTTCAAAAACCATAATCTCTATTACAAGCAAAATTTGTTTTTTTGTTGATTTGAATGGACAAATCTTGCAAAATTCTTTTGCTTTGTGTCAAAATTGGACGAAATCGTCAAAATAATTTGCAAAAATTGTTAAATATTCAAAAACCAAAATCTCTATTCCAAGTTAATTTTTTTTTGTTGATTTGATTGGACAAATCTTGCAAAATTCTCTTGCTTTGTGTCAAAATTGGACGAAATCGTCAAAATAATTTGCAGAAATTGCCAAATTTTCAAAAACCAAAATCTTTATTCAAAGTAAATTTTGTTTTTTGGTTGATTTGATTGGACATATCTTGCAAAATTCTTTTGTTTTGTGTCAAAATTGGACGAAATTGTCAAAATAATTTCCAAATATTGCCAAATTTTCAAAAACCAAAATCTCTATTTGAAGCAAAATTTGTTTTTTTGTTGATTTGAATGGACAAATCTTCCAAAATTCTTTTGTTTAGTGTCAAAATTTTACGAACTTGTCAAAATAATTTGCAAAAATTGCCAAATTTTCAAAAACTAAAATCTCTATTCGAAGTAAATTTTTTTTTTTGTTGATTTGGTTGGACAAATCTTGCAAAATTCTTTTGTTTTGTGTCAAAATTGGACGAAATCGTCAAAATAATTTGCAGAAATTGCCAAATTTTGAAAAACCAAAATCTCTATTTGAAGCAAAATTTGTTTTATTTTATTTGAATGGACAAATCTTGCAAAATTCTTTTGTTTTGTGTCAAAATTGTACGAAACGCAAAAATAATTTGCAAAAATTGCCAACTTTTCAAAAACCAAAATCTTTATTCGAAGTAAATTATTTTTTTTTTGTTGATTTGATTGGACAAATCTTGCAAAATTCTTTTGTTTTGTGTCAAAATTGGACGAAATCGTCAAAATAATTTGCAAAAATTGCAAAATTTTGAAAAACCAAAATCTCTATTCGAAGTACATTTTGCTTTTTTTGTTGATTTAATTGGACAAATCTTGCAAAATTCTTTTGTTTTGTGTCAAAATTGGACGAAATCGTCAAAATAGTTTGCAAAAATTGTCAAATTTTCAAAACCAAAATCTCAATTTGAAGTAATTTTTTTTTTTTTTGTTGATTTGATTGGACACATCTTGCAAAATTCTTTTGTTTTGTGTCCAAATTGGACGAAGTCGTCAAAATAATTTGCAAAAATTGCCAATTTTTCAAGAACCAAAATCTCTATTCGAAGCAAAATTTGTTTTTTTTTTAATGGACAAATCTTGCAAAATTCTTTTGTTTTGTGTCAAAATTGGACGAACTTGTTAAAATATTTTGCACAAATTGCCAAATTTTCAAAAACCAAAATCTCTATTCGAAGTAAATTTTGTTTTTTTTTTGTTGATTTGGTTGGACAAATCTTGTAAAATTCTTTTGTTTTGTGTCAAAATTGGACGAAATCGTCAAAATAATTTGCCGAAATTGCCAAATTTTCAAAAACCAAAATCTCTATTCAAAGTAAATTTTGTTTTTTTGTTGATTTGATTGGACATATCTTAAAAAATTCTTTTGTTTTGTGTTAAGATTGTACGAAATTGTCAAAATAATTTGCAAATATTGCCAAATTTTCAAAAACCAAAATCTCTATTTGAAGCAAAATTTGTTTTTTTTTTATTTGAATGGACAAATCTTGCAAAATTCTTTTGTTTTGTGTCAAAATTGGACGAAATCGCAAAAATAATTTGCAAAAATTGCCAAATTTTCAAAAACAAAAATCTCTATTCGAAGTAAATTTTGTTTTTTTTTGTTGATTTGATTGGACAAATCTTGCAAAATTCTTTTGTTTTGTGTCAAAATTGGACGAAATCGTCAAAATAATTTGCAAAAATTGCCAAATTTTCAAAAACCAAAATCTCTATTCGAAGTACATTTTGCTTTTTTTTTGTTGATTTGATTGGACATATCTTGCAAAATTCTTTTGTTTTGTGTCAAAAT
The DNA here is from genome assembly GCA_944588485.1 of Phosphuga atrata. Classification (NCBI taxonomy): domain Eukaryota; kingdom Metazoa; phylum Arthropoda; class Insecta; order Coleoptera; family Silphidae; genus Phosphuga; species Phosphuga atrata. The sequence continues at coordinate 8,141,979 of OX155907.1, forward strand.
TGGACGAAATCGCAAAAATAATTTGCAGAAATTGCCAAATTTTCAAAAACCAAAATCTTTATTCAAAGTAAATTTTGTTTTTTCGTTGATTGGATTGGACATATCTTGCAAAATTCTTTTGTTTTGTGTCAAAATTGGACGAAATTGTCAAAATAATTTCCAAATATTGCCAAATTTTCAAAAACCAAAATCTCTATTTCAAGCAAAATTTGTTTTTTTTGTTGATTTGAAAGGACAAATCTTCCAAAATTCTTTTGTTTTGTGTCAAAATTTTACGAACTTGTCCAAATAATTTTCAAAAATTGCCAAATTTTCAAAAACTAAAATCTCTATTCGAAGTAAATTTTTTTTTTGTTGCTTTGGTTGGACAAATCTTGCAAAATTCTTTTGTTTTGTGTCAAAATTGGACGAAATCGCAAAAATAATTTGCAGAAATTTCCAAATTTTCAAGAACCAAAATCTTTATTCAAAGTAAATTTTGTTTTTTGGTTGATTGGATTGGACATATCTTGCAAATTTATTTTGTTTTGTGTCAAAATTGGACGAAATTGTCAAAATAATTTCCAAATATTCCCAAATTTTCAAAAACCAAAATCTCTATTCGAAGTAAATTTTTTTTTTGTTGATTTGATTGGACAAATCTTGCAAAATTCTTTTGTTTTGTGTCAAAATTGGACGAAATCGTCAAAATAGTTTGCAAAAAATGTCAAATTTTCAAAACCAAAATCTCAATTTGAAGTAAATTTAGTTTTTTTTGTTGATTTGATTGGACACATCTTGCAAAATTCTTTTGTTTTGTGTCCAAATTGGACGAACTTGTTAAAATATTTTGCAGAAATTGCCAAATTTTCAAAAACCAAAATCTCTATTCGAAGCAAAATTTGTTTTTTTGTTGATTTGAATAGACAAACCTTGCAAAATTCTTTTGTTTTGTGTCAAAATTGGACGCAATCGTCAAAATAATAAGCAAAAATTGCCAAATTTTCAAAAACCAAAATCTCTATTCGAAGCAAAATTTGTTTTTTTTTGTTTTAATGGACAAATCTTGCAAAATTCTTTTGTTTTGTGTCAAAATTGGACGAACTTGTTAAAATATTTTGCACAAATTGACAAATTTTCAAAAACCAAAATCTCTATTTGAAGCAAAATTTGTTTTTTTGTTGATTTGAATAGACAAACCTTGCAAAATTCTTTTGTTTTGTGTCAAATTTGGACGGAATCGTCAAAATAATTTGCAAAAATTACCAAATTTTCAAAACCAAAATCTCTTTTCAATGGAAATTTTGTTTTTTTTGTTGATTTGAATGGACACACTTTGCAATTTTGTTTTGTTTTGACAAGTCTAATCAAAATTAATATAAGTTTATTTCATTATCTAAGAATACAAAAAAATGTTCTAAATGAAATGTGTCATAGAAAAAAGAAAATGTTATATCTAATTACAATGTTCTTGTTAATTGATTCTTAGGTAGAATTCTTCGATATTGTACGGTTCTATATCAACTATAGTTCATTTTTTTTAAGAATGCAGTAGAGGGAAGATAGGGCTTATTTGACCTTGTTATCTGATTGGCTTAAATCTAGGAGAAGTTCACACCGACGATATTTTCTTCTCCAGCTTAACCTCTCCTCTCCCTTTCTTTTTACATACACTTGCAGCTGTTAGTTGTCAATGGCTGCCCTGTCAATTATCATCTGATATGTTTGTATCATTTAGATTTTTTGCGTTTATCTCCATTTATTTGTTTGTATTTTATTAATGTTGTTGCCATTTGGTGTATTTAATCAATAATAATAAGATATTCAATGAAACGATTAATAAATCACCAATTTTATAGTCAATTAATAATATTTGAATTTACCGCCAAATTTTGTAACTAGATAGAACATTTGTCATAGTGTAAAGCAGGTTTCTGGTTACTGCATTCTTAAAAAAAAATGGACTATAGGAGTTTATACAATTCTTTTTTGAAAAGGTTTACATTCACTAATTGTTTAATCTTCTTTGGTAGTTCGTTGTACATTTTCATATTGCTCTACGGTGAATTTCTTTCAGTTAGCATCAGCCTATGCTGGGGCAGCTGAAAGACTTAATTACAAAATCTGGTACTCCTTAGATTGGGATTGTTAAAGTTCCCAAATAATGTTTCAGAACGAAAAGTATAGACTCATAGATGTAAGTAGCTATTGTTGTTAAAATATTAGCAAGTTTGAACTGGCCTCTGTAGGATTCTCTAAAATGTAAATCAGTGTTTCTCAAACTTATTTGTCTCATCGCCCACCTGTGATATGCTAAAGTTAATAACGCCCCCAAATCTATCCTCTATATATATATATATATATATATATATATATATATATATATATATATATATAGAAAAATTTCCAGGAAGCTGCCAAACAAGTTAGTCGTACAAAATTTACTCGTAGAAATTGTGTTTTTGAGTGGTGTAAAGCTCGTAGGGAGAGAAGTTTATAGTGAGGGGCAAGGGAGTAACATTGGATTGGTGTTAGTGTAAAGAAAAATTGTGTAAAAACAAAGTGTATTGGTTTCAAGAAAATTATCTTTGGAAATGTCAAATCAATTTAATGTCAAATTTTCGTTTTCTTTTCTTCGTGCGTTTAAAAAAAGGAGTAATATAATAATATGTGGGAGGAGAAGGGAGAGGAGTAACAACCTCGTAAAAAACCATGGATCACCTGGCCCGGGTGACAGTACCATGTGAGGGCCCCTTGCCAGGGTTACGGTGAAGTCCTCAATGGCAGTGAAGGCGGAGATAAAGATCATCGGTATGGCGGAACTGGCAGAAGAGGCACCCATTCAAAGCCACTTCGAGTCTGACTTGCAGCAAGCGGCAAGTGGTCAGCGTCTGATCACCAGAGCTGCGGCTGTAAACATGCTCCAGGAACTCACAATCCCTGGTTCTAAACCACTAGCGAAAGCTAGAAAATTAAATAAAAGCAGACATGACTCGTAGCAGTAAAGACAAAATTACCCCAGGTGGACGATCCACCCACTCTAACATGGCAACCAAGCTTTCGGATTCTGGGGAGCTTGGGCTTGTACGAGAGAGCAAGTCGGAGTGCTCTGGTAAACTTCCACGAAAGACACACATTTTCATTGGCACATTCAACATTCAGACATTTATTCAAACAGGAAAACTGTACAATCTCTCAGAAAATACAAATTCTAGCCCTACAAGAAACACGCTTCACTGATTCAGAAACGATGGATTACAATAATTTCAGAATCTTCAAAAGTTGAACAAACAAAAGAATTGGTAAAGGAGCAGCACTATTAGGAATGGCCTTCTGTGTAGACAAAAAAGTTTTAGATTCTGTAATAGAGGTGAAACCCATCAACAATAGGCTTAAGACTTTAAGAATCAAGCACATAAATAAAAGCTACACCTTTATTAATGTACATGCACCAACAAATGGTGAGAATAAAAAGGAGCCTGAAAAAACAGAAAGATTCTGGGAAAAACAGAGATGGCAAAAATCCCTAAAAATGTTGTGAAAATTTTACTCGGTGATTTCAATGAACAGATTGGCAAGGAACACAAATACAAGAGGACAGTGGGAGACTATCCGGCCCACAGGTTCACCAATAAAAATGGTACACGTCTCATTGAGTTATGCCAACAAAACAACCTCAAAATTATGCATCACTCCAGAAGAATCCCAAAAAACAAAAAACCTGGCGATCACCCATCCATTATTTAGAACAATTTCAGATTGATCATGTGGCAACATCATACGACTACAAAATGGAAATACACAATGTGCAAGTGCGCAGAGGTGCTAATATCAATTCAGATCATTATTTAACAAGAATCAAAATTAAATTCACACCCAAAAGGAAATTCAATAGGAAAGCACCGGTGATTCCAAAATTTGATCTACACAAAATCAAGGACAAGTACAAGAAAGTATATCAATAACAGAAGAATGGGAAGAACAACCTGCTGAGAACTGGGAAAATTTTCAAACTAAAATCATCGAGACTGCGAAAAAACTAATCCCTCTTAGCAAGAAACCAAAACATCCTTGGTGGAATCAAGAATGTGAGAAAGCACTAGAAGAAAGAAAAAAGGCGTTTCAAAACTACAATTGTAACAAATCAGAAGAAACAAAGAGAAATTTGTTCGAAGTTCGCAAGCATGTATCTTTTTTTGAAGACAATCGAAGACAACTTCAAAAATTACAACACACACGATTTCTACAAAACCTTTGCGAACCAAATTAAAAGTTATTCCCCACAGAACCTTTGCTTTCGAAAGCAAGATGGTAAACTAGCCTTGACAAATAAGGAAAATTGCAAAGAATTAGCTACATATATTTCACAGCTTTTAAATTGTCTGGAACCCAAAGAGAGATTCCAGAAAGTACAGGCAGAAATCACACCGGAAAATTCGTCACCACCAACGCAAGAAGAAATTTATTCACGCATCAAGACACTTAAAAACAACAAAGCATCAGGGGAGGACGGGATTGTTGCTGAACTTCTGAAAAATTTAGGCTCAAATTCACTCAAAGAAATTATACAAATAATTCAAAACATTTGGCAAACCGAAAAGCTCCCAGATGACTGGAAGATTGCTCTAATCCATCCACTACATAAAAAAGGCAGCAAGTTAGATGTAAACAACTATAGAGGTATCTCTCTTTTATCTATCACCTACAAAATACTATCTCTTGAGTCTCTTGAGTAGAACACAAAAGCAATTAGAACCCAAACTATCAGAATACCAAGCAGGATTCAGACCAAACACGTCCTGCCCAGAACAAATTATCAACCTCAAAACCATACTCAAATTACGAGCCCTCAGACAAAAGCCCACAATATGCACATTTGTAGACTTCAAAAAGGCATACGATTCGATAGACAGATCGTCACTATTCCAAATTCTAGAAGAGAGAGGACTAGATCCCAAAACCCTAGAACTCATAAAACAAACACTTACTGGCACAAAATCTAAAGTGAAATTTATGGGGGAAATTTCAGAACCCTTTGACATTAGAACAGGTGTGAGACAAGGTGATGGACTCTCTCCTATTTTGTTCAATATCGTGCTAGACAAGGTTATGGAAGAATAGGAGAAGGAACTCAAGAAATGTGAGGCTTGGAAACCGATTCGACTGGGCTTTCCCAAAAACAACCTCTACGTACCATACCTCGCTTTTGCGGATGATCTGGCGATACTAACAGAGGATGAGGAGACTGCTGCCAAACAGCTTGAGATACTTAATTAATGTGCAGAAAAAGTGGGACTAAGATCTCATTTGAGAAAACTAAATTCTTTTGTTCAAAAACTGATATCGCGAGCCTGAGAACAAATTACGGTAAAATCGACAGTCCCGTACTTTAAATACCTCGGAGAAATCATCGAACCGACAGGCATTGAGAAGATCTCACAGGAAAACCGTCTCCAAAAAATCAAGAAAACATTATAGTTAGTCCAAGACATCTATAATAAAAAATCTATGTCAAGACACAAAAATTCGGCATTACAACACGGTTATAAAACCAACAGTCCTTTACGCAAGCGAAACATTGACACTTAACAGAAAACAAGAACTAGAAAAAATCAAAAAGGAAGAGAGGACGATCATCAGCAAAATCCTAGGACCAAGAAATACCCAAGACGGCTCAATCAAAACAATTTACAATCAATCAAAACAACAGAAAAGTTTTCAAACATTGAAATTGACATGAAGAAAAGACGAATGAAATTCTTTGGACATCTAACGAGACTACCAGCAAATCGACTGTTAAAAAGGGAATTAGATTATGTTAGCTCAATAAAGAATTCGACACCTTGGTTAGACGAACTTCGAAAGGACATCAGAAATGCGAACATATGTACAACAGACATTTTAGAAAGAGACACCTTCAGACACAAAGTAGACAAATGGGAAGTTACATTAGAGCAACCAAGCAGTACAGACCAAAGTGGTCGGAAGAACGGAAACAAGCCTTTTCGAAACAATGAAAGCTTATTGGAGAAACAAGAAAAACGCCAAGAAAAATTGATTGAGTTGTTTGCTTAACGCCTTCCATTATTGGGAGAATACGATAATAATAATATTAATATATATATATATATATATATATACATATACATATATATATATATATATATATATATATATATATATATATATATATATATATATTGTATTTGAGGTTTTCGCGGATAGATACCTGTGTTGTATTGTTTTCTCGAAGCTAAACAGCTATAAGCAGTCGCATCTCACGAACGAGCTCTCAGTATGCGTCTAACGGTTGACCGGCACGGACGCATATATCTCTTGAGAATGGCGAATGTTAGTTCGCCGAAACGTCGAGAATCCGGTTCTTTTCAGAGCCAACCCTCAGCATAAACGCGGAATCCCCGAGAAAATAACTTTTTTTTAAAAGTAACAATTTTTCAGTAAATGCTGAAATTTCCGACTTAGTTTTAATTAGAGTGACTTTTTCACCTTTTTTTATGGTATTTATGTTATTACATTTTTCAAACAAATCTGATAAATAAGCTACCATCTTGTTTGATTTTTGTTAGTTCATTTTTCTGTTTCTTTGGAAAAGGTAACAGATACTTTATAATTTTCAAAAAATTCAATAATCGTTCTATAAAGTTCATAAAATCGTTGAAAACTGTTCCCCTTTGAAAGCCATCGAGAACTTCAGTATGGAGTAATAAAGGTTTGTAGTTAGTTATCTTCATTTTTATCGCACAACTTACGAAATAGCTGATCATTCAATGAATGTGCCTTAATTTTGTTTATTGCAGTAATAACAAGCTGCATCGATTGGTGAAGGGGTTCACTTATATTTTTGGCAACTAAATGTTGGCAATGTATGATGCAATGAACGGTTATAATATTTGGAAGAGTTTTGTTAAGTAATCCTAAAAAACCTATATTAGAGCCGACCATAGCTTGTCCTCCATGAGTCGCAGAAGCAAAAAGTTTATTAAGTGGAATTTTATTGTCATTAAAAAATTGCTCAATTACTCCAAATATTGATTCCCCGGTCGAACGGTCAATTCGGTACCTCGGTGTGATCCTCCAGGTGGGTTAGTGGGGATTACACGTGTGCCACGCCGCCGACGACGCGGCACGCGCGTCACAATAGGTGGCGCGTCTCATTCCGAGGGCTACCGGCCCTGGGGAGGGTAGGAGGAGGCTTAGGGCCAGTGGGGCCACTAGCAGACTCCTATACGCGGCACCGGTGTGGGCAGCCGCGGTGAGGGGTAACGCTCGTAACAGGGAGCGTTTGCGACGGGCACTGCGCCCGGTGGCCATCATTGTCGCCCGGGCTTACCGCACTGTTAGCAGTGACGCCGTGGAGGTCATATCGCGGATTCCTCCCGCGGACCTCCTTGTTATGGAGCGCGCATCGGTGAGAGACGCAAGAACTTCTGCTGGGAACCGCGGGGAGGCAAGGAGAGCTGCTCGGGAGCAACTACTTGCCCTCTGGCAGGAGAGGTGGTCACGTGGCGGAAACGGCGCGTGGACTCGTCGCCTCATCCCTGATTTAATTCGGTGGATGGGGCGAGGGCTGGACAAGGTGGGTTCGTACTTCCTCACCCAGCTTCTTACCGGACACGGGTCCTTCCGAGCATATCTCCATATGATTTGGGAAAGCCCCAGACGACAGGTGCATATCCTGTGGAGAGGGCGTGCGCGACGACGCGGAGCACACTCTCGTGGCGTGTCCGCGTTGGTAGAAGGAGCGACAGGCCCTGGCGTTGGCCCTGGAAAGGGAAGTAACGGTCGTAGCCGTGGCGGGTGGCCTCGTTGGCGAGGTGGGGCGGGGGGTGTGGTTGGCCTTAAGCCGATTCGCGGCTACAGTCATGCGGGTTAAGGAGTTACCTGGGTGGGAACAAGGGCGGTAGGGTTTTTCTTGTTTTGTATTACTTTTGTTGTAATTGTTATTGTAAATGCTATTGTATAGCATCCTTTACTTTCATGTAAATCCTGTTGTACTTTTACTCGAAGGGTGGGCAGAGGCATTAATGCCATCGCTGGCGGTCCCTCTGTCCTTCCGTTTCAGTGGAGTCACTTGAGAAAAAAAAAGTCTTGCCCGTCTAGTCTTGTCTATTAAGTCTTCTCTGTCTAGTCTTGTCCGTCTAGATTTGTCCGTTTAAACTTGTCTATCTAGTCTTGTCTGAAACAAATTCAAGTTAAAACTTCGTATTGCGACAACTTCATGTTGCAAGAACTTCATGTTGAACCAACTAGATCGAAGCAATCTATTAAGTTTCAACTATGAGAAGAGATTTTTACACCTCGCATCCTCATTTCATCTTCAAATTCACGTTGAAACAACTTCATGTTGCGACAACTTTATGTTGAAACAACGGCATATTGAACCTGAATTGGACTACTAACTTAATTAATTAATTGGATCATGCAAAGCACAATCTAATCCATCTAGTCCCATTCAGTTAGCATTGTAGAGAATCCATTAAATTAAATTAATCTATTCTTATCTTTCACCCAGGGTAACGCAATGCTCCAAAGAGAGTGTATATATTTATTAATCCCTTAGTTGTGTTTAAAAAAGCAACAATGAATTCATAAAGTACGTAGACTGCTATAGCTGCTCATAGCATCTGGGCGCCAAATCAATTGGACTACTATAACAGTCCATAGCACCTGGGCGTCAAATCAATTGAACTGATATAGCAGTCCATAGCAGCGAAAGGGTTAAGAATTAAGTCTAATTGCGTTTAATCTCTCTGATGCCGCGGAACTAAGGAAGGCGCTACAACGAGGGTACCATACGACCCAGAGACCCTGGAAAATGCACTGAAGGATGTGCCATAAACAGAAACATGTTCAACCAGGTTATAAAAATCGTCAGATTTTCTCCAAAACTCAGGAAAGCGAATTGGGTCAATATCTGACATGTCCAAAATGTATTACGGGTTAACCGTCCAACAATAGGGAATAAGCAAGAGATTTAGATTTACTTGATTTTTTTTTATCCACGATACTTTATGATCTTGACATTACAAATATACCATTATTTTCTTATTTAGTTTGTATTTAATTCCAAAAATTAAAATCAAAAAGTCTAAAGTATGCGAGCGAAATTCAAATTTGCGAAACGCATCACCATTGGTCGAACCGAAACCAAGGACTGTGACGCACATGTTATGATATTGATCGGCGTCGATATTCACTGTGCTGTTTTGCTATGCAATATTTCTGTAGTATTTTCTAATACCTAGTGCGATGTTGGTATATTGTGACATTATAAATGATCAGGAACTATGACTGAAAGTGGTTTTTTTAAGTAGAATCTGACAATCTACCAAAAATAGATACATGAAAGCATATTTTGTAGCGCATGCGCAAAAGATGTGGTTAGGGTGGACTATACACCTCGATTGGGACTCTATCCAGCAGTTTATCTGGTGTACTTGTAATAGTGTTTTTGTATTCCGGTACTACACAATATCTATAAAAATTTTTTTTAGCTTTTTCCATTATCGAAATAGCGATTCAAACTGAAAATGAACAACACTGAATGACAACGAGAGCTGTGACGTCATCCAAAGCGCGCGATAAATGGGACCATTCAAACAGGTCAAATTTAATCGGTATTTTATATATTTAAAAAAAATAATTAAACCACTTTCAACAATATTTATATTTTTTACTATGTTAAATCATTTATTTAAGTTAAAGCATATTCCCTATTGCGCAAGTTACCTTACCAATATGTTAAAATAAATAAAATTCAATATCAATCTATCTGGGATACAACCCAGCAAGCAGGCCGTGACTGGTACCGAGATTTTTTGGAAAGAAACCGGTCCCTCTCCTTGAAGACACCTGAAGCAACGAGCTGCCAATGAGATGTCACGTGCCACTGCTTTTAACGGGAACACTGTGACAAAACTCTTGGTAAGGCATGAGTTTCCTACGGACAGAATTTGGAATATTGACAAGACTGGGTTAACCACGGTCCATAAACCCAACAAAATTCTTGCTGTAAAAGGTTCCAAACAAGTGGAAAAAATAACTTCTGCCGAACGTGCGAACTGTTCACCGTTGTCACTGTGTTCACTGTGATCTGTTCACAAACCTCCGTTTATGATATTTAAAGCATGCACCTCCCAGCAGCGACGCAGCTATTCAACCAAGTGGATGGATATTGATATAAAGCACTTAATAATCATGGACAATCACGAGAATCGTTGTTCTGTGGAGGCCAAAGGAAATGGACTCGTTATGCTTACAATCCCACCGCATAAGACTTCGCATAAGTTACAATCAATGGACAGGACTATTTTTGGTCCTTTGAAGCCCTAATACTCCCACTTTATTTATGCTGAGATTCCCTGAGAGAACTATTACTATATATGACATAGCGGAACTGCTAGGTGAAGCCTTCCCAAGTGCCATGGCTCCTACTACCATAATCAGTGGCTTCAGGGTGGCAGGACGATGAGTCTATGACGCGTGCTGTCACAGACCGTCATCCTCCATCTCCAGTTGAAGAACCAGCATAAAGCAGTGTGGCGGAACGCCCTTTTTCTTCTCCAGTTGAAGAACCAGCGCAGAATAGTTGAAGAACCAGCGCATAGCAGTGTTCAGACCGCCACCCCATCTCCAGTTGAAGAACCAGTGCCAATACACTTTTCACCACAGGATATAATGCCGTACCCCAAGGCAGGTCCTCGTTCACAATCTTCGCGGAGGAGAAAGCGTTATTCATCTTATCTGTCAGTATGCGAGTACGCCCTACTCGCATACTGACAGATACGACAAATTAAGCAGCCATCGAAGAACTTTCCAATAAAAATTTCACGGACACCGAAAAGAGGAAGAAGCTTAAAGAAAATGCCAAGAAAACAAGGAGACAACTCTTTCCACGGCCAAAGGAAACTTATAACACCACATCTGATTCTGATGAATGTCCATCACTTAAATCATCGTCAGGGGGAAAACTGGATTCTAGTAGTGATGGCGGGACTGGTAGAACCTTTGAGTACATCAAAAAAGAGTCGGGGAATCTGTAGTTTAGTTACTTTTTTGTCGTATAACCAGTCAAAATAACAAAATGTGCCCGAAACTTTCATATTCCCGCCTTTTAAATAAGCGGACGCGCATGCGCTAAACTAACCGTAAAAAGGTCTATTTATGGCTACTGTTAATAAATCATATGCTCAATAGGGAATATGCATCCATTTTTTTTAAATTCTTAATACACGTTTTAGTTCGTCTTAACATAGTAAAAAATATAAATACTGTTGAAAGTGTTTCAATTAATTTTTAAAATAATATATAAAATATCGATTAAATTTGACATGTGTCGCATACCACTTGACATTCAGTGTTGGCATAGCCTATTTGCATAGACAGTTAAGGATTTTCAGTTTGAATTTGCTATTTCGATAATGGAAAAAGCTAAAAAACCATTTTATAGATATTTTATAGTATAGTACTCGAATGCAAATACACTATTATAAGTACACCAGATAAAGTGATGGACAAAGTCCAAATCGAGGTGTATAGTCCACCCTACCTATATCGACGTCAATAAATGTCAACGTGCACGTCACATACCATTGCGACCAAAGAAAATAAAATTTTACTTAAAAAAAAATGTAAAGTTTAGGTTTCCACAACTATGGCTGTAGTTAAGCTACAGATGATATACTTGATACTTTGCACATAGTGTCTCTGTATAACTGTGTTTTCGAATGTGCAGTTTGAACTTCCTAGTTACTTATGTTAGCTTACAAATTGAGTGTAAAGTTTGTGATTTGTGTAATGCGGCCAATAATAGGGTATTTTCAAACCGATTTTGCAAAAAAGAGTCATCCAGAAACTTTTTGAAACCTATTCCATTAGAAAGAGCATGTTTTAAACCGCCTAAAAAAGTTGGATAGATGTTTTAACGCGGATATATAAGGCCCTAAAATCAGGTGCAAAGCAGAGCGTCATTGCCACGACGATGACATGACTGCCCTGGTGAAGAAGCACTTGCCAACTATTTGGAGGAAACCTTTCAGGAGTATGATTCAGAGGAGCTGATTGAATTTAAACGGTGAGTTCATACTGACCTTTGGAAACTGAAACGTTGGAAACGTGTATTTTGACAGTGGATAATTTCATCGAAAAGTTGACAAACAAGATTTGGATGTTACCAGCCCATCATTTCGTCTCAAAGCATCAGAGTGAATATTTGAAGTCATTGAAAGAAAGCTTGAAAGGAACGGAACTGATTGTCTTGATGGATTTTGCTGAGAATTACTCGTTCATTGTCCAAGGCGCTGCCCAGGGCTTTCATTGGGAAAATTCACAAGCCACAGTACATCCGTTGTTGTTTATTACATCAATGCAGAGGCAAAGTTGCAAATTGTATTTTTTGCATAATTTCCGATCATATGCAACATGATACAGTAGCCGTTCACGTATTTATTCAAAAAATGTTCAAAAAATTGGAGTTTTTGTTGACTCAAACAGACATCACAAAAATACACTATTTTAGTGACGGTTCAGCTGCACAATATAAAAACTACAAGAATTTTGTCAATTTGTGCAACCACAAAAATGATTTCAACATTGAGGCTGAATGGAATTTTTTCGGTACAAGCCATGAAAAATCGCCCTGTGATGGAGTTGGTAGCACTACTGGCAAGCCTCCAACGGCCATCAGCTGACCAAATATTGACACCAACAGATTTGTTCGACTTTTGTGACCAAAACATACATGAAATTAAGTACGTGTATGTTCCAAAAGAAGAAGTTGAAGAAAGCAAGAAAATCCAAGAAGAAAGGTGGAAAGAAAGTAGCACAATAACCGGAACAAGAGAACACCATCAATTTATACCTGTCGTTTTGAATTCAGTTTGTGTCTGCAGAATTTCAAACGATTCAATAAATTTTTTTGCCAAAGTTTCTACTGCCATCTCGAGTTTGAAATTACCCAAGCTGTTTCCTGGCTGTTATGTTGCCTGTATTTACGACAACAAATGGTGGGTCGGCAATATAGTGGAAATTTCAGTAGAACAAAACGATGCACTAGTAAAATTTATGCACCCACATGGTCCGACGGTTTCATTTTATTGGCCAGAAAAACAAGATGTTTGCTGGGTTTTTGTGATCACATTTGAAATTTGAAATCACATTTCATTTGCATGCTTCCTGCTACTTCTGGTACATCATCTGGTCGACAATGCCAATTTGCAGAAGCCGAACTGAAGAACGTGGCTAGTAAATACAAAAAGATGTAAAAGAACTGTTGGTGGCTAAAATCAAATTAGACTTCGGCTTAGGAACCCTATAAGATACCCAATTTAGGCTTGGGAACCTAGGATAAGCAGCCCAATCATCGGCTTGGGAACCAGAAAGATACCCATACAAGGCTTTGGAACCTCAACAAAGAAACCGAACTACAGGCTTGGGAACCTGGATGAAGAAACCCACCAGTGGCTGGTATTGCACAGCTATTGGGCGTAAGCCCTATGACGATGGGGTTGGCAGTTCAAGCTTCTGAACTGGTAGTGACAAAGTCACCATGGACCATTGCAAAACATACACTTATTTAATGTACCTTTGTTAAAACAACTGACAATCTTGAAAGATAAAGGTGAATTATATGTTGTAGCGTACAGCGTCGCCACGGCAATGACGCCCTGCTTTGTACCTGATTTTAGGGCCTTATATATCCGCGTTGAAACATCTATACAACTTTTTTAGGGGGTTTAAAACATGCTCTTTCTAATGGAATAGGTTTCAAAAAGTTTCTGGATGACTCTTTTTTGCAAAATCGGTTTGATAATACCCTATTATTGGCCGCATTACACAAATCACAGATTTTACACCCAATTTGTAAGCTAACATGAGTAACTAGGAAGTTCAAACTGCACATTCGAAAACACAGTTATACAGAGACACTATGTGCAAAGTATCAATCCTGTAGCTTAACTACAGCCATAGTTGTGGAAACCTAAACTTTACATTTTTTTTGAACAGTAAAATTTTAGGCCAACTTTGAAGCACTTTACACTTTTTGGGTGCAATGCATAAAAACTTTGATTAATTTCATTGAATAAAGCCCATAAAGTTGTACAAGTTGGCAAAATTTCATGCATTTTGAAAAACCTGTGAATGAGATATTGGGATTCAAAGTTGTTGTAATCTCGCTGGCATACTGTCGCGGGTTCCAGTATGGGGTCAAACAAAGAACTGTAATTCCATGAATATTCCATCAGTGAACCAAAAATTTTACTAAAGTCCATTTTGGATATAGGGAGTCCTCCACATAAAATTTCAGCCAAATCCGAGATGGTCGTGCGGGGAGTCCTAGACCACTTGACATGGAATGACCCAGGGATAAAATCAAGTAAATTTAAATCACTTGCATATTCCCTATTGGAAGATAATAAGTGGGTGTCTGATTTTGTTTTTCTCTCTGAAATTCAAGGAAAGCTAAATGAATTACATTAGAAACTTCAAGGAAAGAACAAAACATTGACTGAAATGGTTAATGACTTGAATGCATCCAAGGGAAAACTTAGTCCTAGAATAGTGTATTTTAAATTTAAACTTCTGATGACTTTAAATTAGAACTTTTCTTATGATCAGTTAGCACGTACGATGCTATTAGACCGCCGCCTACTATTCAAGGAAAAAGTCGCCCGTTGTGATCAATGGTTTGGCGACCCCTGATATAGGGGTTTTCCATTAAGAAGTGTCATTTTTAATTTATAAAAGAACACGTTTCTTACAAAGAACGTTACTATATTTGTAGTTCAGTTTCAGGTAGAAACTCTCCGTCTTCTTGTGGAACAGGATATAGATTAAATGGCCGTCACGGCTGCGGTTACAAATTTTCAATCTCTGGAAGAAATGCTCTCTCGGCGTCAATCACTCTGCCGGACATTAGTTGCTCTATTTTGCGAAGAATAGCCCGAATAACATCATTAAGCTCTTCAATTGTTGTAGGATTACTGGTGTAAACTTTGTCTTTAACGTACCCCCACAGGAAAGCCTAGCTGTGTTAAATCACACAACCTAGGCGGCCAGTTGATGTCTCCTGTTGATGTCTGCGAAATAACACGTCCGGAAAAAAAAACACCTGTGGCTTGTAGCCCCGTGTTGCTGGAAATAGACATTGTCTACGTCCATCTTGTCCAATATTGGCCACAAAAAGTCTGTAAGCATCGTATGGCAACGCTGTGCATTGACTGTAATAGTTTCACCTTAATTATTCTCGAAAAACACCACCGACCTAAAAACTGCACCAAACTGTGATTCGTATAGGATAAAGTGGTTTCTCAACAATCAAACTAGGGTTAAACTCGGAGCCTCAGGTCCGGCAGTTCTTAACACTAGAAAGACGGAAACTTATTGTTAGTATATACCTATATTGCCTGAAAGCAGTCAAAATGACTGCATTGTGAAAGAATAACTAATGTGTAAAGAAATTTGATTAAAATTAATTTTTAATAATTTTATTTTATTTGCAGTCATAGAACAAGTTATTAGAAGAATTAACAATTAAAAATATATATACTTCACTTGGAAAAAAAAATTATGCATTATTTGTACATTTTAAGCAAATGAAAGTGGAAATCTTTTCACGTGTACATCTTCCGCAAACATACTTTTGACATTTTTCACATATATTATTTGTTTTGTTATTGTGGCAAAGTCGAGCTTGACAAATTTTTCGTTTGTTAGAATATGTTGTATTTGATGATGTTGCAGTTGTTCTTTGTGAGTCCTCATGTTCTGATGAATTTTTCTGTCTTGCAACTCTGTAATCGGTGGAAAGTTGTTCTGCTAATTGAAACAAGAACTGTTTTCGTTGTATTTGTATTCCTGTCGTTTCTTTGTAAAGGATCCAAGCATTTATAGCGGCCAAATCTAAAATATTGAAGAATATTTTGAAGTAGAGGGGCCATCTACGAGAACTAGATTTTACTGTACATTTTCTGGCCATTTGATCCGCCACATCAACTCCAAATTTTGTTTTCTTATAAAATTGAATAGTCCGGTAAGTTTTTTTTATTACTTTTTTCAATTTTCACAAATTTATGCCTGGAACTTAAAACAGCTACTCTTTTATTCGGTTTGCTTTTATATATTGTAAGGACATAATTTTCTGATTTATATAGGAGAGTGGAAAAGCGAGGCATGTTATCCTTCGTTTGTTTGGCTGCTTTGGGTAGTTCCCTTTTATTTCCTCTAATAGTTTCAACTAGTGTTGTTTTTATGGCCAATAATTTGGTCGCGAGTGACATGCTAGTGAAAAAGTTGTGGGTCGTGATATTCCTGCCACAGCTTGTATATGGCTCGACAAGTTTCAGAACAACGTGTTCACTGAGAAGCATTGACGATGGTCGTTGTTTATCTTTCCCCAAGTAAGGAAAACCATTAAAAACGCTACTAACATCTGATGCAAGCCAGAATTTGATGCCAAATTTGTTGGGTTTATTAGGCATATACTGTATAAACTTGCACCTAGCTTTTGTCGGAAATAATTGCTCGTCAACTGTTATATTTTGCCCTGGTTGATAGCAGCCTACTTCTGCTATGTTTGGAGGCGTCTACTTCTTTCGGTTCTTTTGTCAAAACAAATAAACCGTAGGATTTGCTTGAACTTATCTCTGGACATGTTTCTTCTAAAAAATTCGGGACCCTACTTTGCTGACCATAAATAACTCAGTTTTAATTTTTTTGCCTCGTAGGCTCCACGAGCATATAAAATCCCAATAAATGCACGTATTTCCGGCAATGTTATTGTCCAATCGTATTCCAAAATTCGGCGGCCTTCTTCTTCTGTGCACTTTTTTATATGTTTGATAATATCGTTATCTATTATCAACGAGAATGCACTGACAAGATTATCTGCCACAATGTTTCTTTTTGCGTAGCCTGTTGGCCCTTTCACACCCCTGAAAATACAAGTAGGTAACCTTCCAGTAAAACCACCTTCGTCAAATTTTAACCACACGGTACCATCCTTAGCACCCTACACCTTTCCTGAGCACATTGATGTTACTTTGATTTTCATCCTTGGTGATCGCCTCTTCATCACTATCTTCAGCATCAGATGCCTCACTTTGAATATAATCCGATTCATCTTCAGATGATAGTTCCCAATTTGTTGCATCTGATTCTATATCAGAACACTCTTCACCTATGTTCCTTAGCTTTTCCAATAACTCTCTTCTATTGGACATTTCTTTCATGAATTTAGGGCGTAAAAGAAATCAACTGAACAACGTGTTAGAACGACTGTCAGTGCATCTAGCAGGCCTGTCCAAAGTCGACATGTGCGCAGCTCGCGCTTCTCCCACTCTGTCAAACCGTACCGATTACAGTATGTGACCCTACAGTCAGTGATCCTCCATCCCCCTGAACTACGTTATAGCGTGTTCAAGGGGAACGAGGCGCGTGGGCAGGCCTGGCATAAAGATTCGAATAACAAGTACCACTTTAGTTATTGAACAACTGCAATTTATCAAGTATATGCCCAAATCGACAATTTATCATGAAATTATATGTTATCATGTGATGACAATAAAAAAAAAATATACTGTTATTCCAATCCAGAGCTGAACTGGTCATATAAGAAATTTACTCAATTCAATAATAAAAGTCATTTGATTATTTCAAATTTTCCAAGCAGTCAAAATAACTGCTTTTAGGCAATACAGGTATAACATATATATCTACCGGAAATGAAGGAGGGGGTGGCAACTACAATGATTAATAAATGTATTTATATGTTCTACAAAAAGTCACAAAATTACAAGAAGCTGTGTCAATATATACATAATTTTCTAATTGAAATTGAAAAGCAGTCAAAATGACTTCCTTCGACAATCTAGTGTTAAAGCACTGAAAACTACAGCGGCGTTAGATAAATTAATGCCCCACGTAGGAGAACCCGGCAGAAGTAAGCGAAAACTTCTTTGCTCGGTGGTTCACTCCACAATGCTCAAGCAGCCCTGATTTGGGTAAATGCTTTGAGAAAACAGGTGATGAGACAAAACTTGGTAACCGTTCAAAGGGAAATGGCGCTAAGAGTATGCTGTGCTTACCGGACTGTCTCTAGGGACGCTGCCCTAGTGTTAGCCGGCATACCACCCATAGAACTTATGGTAGAAGAAAGGGTAGAAGTCTACAATCGCAGATCAAACGGCGATAGCACACAGGCCAACAAAAAGACACTAGCGAAGGCCCGAATGTACCAGGTCTGGCAAAACCAGTGGAGTCTATCCACTAAGGACTAAGGGATACTGGACCAGAATCCTAATCCCTGATGTGGAGCGTTGGGCAACTATAAAACACTAGAAAAGAACAAAAGCTTGCCTGAAACTAAGCAGGAACAAGCTTAGAATTCTGACAGGAGTTCTGACGGGACACTGCAGACTTAGGAAACATCTCAAGGCCCTAGGCCTAGAGAAGGATGGCGGATGCAGATTCTGTGGCTCAGTAGAGGAAACCCCCATACATCTGCACAAAGACTGCGGAACATTACTCCGCAAGAGACAGATGTACCTTGGGGCTCACTGCTTGAACACAGAGGAGCTGCAGGCCTTGAATCAGACCCAGATCCTGAAATTCCTAAAGGAATCAGGATTAGAGGAGGCGCTCTAATTGGTAAGTGCACAGACGCTTGGAGGTGGAGGGTGGGGTACAATAGATCTATCGGTATATATATATATATATATATATATATATATATATATATGTATATATATATATATATATATATATATATATATATATATATATATATATATAATAGGTCGCAGTAGAAGTCGACACCACCATATCTACAATCTATAACTAGAAAACACGGCGAAACAAATTTTTACGTCACCCAAGTTTTGAGCGGACATGTCTGTTTCAGGAACATTCTCCATAGCATCGGTAGAGCCACATATTGCCTCTGTATTTATTGTGGACTTACAGACAGCGCGGCGCATGCCGTTTTCGAGTGTGACAGGTGGATACCTGGAAGGGATAAATGGAAAAATAAGACCGGACACTAGACCCAGCGGCTATGGTTCAACAAATGATCTCGTTGGAGGACTTATGGGCAGATATATCAAGCACGATCCAAGACATCATGACAATAAAAATACTAGACGAGCGGAAAGAGAAAGAAGCCCAAAAGATAAAAAATGTTAGCACCTGAACCCCTAATCACTGATAGTGATGTAAGGGCAACACTATGCAGCAACATCTTGAAAGTTATGCGAAAAGCGGTCCCAAGATGCTTGTGATATTCCAGAAGGTCCACTTGCTAAGTTAACTGAGGTGTTCACTACGACCCCCCAAAAAAAGGTCCGGCGAGTTCTGTTTGTAGATTGTAGATATGGTGGTGACTACTTGTACTGCGACCTTTATAGATCTATTGTACCCCACCCTCCTCCTCCAAGCGTTGGTGTACTTATCCATTTAGAGCGCCTCCTCTAATCCTGATTCCATTAGGAATTTCAGGATCTGGGTGCGATTCAAGGCCTGCAGCTCCTCTGTGTTCAAGCACTGAGCCCCAAGGTACATCTGTCTCTTGCGGAGTAATGTTCCGCAGTCTTTGAGCAGATGTATGGGGTTTCCTCTACTGAGCCACATAATCTGCATCCGTCATCCTCCTCTAGGCCTAGAGCCTTGAGATGTTTCCTTAGTCTGCAGTGTCCCGTCAGGACTCCTGTGAGAATTCTAAGCTTGTTCTCCTGCTTAATTTCAGGGAAGCTTTTGTTCTCTTCTGGTTTTGGACTGCCTTAGCCCTGGAAGTTGTTTCCAGGTTTTCATCCATTTTCCTCTTGTTTCTTCATCTAAACTTTTGTGGATGGTGTTCAAAACTCTCATGCCGCAAAAGGGTTCCGGACCTATAAAGGGGTTACTGGATCCCTTGTTTGCTAGGTGATCGGCTTCTTCGCTTCCGTCTGTACCAGTGTGTTCTGGTACCCAGTATAGCGTTACTTTGTTATCTTTGCCAAGCTTGTTTAGCTTCCCCACACATTCCCATAGCAGTTTGGATCTGATGGTGTATGAGCTAATGGCCTTAATGGCTGCTTGGCTCTCTGTCAGGATAGCAATTCGTTTTTTTGCGATAATTCCTGTCGAGGTTAAACTGTGCACATCATTCGATTGCGTGTACCTCTGATTGGAAGATACTTGGGATGCTCCCATGGATTCGAAGTACATGGTACGAGGTCCAAACACTCCGGCACCAGTACCTTCCTTTGTCTTCGAACCATCTGTATAACACTTGATAGCATTTTGCTCTCTGTAGTATGCTGAGGATTCGTCGCTCCAATCGGCTTTACTACTACGCATTGCTGTGTAGTTTTTCTCGAACTGGTATTTGCATACCATTTCCTCTTTTGGTACTTCCAGCCAGGGGATCTTGGCAGCGAGGCTGTTTTGGTCTCTGCTCCCGATTATTTTACCTCTGCCCATTCATTCCTTGCTGAACCTTACAATCGCCGATCTGGCGGCCCTTTCCACCACAAGGTGCAGCGGAGTCAGATCCAGCAGCAGCTCCAATGCTGCTGTCGGACACGACCCCATCGCCCCCGTGATGCAGACACACGCCAGTCTTTGAATCTTCTCAAGCTGTTTTCTCATAGAGGCCAGCTTGATTCTACTTCCCCACGCAACTGCCCCATAAGTGATTGCAGGTCTCACTATCATGTTGTACATCCATCGCAGGATTGTGGGGTTACAACCCCACGTTTTTCCTGACAGATTTTTGCACACCATTAGGGCGCGTTTGGCTTTACCTACCGTTGCCTTAGCGTGTCTATTCCATAGGAGTTTGCTATCTAGTGTGATACCCAGATACCTTATCTCCAATTTGTATTCTACTGCCTTCCCATCCAAGAGTATGGGCTGTAGGCAGTTTAGTTTTCTCCTTCTAGTAAATGGTATCACCGTGGTTTTGCTCGGGTTGAGTCTCAGTCCCACTGTTTGACACCATCTACTAGTTACTTTGAGGCCTCTCTGAACAATTTCACAGAGCGTTCCCTCAAACTTCCCTCTGGCCATTATGACTATGTCATCGGAGTAACCTTGACATTTGATGTCTAGGTCGTTTAGCCTAACCAGTAATTCATCAACTACCAGGCTCCACATTAGCGGTGATAGTACACCTCCCTGTGGGCATTCTCGAGTTGAGGAGATCTTAATGGTGTCTCTTCCCACTTGTGTCTCAGCTGTTCTAGTTCTCAGCATTTCTCCCATCCACCTTGAGATAGTTCTGTCGATACTCTTCTTCTTTCGAGGGCCGCCTTGACAGCTTCGTGTGAGGTGTCAAAAGCTCCCTCTAAATCCAAGAAGGCACATAGGCATACTACTTCATTTGTCTCTAGTGCTGCTTCTATTTCATTTGTCAGCTGATACAGGGCGGTTTCTGTGGATTTCCCTGCTCTGTATGCATGCTGACTGCTGTGTAGTGGTGTACCTACTAGCACTATAGTCCTAAGGTAATTATCAATTACCTTCTCCATTGTCTTTAACATAAAAGATGTTAGACTAATGGGTCTAAATGACTTCGGTTGAGTGGTGTTTTTCTTCCCCGCCTCCGGTATGAATACCACCTTAGCCCTTCTCCATAGCTCCGGTATATATCCGAGCGCTAAACTACTTCTAAAGATATTTAGAAGATACGGCATTAGTTCTCTCTCTCCCTTTTGTAGGAAGGCAGGAACTAGTCCGTCCACATCTGGGGCCTTATAAGGCTGGAAAGTGCCGATAGCACATCTGATTCGGTTTTCCGTACAGTTGGACCCTGTCCTCCTCCCTGTATCCTCTACATCCCGGAAAATGGGTTTCTAGTAGGAGCTCTTTGCTCTTCATCCTCCGTGAAGGTCCCATCCGGTCTCTTGAGAGTGGTTGTCATTTCCACCTATTCTTTGCTAGTGCTTTGTGCAGTCTAGCTGCCACCGGGGTGGATTCTATGTTTTCACAGATGGTCCTAAAGTTTTTCCTTTTTGCCCTTCTGAGCTCTTTGTTGTAGCACCTCGGAGTATTCTAGCCAATTTCCTTATTGCCTGGCTTTGTTGAAAAGCCTACGTACTTTTGCTCTTAATGTAGACAAATTTTTGTTCCACCATTTTTCATGCTTATGATCCTTCACGGTTTTTACCGGGCAGCTGGATTCAAATACCGTGGTGATTGCTACATTTATTTCTCCTACAGCCTGCTCTAGCACGGTGTAGTGTTTGATACTACTCCGCACTGTCACCTGCTCTAGGTTCTCTTTTAGGTGGGCACTAAACATAGGCCACACAGTTTGTCTGGAGTTTCGAATGAGGGTGTTTTCCTCACTCGCTTCTTCCAGCTGAAACTCTATGATCATATGATCTGACATTAAGGGTTCACTTGCAACTCTCCACTTTTTAATTAGTTTACTTACGTTAGCGCTACCTACCGTAATATCCAGTACCTCATTTCTGACATTAGTGACAAATGTTGGTGTGTTGCGTTGTACACAATTAAGTTTTCTTTAATGAGGTATTCAAAAAGGTCCTCCTCCTCTCTTATTTGTGTTCGTGCTGCCCCACATCTTCTCCTAATACAGTGTTCCACCAGCTTTTGTACTACAATGGGTGGTATGCTGTTACCATCGCCAGGGAAATATGCTGATGCGATCACTACTTCGCGGTGGAGGCCCTCGGTCTTTATGAGGTCCTGAATCAGAACTAAATCCCGCGTTAAAAATTCTGAAAGACATAAGTAATTTATGCCCTTCCTTACCATAATGCAAGTTCTAGGGGAGACCTCACGGCTGTCCCATACCAACTTACATTCCCTGTTGCTAAGGCCTCTGACCTTACCTCCGTAGGTCCAGGGTTCTTGCAGCAGCGCTAGCCCTAGGTGCTGCTTAGTGAACATCCCAGCCATCACAGCTGAGGCTGCTTTGGCATGGTGGATGTTCACTTGGGCTATTTTGGTGCGCCTGCTGGTCAATCTTGTTTTGTGACAGGAGGCGGCAAGTCCTCCTCTGTCCCTACAAGATCATCTTCCTCTGCCTCCGTAGACATGGCTGGACTGCTCATGTCTACGAGTGTGAGGTCAAGGTCGTCTTCCCGGTAATCCGGGCTGACTTCCTTGTTCTCTGTGTCGGTTGGGTCCCGCACACATGAATTATATTTACTTTTGGAATTCATATAAATCCCACGAGTGGCAAGGGAACTAAAGGTCCGCCACGTCAGAGCCCCGCTTTACATGGTAAGGCTTGATACCCTCTGAGTATCAGAAGGGCTCCGTTAGCGATGGCCGGTTGCCCTTGGCCACCAACCAGTTTTTTCGGCACGGGTCGCACGACACCTTGGATTAAGGGTTTGGAAGTTCTTAGTTGTTCGCTCTCCGCTGATCGCTCCGACCGGAGTTGTACTCTGGTCGGTAACGTCTAACGGTTTGTTGCGAAACTAAGCCCTCACCGCGACAAGGTGACTTCCAGAGTGAGGGGGCAGTTCTGTTTATTCAATGTTGTTTTTATGAATGAAAGTTAGATCCAAAAAGTTTATTTTGTTCTTATTTTCTACCTCGAGGAGCGTAAAGTCGAGTGGAAACTCGAGCCGTGCAAAGTGTGTAGATTTACAATATTTCACAAAAATTTTGGTAAAAACATTCTGAATTGAATGAATTTTGTTGAAGTGAATTTTTCAAATCAGAGTTAGTAGATATAGATTACCACTTACCACGCAGTAACGGCCATAACCATGCTTTTATTTTTTTTATTTTTCCCATATATCGTGCTTCACAGAAAAAAAAACAATAAACCACTGCTCCACCAGATTAAACCCTGGCAGTGAATGTGTTAAAATAAAAAATTCTTTCACTTAATTTTGTAAAATAATTTTAAAATTTTTAGTAATATGCCATTTGAGAAGGCATACTGTTTATATCGTACAAATTCTCCTGAAGACGCCTTAAAAATTATAAATGAGGTTCAAACCCCAAATCATAGAATCCTCGAATTAAAAGCTCAAATTTTGTACCGCCTTGAACAATTTTCCGACGCCCTCAAAGTTTATGACAACATTTTCCGAAATGACCCAGATGATGAATATGATGAAGAAAGACATACTAATATGGGAGCCGTTGTCTCTTCATTAAACCAACAAGAAACTGTAAATATTTAATAAACACACAAAGATTCAAATTTATATCACAATTTTGTTTGTTTAGGAAAATTATGGTTCCCAACTAAAGGAAGATACATATGAAA
The DNA here is from genome assembly GCA_944588485.1 of Phosphuga atrata. Taxonomy (NCBI): domain Eukaryota; kingdom Metazoa; phylum Arthropoda; class Insecta; order Coleoptera; family Silphidae; genus Phosphuga; species Phosphuga atrata. The sequence continues at coordinate 8,166,208 of OX155907.1, forward strand.
TGTGTTACAATAAAGCTTTAATGTTTGCAAAACAAGAGTTTTATGGTAATGCGGAGAAGATGTTGAAGAAAGCTGAAATCCTTCTGAAAGAAGCTTTTGAGGAAGACGGCGCAACAGAAGAAGAAACTGAGAAGGAATTGACTCATATCAAAGTCCTTCAAGGTTTTTGTTGTCAAAAGCAAGGACGTATGAAAGAAGCTCATCAAATTTACCTGGCTGTGCTTAAATTAAAACTTGACGATATTTCTTTATCTGCAGTAGCTAGCAACAACGTGGTAGTTATAAACAAAGATCAAAACGTTTTTGATTCCAAGAAGAAAATGAAAGTGGCAACGAATGAAAGCTTAGTTCATAAACTTCCTTCAACTCAGCGAAGAAGTATAGCTTTAAACAATGCTATTTTTAAATACTATTGCAACCAACACGACCAGAGTGATAAAGCTTGTACTTTAATAGCTAAAGAATATCCTAATCTTGCTATTAAAGCTAAAATCTTAAGTGCTTTTAATGCATACAAATCTGATCCAAATATAAACCCAATTGATAAATTGAAAGGTGTTGCAACGAAAAATGAAGAAGATAATCTTTATTTGAAACTGACGACAGTTCATTTGTTGCTCACACAAGGTAAGAAAGAACAAGCTTGCCAGATTTTGGAGAAGTTAGGAGATAGTCGTTTCAAGCCTGGTATCATTGGAGCTTTATTGACAATTTATATGAATATGGGTAAAGAGGATGTTGCTTTAAAGATTTATGAAGAAGCTATTGAATGGTATAAGTCGAATGAGAAGAGTGGCAAAGATTTAACCTCGTTCTTTAAACAAGCCGGTGAATTTCATATTCGTAATGGCCGTCCACAGGTTGCTGCTAAGAGTTTAGAACAGCTGCTTGCCAATAATACAGGAGGTCCTAAAACAACTGCACAATTAGTTGTAGCTTACTCTCAATTTGATGAAACTAAAGCTATTAAGTTAAGTTCAAAACTAGGCTCCTTTAATGACCTAGAAAAAGATGTTGACACTAAAAATTTAGAAAGTTCCATTTGGCTGAACGCTAAAAAGGCAACTTCAACAATTAAAGTCGATTCACCTGGGTAAGTAACAACAAACACATTATTAATCTTTTTATAAATGCAATGATTATTTTAAAGGTCTACTGAAAACACACCAAATAAAAGGAAACATAAGAAACGTAAAGGAAAACTGCCTAAAAACTATGATGCTAGTGCTACCCCAGATCCAGAAAGATGGTTACCTAAATATGAGAGGACTGGATTTAGGAAGAAAAGGGATAGAAGGATGAAGGATATTATTAAGGGATCACAAGGAACAACAGCTGGCCAATCAGATCAATTGTATACCTGAATATTTGAATTGCACACTTTTTAATTTTATTTTTGTTACAGTGATTTCTCAAAGAATGTTCAGGATGATAAGGAAGATAGTCCTGCCTCTGTTGATCCCTCTCCAATGCAGAAACATAACAAACAGAAAAAGGGCAATAACCAGAAGAAGAAGAATAAAAGGCGTTAAATTTGGTTGCATTACCTCCCTATTACATTTCATTTATTAATTAGTAATTGCAATTTAAATATTATCGTTTTAGTTTTATATATTGGAAAGAAGTTTTATTTTCATTTTTCTACACTTCAATTTCACGTACTGTTTAATCAAATAGTGCCCGAAAAACATGGCGAAATTGAACATAACAAACAGAAAAAGGGCAATAACCAGAAGAAGAAGAATAAAAGGCGTTAAATTTGGTTGCATTACCTCCCTATTACATTTCATTTATTAATTAGTAATTGCAATTTAAATATTAGCGTTTTAGTTTTATATATTGGAAAGAAGTTTTATTTTCATTTTTCTACACTGTTGAAAAACATGGCGAAATTGAACATAACAAACAGAAAAAGGGCAATAACCATAAGAAGAAGAGTAAAAGGCGTTAAATTTGGTTTCATTACCTCCCTATTGCATATCATTTATTAATTAGTAATTGCAATTTAAATATTATCGTTTTAGTTTTATATATTGGAAAGAAGTTTTATTTTCATTTTTCTACACTGTTCAATTTTACGTACTGTTTATTTTGTTTCAAAATGTAAAAAAAGTAGAATGGAATTTGGAACAAATGGTTTATTAATTTTTGTAACCGTTTTTCTTTTTGATTGCCTTTCTTAATATTTGCTTGATTTTCCCTAACATTTTTGGAACGAAGTTCTTTTAGGAAGGTCTCGGTAGGAGTGATTCGGCAGAAAAAGTTTCGGACACATTTTGTTATTTTCACTGGTTAACAAACAGAAAAAGGGCAATAACCAGATGAAAAAGAATAAAAGGCGTTAATTTTGGTTGCATTACCTCCCTATTATATTTCATTTATTAATTAGTAATTGCAATTTAAATATTATTGTTTTAGTTTTATATATTGGAAAGAAGTTTTATTTTAATTTTTCTACACTGTTCAATTTCACGTACTGTTTAATCAAAAAGTGCCCGAAAAACATGGCGAAATTGAACATAACAAACAGAAAATGGGCAATAACCAGAAGAAGAAGAATAAAAGGCGTTAATTTTGGTTGCATTACCTCCCTATTATATTTCATTTATTAATTAGTAATTGCAATTTAAATATTATCGTTTTAGTTTTATATATTGGAAAGAAGTTTTATTTTAATTTTTCTACACTGTTCAATTTCACGTACTGTTTAATCAAAAAGTGCCAGAAAAACATGGCGAAATTGAACATAGCAAACAGAAAAAAGGCAATAACCAGAAGAAGAAGAGTAAAAGGCGTTAAATTTGGTTGCATTACCTCCCTATTACATTTCATTTTTTAATTAGGAATTGCAATTTAAATATTATCGTTGTAGTTCTATATATTGGAAAGAAGTTTTATTTTCATTTTTCTACACTGTTCAATTTCACGTACTGTTTAATCAAAAAGTGCCCGAAAAACATGGCGAAATTGAACATAACAAACAGAAAAAGGGCAGTAACCAGAAGAAGAAGAATAAAAGGTGTTAAATTTGGTTGCATTACCTCCCTATTACATTTCATTTATTATTTAGTAATTGCAATTTAAATATTAACGTTTTAGTTTTATATATTGGAAAGAAGTTTTAATTTTCATTTTTCTATACGGTACAATTTCATGTACTGTTTATTTTGTTTCAAAATGTAAAAAAAGTAAAATGTAATTTGGAACAAATGGTTTATTAATTTTTTTTTGATTACCCTTCATAATATTCGCTTGATTTTCCCTAACATTTTTGGAACGAAGTTCTTTTAGGGAGGTCTCGGTAGAAGTGATTCGGTAGAAAAAGTTTCGAACACATTTTGTTATTTTCACTGCTTATACGTCAAAGAGTGCCCGAAAAACATGGCGAAATTGAACATAACAAACAGAAAAAGGGCAATAACCAGAAGAAGAAGAGTAAAAGGCGTTAAATTTGGTTTCATTACCTCCCTATTACATTTCATTTATAAATTAGTAATTGTAATTTAAATACAGTGGAATCAGTTTATTATGACTCCGCCTATATTGACCAACCGCTTTGAATGAATTAATTGCAGTGTAATGTTTGGTTTTCCTATTAAATCCTTTATAGAAAAGTTCGGATATGACTTTGTTTAAAATGACGTCGCTTATTATCACTTATTTTTAAGAAATTATTTCCGGTTATAGTGACCGTCACCACCGGTTATATGCGATTATATGCAGATTAGAATATGGACAATCAAACTCATCTCTCGCAAAGGAACTTGGTGTTGGCCATTCGAACATATCAATGATTTTTAAAAGCAAGAACCAGATTAAGAAATCGTTTAATTCAAATATTTTGAATCCGAAGTGACTTCGAAAATCACTACAGAATAATGTTAATCAAGCGTTAATTCAGTGGTTTAAAATGGCGAGAAATAAAGGAATACCTATCAACGGCCCTATGTTACAAGAAAAGGCAAATGTTTTTGCTTTACGTTTTGGTATCATTTACTTGAATTGTTTTGCGAGCTGGATAAGTCGTTTTAAAGTGAGACATAACAATGTGGCGGTCTGTTGATGAAAGTTCTACAACAAACTGGTTAACCACTGTGTGGCCAAATCAAAAATAATTTTCTGATGATAAGATTTTAAAAAGAATCTAAAAAGATTTTAAAAAGATCTTGGTCTGTTTTATAAATCAATGCCGGACATAACTTTAAAATTTAAGGGAGAGAATTGTAGTAGAGACGAGTTATCAAAAGAAGCCGTCATGGTAGAGCCATTAAAATTTAAGGGAGAGTGTGAAAGTGAAAGTGAGAGTGTTAAATCGTTGCCAGTCGATTATGCAAACAACCGTAAAGCCTATATGATTTTAGGACTGTTCGAAAAGTGGCTTCGAGATTGGGATCGCGATTTGGTACCTGACGCATCCAAAAGTTACTGCATTGAACGTTACTACATTGTCTTGCAGCCAATGGATCGAGGAATAATAAGGTCACTCAAAAACAATTTCAGAAAGAACCTTGTACTTAAAATGATTAATAGCCGTGATTGGAAACAAAATAGCTCTGCTATTTCAATGTGGATGCAATTCTTATGGTGTATGATGAATATGGAATAAAACGCCACCAAGTACATTACGAAGTTTCATTACAAAGTACCATTTACAACTGTTTCAAACTTGCAGGATCCATTGAAAACAATGCTGATTTACCTGATCAAAATACATCAGAAAATGAATTTGATGATGAAGATGACGTTCCTTTATCTTTGTGAGTACGAAACCTAAAGTCAAACTCGTTAACAGCGTATGTAACGATTATGTTGACATTGATAAGCGCTCTCCTGGCATCAGAAGAACCATCAGATGAAAGTATCGTAGTGAAAAGTACACCTAATGAGCAAAACGAAAGCTTCGAGCAACCGGAAGTCGAGGAAGAATAAATACCTACCGCAGAAGAGGCTTTAAAAGCTGCAGACTTATTATCGCGATTTGTTCATACTAATTTTGAAAATGATAATTTAAACAGGGCAATGTTTTCTTTACACTCTAATGTTAAATGCTGTTATTAGTATCTAAAGAAAAAATATAAGCAGACAAAAATTATTTCTTATGTAAAAAACAATGACAGGTATTATTATATTACATATGTTTATTTTGTATCAATTCATGTTTCTTTTTTTGTTAATATATATGTGCCCATAATTATGAAAGTGGTCAAAATTAAAAAAGAAAATAGTTTATCTGTTATTTCGCACAGCATTATTTTAAACTAAATTTATTCAATATATTTTTTACGATATCGTCAATAATGAACCATTAGGTAGTGGTTGTAATTTCAGAAATATATGGAATTCATTTAGTGTTAATAATGTGGTGTGAAATAACTGATAAGCTCATTTTTTTTTAATTTTGACTTAGACCACTTTCATAATTATGGGCACATATATACATTTTGTGGTTTTTCTCTCTGAACTGAATAACTAACAAAAATAGGAAGTTCCTTATTTACTAAGACTATGCTTTGTATGACGTCCGCTTATTATGACGCATTTGTCACTTCCCTTCTATGTCATTATAAGCGGATTCCGCTCATCATTTTACTTTTATATATTGGAAAGAAGTTTTATTTTCATTTTTCTACACTCTTCAATTTCTTGTACTGTTTATTTTGTTTCAAAATGTAAAAAAAGTAGAATGGAATTCGGAACAAATGGTTTATTCATTTTTTTAACCCTTTTCCTTTTTGATTACCTTTCTTAATATTCGCTTGATTTTCCAGGTTTTTTGGAACGAAGTTCCTTTCTCGGTTGAAGTGATTCGCCAGAAAAAGTTTCGGGCACATTTTGGTATTTTCACTTGTTATGCGTCAAAAAGTGCCCGTAAAACATGGCGAAATTGACACATGCGCACAAAAAAAATTTCAACTATGAAAAGGTCTATTTTGATGTTTTGTTTTTTATAGCAACTGGTCTTGGGCAGCAAGTTGGACACTCCTGGTCTAAATCAAATACACAACTACATATGTTATCTGTCATTTATGACAGATTAGATTATTTTCGCACACATTTTTTGCGACCGCAAGTTTTGATGTAATATAATAATCTCGTCTATACACTAAATAATTGGTAGATTTTAGTCAATATCTATAGACCAGTGTTCTTCAACCGGTGTTCCATGGTACCCTAGGGTTCCACAAAAACATTTAGGGGTTCCGCGAATCAATGCTTTAAAAATCTGAACTTACCGACGCTGGCGCGGCGTTTACAACTAGAGACGTTGCGTTGCGCCGCTCACTGGAACAGGTGTGTCGATTGGAGTTTCACATTGGAAATATCATTTGCTCAGTCGCTTATGTTGGACGAGGACGACGCACATTGCCCTTAAATAAATAATTTCAAATATCTGGTGTAGTAGTAGTAGATTTATTGTTAAATTCTTACAAAGGCAAACGATAGTAAGTTAATTATCATACATATGTCAGATTATTGCCATGTGGAACTAATAGATTGTAGATTGTAGATATGGTGGTGACGACTTGTACTGCGACCTTTATAGATCTATTGTACCCCACCCTCCTCCTCCAAGTGTTGGTGTACTTACCCATTTAGAGCGCCTCCTCTAATCCTGATTCCTTTAGGAATCTCAGGATCTGGGTGGGATTCAAGGCCTGCAGCTCCTCTGTGTTCAAGCAGTGAGCCCCAAGGTACATCTGTCTCTTGCGGAGTAATGCTCCGCAGTCTTTGAACAGATGTATGGGGGTTTCCTCTGCTGAGCCACAGAATCTGCATCCATCATCCTCCTCTAGGCCTAGGGCCTTGAGATGTTTCCTAAGTCTGCAGTGTCCCGTCAGGGCTCCTGTCAGAATTCTGAGCTTGTTCCTGCTTAGTTTCAGGCAAGCTTTAGTTCTATTCTGGTTGAAAGATCCCAGCATCACTTTTGATTGCCTTAGCCCTGGAAGTTCTTCCCAGGTTTTCATCCATTTTCCTCTTATTTCTTCATCTAAACTTTTGCGGATGGTGTTCACGCTCATACCGCAAAAGGGTTCCGGACCTATAAAGGGGCTACTGGATCCCTTGTTTGCTAGGTGATCGGCTTCTTCGTTTCCGTCTATACCAGTGTGTCCTGGTACCCAGTATAGCGTTACTTTATTATCCCTGCCAAGCTTGTTCAGCTTCCCCACACAGTCCCATACCAGTTTGGATCTGATGGTGTATGAGCTAATGGCCTTGATGGCTGCTTGGCTATCTGACAGGATAGCAATTCGTTTTTTGCGGTACTTCCTGTCGAGGTTAAACTGTGCACATCTTTCGATTGCGTGAACCTCTGCTTGGAAGATACTTGGGGATGTTCCCATGGATTCGGAGTATCTGGTACGAGGTCCAAACACTCCTGCACCAATGCCTTCCTTTGTCTTCGAACCATCTGTATACCACTTGATGGCATTTTGCTCTATGTGGTATGCTGAGGATACGTCACTCCAATCGGCTTTACTACTACACATTGCTGTGTAGTTTTTCTCGAAGTGATATTTGCATACCATTTCGTCTTTTGGTACTTCCAGCCAGGGGATCTTGGCAGCGAGGCTGTTTCGGTCTCTGCTCCCGATTATTTTGCCTCTGCCCATTCCTTCCTTGCTGAACCTTACGATCGCCGATCTGGCGGCGCTCTCCACCACAAGGTGCAGCGGAGTCAGATCCAGCAGCAGCTCCAATGCTGCTGTCGGGCACGACCCCATCGCCCCCGTGATGCAGACACACGCCAGTCTTTGAATCTTCTCAAGCTGTTTCCTCATAGAGGCCAGCTTGATTCTACTTCCCCACGCAACCGCCCCATAAGTGATTGCAGGTCTCACTATCATGGTGTACATCCATCGCAGGATAGTGGAGTTACAACCCCACGTTTTTCCTGCCAGATTTCTGCACACCATTAGGGCGCGTTTGGCTTTACCTACCACTGCCTCAGCGTGTCTATTCCATAGGAGTTTGCTATCTAGTGTGATACCCAGATACCTTATCTCCTGTTGGTATTCTACTGCCTTCCCATCTATGAGTATGGGATGTAGGCAGTTTAGTTTTCTCCTTCTAGTAAATGGTATCACCGTGGTTTTGCTCGGGTTGAGTCTCAATCCCACTGTTTGACGCCATTTACTAGTTACTTTGAGGCCTCTCTGAACAATTTCACAGAGCGTTCCCTCAAATTTTCCTCTGGCCATTATGACTATGTCATCGGCGTAACCTTGACATTTGATGTCTAGGTCGTTTAGCCTAACCAGTAGTTCATCAACTACCAGGCTCCACATTAGCGGTGATAGTACACCTCCCTGTGAGCACCCTCGAGTTGTGGAGATCTTAAGGTGTCTTTTCCCACTTGTGTCTCCGCCGTTCTAGTTCTCAGCATTTCTCCCATCCACTTTGAGATAGTGCTGTCGATATTCCTTCTTTCGAGGGCCGCCCTGACAGCCTCGTGTGAGGTGTTGTCAAAAGCTCCCTCTATATCCAAGAAGGCACATATCGCTACTTCCTTTATCTCTAGTGCTGCTTCTATTTCGTTTGTCAGCTGATACAGGGCGGTTTCTGTGGATTTCCCTGCTCTGTAAGCATGCTGACTCCTGTGTAGTGGTGTACCTACCAGCACTATAGTCCTAAGGTAATTATCAATCACCTTCTCCATTGTCTTTAACATAAAAGATGTTAGACTAATGGGTCTAAATGACTTCGGTTGAGTAGTGTCTTTCCTCCGCACCTTCGGTATAAATACCACCTTAGCCCTTCTCCATAGCTCCGGTATATATCCGAGCGCTAAACTACTTCTAAAGATATTTAGAAGATACGGCATTAGTTCTCTCTCTCCCTTTTGTAGGAAGGCAGGAATTAGTCCGTCCACACCTGGGGCCTTAAAAGGCTGGAAAGTGCCGATAGCCCATCTGATTCGGTTTTCCGTACAGATGGACGCTGCCCTCCTCCAGTCGGCCCGACTTGGTTTCCGTGGTTGCATCAAGCCCTCGGTCTCCCTGTATCCTCTACATCCCGGAAAATGGGTTTCTAGTAGGAGGAGAGCTCTTTGCTCTTCATCCTCCGTGAAGGTCCCATCCGGTTTCTTGAGAGTGGTTGTCATTTCCACTCTATCCTTCGCTAGTGCTTTGTGCAGTCTAGCTGCCACCGGCGTGGATTCTATGTTTTCACAGAAGGTCCTAAAGTTTTCCCTTTTTGCCCTTCTGATCTCTTTGTTGTAGGTGGTTAGCACCTCAGAGTATTCTAGCCAATTTCCGTATTGCTTGGCTTTGTTGAAAAGCCTACGTACTTTTGCTCTTAATGTAGACAAATTTTTGTTCCACCATTTTTCGTCCTTATGCTCCTTCACGGTTTTTACCGGGCAGCTGGATTCAAATGCCGTGGTGATTGCTACATTTATTTCTCCTACAGCCTGCTCCAGCACGGTGTAGTGTTTGATACTACCCCGCACTGTCACCTGCTCTAGGTTTTCTTTTAGTTGGGAACTAAACATAGGCCGCACAGTTTGTCTGGGGTTTCGAATGGGGGTGTTTTCCTCACTCGCACCTTCCAGCTCAAACTCTATGATCCTATGATCTGACATTGAGGGCTCACTTGAAACCCTCCACTTTTTAATTAGTTTACTTACGTTAGCGCTACATACCGTAATGTCCAGTACCTCATTTCTGACTTTAGTGACAAATGTTGGTGTGTTCCCAACGTTGTACACAATTAAGTTCTCTTTAATGAGGTATTCTAAAAGGTACTCACCCCTCTTATTAGTGTCCGTGCTGCCCCACATCTCATTGTGTGCGTTCGCGTCACATCCCAGGATGAGTGGCAGCCTTCTCCTAATACAGTGTTCCACCAGCTTTTGTACTTCAATGGGTGGTATGCTGTTACCATCGCCAGGGAAGTATGCTGATGCGATCACTACTTCGCGGTGGAGACCCTCGATCTTGATGAGGGCCTGAATCGGTACTAAATCCCGCGTTAAAAATTTTGAAAGACATAAGTAATTTATGCCATTTCTTACCATAATGCAAGTTCTAGGGGAGACCTCACGGCTGTCCCATACCAACTTACATTCCCTGTTGCTAAGGCCTCTGATCTTACCTCCGTAGGTCCAGGGTTCTTGAAGCAGCGCTAGCCCTAGGTGCTGCTTGGTGAACATCCTAGCCATCACAGCTGAAGCTGCTTTGGCATGATGGATGTTCACTTGGGCTATTTTGGTGCGCCTGCTGGTCATTCTTGTTTTGGGACAGGAGGCGGCAAGTCCTCCTCTGTCCCTACAAGAACATCTACTTCTGCCTCTGTAGACATGGCTGGACTGCTCATGTCTACGAGTGTGAGGTCAAGGTCGTCTTCCCGGGAATCCGGGCTGACTTCCTTGTTCCCTGTGTCGGTTAGGTCCCGTACACATGGATTATTTTTACTTTTGGAATTCATATAAATCCCACGAGTCGCAAGGGAACTAAAGGTCCACCACATCAGAGCCCCGCTTGATAGTGGTAAGGCTGGATACCCTCTGAGGTCGCCAGGTATCAGAGGGGCTCCGTAAGCGATGGCCGGTTGCCCTTGGCCATCAACCAGTCCCTTTGGCACGGGTCGCATGACACCTTGGGATTAAGGGTTTGGAAGTTCTTGGTTGTTCGCCCTCCGCCGAACGCCCCGACCGGAGTTGTTCCCGTCGTGGCGTCCAACGGTATGTTGCGAAACTAAGCCCTCACACCGCGACAAGGTGACTTCCACGTGAGGGATGTGGAACTAATAAGTCGTTTGAAAAATGCTAAAGATGAATTCACTCTGCAAATGGACGAATCTACAGATGTGCTTGGATTAGCAATTTTGTTACTTTTCGTGAGATACATACACGAATCCAATTTTCAGGAAGATATGCTTTTTGGCAAAGCTCTGCCAACTCAAACAACAGGCGAAGTAATATTTAATTTACTTAATGCATATTTTGAAAAACATTCAATTTGCTGGAATTTATGTCATCATATATGCACTGATGGAGCCAAAGCTATGGTTGGTATTATATTGGGCGTAATAGTACGTATAAAGAAACTAGTTCCAAACATCAATGCCAAAGCCATTGCTACATTGTCATAGTCATGCTCTCGCTGTTAAACGAATACCAAAAAGATTGCAAGAAGTTCTCAATGAGGCGGTTTAGATGGTTAATTTTATCAAATCCAGACCCCCTAAATACCAGGCCATGGGCGTAGCCAGGGTGAAGGTTTTGGGGGTTCAAACCCCTCCCGAAATATGCAAAATATATACATAAATGTTATATTGAAATAAAGAGACGAGTAGAGACGACTCTCTTCAAGAGAGCATGCTAGATGTGAAGTTTAGGAACCCTTGTGTGTCAGTTTAGAAAGTAAATTGGTGCATTTCTTTAACTGTATTTTCTTATTCTATCACTTTAAGGTCCAAATATTACAGTTTTTAAGGTCAATAGTAAAGTAAACTCGAACAAATCGAAAATCAACCTTTGGGAGGAACGAATCACCAAAAATATTACGGAACGTTTTGCTAATTTAAATAATTTCCTGGCAACCAATAATATATATAGCATTTGACCAGAATTAAAAAAATCATATTTTGGAACATTTAACGGGATTGCAAAAGACATTTTTCGAATATTTCCCCTCATTTGCAATAATTTAACTTGGATAGAAATTCCTTTCATTGAGTGTTATGATGTTGTGACTTTATAGATGTATGTACCGACACTATATCCAAATCTACATTTGGACCGGATGGCATTGCCCGTTTTGAATAAAATTATGGGAAGAATATCCGGAAATTTACAAACGCGCGGTTAAGGAATTGATACCTTTCTTAACAACCTATCTCTTGGAGAAATCCTTTTCCACATAGGTCGCAACAAAAAATAAGTATAGAAATCGACTTGATGCCGAAAATGATATGCATTTCCAATAAACACCGATCCATTCAGATCCATAAATTATGCAGTCATAAACAAGCACAACTACCGTTTGAAGGTTTTTCAAACCTGGTTTTGTAAAACCGGTTTATAAAGAAAATTTGTCACATTTGAAAACCGGTTTTTATATTAAGAAAACCGGTTTTACCGGAAATTAAATTGATAGGTAAAAATTGTTTTTTATCTTATTTGATTTGATCTTCATTCTATGCAACGAGTTGCATAGGCCAGTGCTTGAGCATTAGGCATGTTAACAAGTGAAGTTATATTTGAATTTCTGGCATTAAAAGTTAAACCCTGAAATAAGTTTGAAATTATAATATGCTTTAGAAGACCAAATTCAAGAAAGAAGACAAGTAGAATTAGCAACTCTTGCTGTATTTGCATAATCCACGAAACATATCCAGTTCAGCAAAGAAATCTAGGGTATATTTTCTGGAGTGATGGTCTGGAATATTTTCAAATTCTTATGCGGAAACCGATTCTTATGAAGAGCAAATCGAAGAAACTGCTCATCACACTAATGTTTTTTTAAAGGAAGCCAAAATCAATTCATAAGTTACTTGAATACCCTGAAGAAAAACGTACAAATGCAACTGAAAGCTGAAGTTTTTGTTATTTTATTTAATTAATGTGTAATCCTTATGTTTTATATTTTGACTTATTGATTTCGGTTTTTGTTATTTTTCGACAAAAATTCGGAAACCGGATAAAATCGTTTTTTTGGAAATTTGGAATTCAAAAACCGGTTTTTCAAAAAAGCCGGTTTGTGTTAAACCCTAAGCACAACGAAGTCATTAATTTTCTTAATATTTTTTTCTTTTGATAACAATTTCATTTCTATGTATGTATAGTACAAATATTTTATATAGTAATAAATATTTATAATTTTGTTGAATAAATGCAAATTTATTTATTATGAGAGTTATACAAAATTTTTATAATGTTATAAAAATTTATAAACAAATGCAGGGACGAACCTTGTTCATAACATGTAATGCGATCCCATCCCTTAATTAAAGTGCTACTAAACAGAGGGTTCCATAAAAAAAATTTCTAAAACGGGTTCCACGGGATGACAAAGGTTGAAGAACACTGCTATAGACTAACTGATTGCTTTGCGAAATTTGCAAACTTATACTCACAATTTGGTGTCTGAAATAAATGAATGAAAAAAATTGTCGGTTTTGTTTTGGGTTGCATTGGAACTTGTCTTGCCCCAGTTTGCTCATATTTTCCAGAACATTCAATCAACGCATTTGCGTGCACTTGCATTATTTCAATAATAACTCAAAAAGAGAAGTTGTTCGATTCTTAAATGCGCGAGGAACTTCGTTCCTGACGGGGGTCCCCTGACCGCATACATTTTTTTGTTCTTTATATTATTTTATATGTAAATGAATTTCATTGTGCAGAACAAAACGAATTTGCCTCTTCAACTGAATCATTTCTATTACAATGTGGTATTAAATTTCTTTGGGATTTGAATAGACAGAAATAATTTTTTTTTATACAACTTTCCATTTTATTCATTGAATACAAGAGTATTTTTGATTCGTTCTGCATAATGAAATTCATCATATAAAATAATATAAAGAAAAAAGTTAGGGAAAATCAAGTGAACATTCATATGGACCTCCAACACAATCTTTTGGACCACCTTCACACTCCTATGGACCTCCACCAAACACTTATGGACCACCGTCAATAAGTTACGGTCCCCCTTCGAGTAGTTGTGGACCTCCTTCATTCTCCTTCTTCTCCTTCACCTTTTCACGACGCTCCTAGTTTTTCACTTCCTACTAATAGTTATAGACCTCCTAATTATTCTCCTCCAGCTCCCACACATAGCCATGGTCCTCCTTCTCCTAGTTACGGTCCACCATCGAATAGTTACGGCCCTCCAAGTTAAAGTTATGGACCACCATCCTCAAGCTATGGAAGTCCTTCAAGCAGCTATGGTACACCTTCAAGTAGTTATTGTAGCCCAAGTTTTGCACCACCTTCGCATAGTTACGGAGCGGATAGTTTCGCATAGCTTTGAGCCTCCATCTTCAAGTTATGGACCACCTTCATCTAGTTATGGTCTTCCATCTTCTAGTTATGGAGCTCCAGCGCCTTCCTTTAGACCTCCAATTCCTTCTTATGGACCACCACCTTCACAATGCTATGGAACACCTTCCTCAAGCTATGGAGCTCTATTTGACACGCATTCTTATAGTCAACCAGCTCCTTCATACAATCCTCCTTCCAGTGATTATGGTGCTCCTTCTCACGGAGGTTAAGAAATTCCTAGCTTTGAAATGGCCCTTACGATAGTTCGCCTCCCGTAAGTTATGGAACTCCAGGAGCAGTAAATTCTTATGGTGCTCCTGTTCATCCAGAAACTAACTACGATAGTTATGGAGGACCACATAAAAGAGCACAGGATTTTACCGATGATCAGTTTTCTTCCTTTGAGGCCCGCGAGCCGCAAGACAAGTTCCAATGCGGCCCAAAACAAAACCGACAATTTTTTTCATTCATTTATCAAACTGACGCTTTTATTTCGGGCCGCATTTCGACTTATCTTGCCACATTTTGCTCAAATTTTCCACAACATTCAATCAACGCATTTGCGTGCACTTTCATTATTTTAATAATAATTCAAAAAGAGAAGTTCGATTCTTAAACGCGCGAGGAACTTCGTTCCTGACGGGGCAGAGTGGTCTGAATCTGAAAAAAGTTGGCCAAAAATCTAAAAAATGATAGTCACGGAATGAATTTATTTCAAAAGAATTTTGTAGAGGATGCTTAAGTGTATGTTATTCTAAAATAAAAGTGGAATATCTTTTATGGTTGAGACACTACGCGAGTTCAAAGTTACCCTTGCGGGTTCAGCGCGCACACGTGTAGCGGGTCAGAAATATCTTTGTTTATTCAAGTGCGTGTAACTTTTTACTGGAGTGTCCTTTTTCGTTTCTGTTTGATGGGGGGTGTTAAGGAATGTATGTAGATTTTTTACATATATAACGTTTTCATTAATTTATACTAGCGTGTGTTAGAAATCATGTCAAAGATGTGTCCACATAACAGTTTTTCTATTAAAAAAAATTCCGTAAATTAGCAAAAAAGTTATCACCGCAGCGGGGCATAAGAAGTTAAGACATGGAACATATAGATTACGATGATTTGTAATAGAATCTAGATGAAAATCTTGCCTATGTCTGCCTTTGTAACTGTGAGATTAGAAATACGAAGCTCCAACCGGCGTGGTGACGCGCCGGCCAAACTGTTTCTTAGTTTAGGACAGGGGTCTCCAAACTTTCCAGCCTTAGGGCCATACTGATTACTCCAGTAAGTTCAG
Source organism: Phosphuga atrata (assembly GCA_944588485.1). Classification (NCBI taxonomy): domain Eukaryota; kingdom Metazoa; phylum Arthropoda; class Insecta; order Coleoptera; family Silphidae; genus Phosphuga; species Phosphuga atrata. The sequence goes on from OX155907.1 coordinate 8,181,489, forward strand.
AGGGCCAAAACCATATTATCGTTGTTGCCGGTGGTAAAAAGTGAAATAGTCCACTGATGAAAAAAATAGTCCGAAAAAGTACGCAACGTTTAAAAAAGGCTGCAAATCGGACTAAAGTCCGCAAAACGGCAACACTGCATATTATTAATTTTTCTGTCATCTGTAATTTCTAGATTAGTCGTAGACTACGAGCCATGAGGAGTAACGTGACACGACATCTGGTGGACACAAGCGGAAATAGGTAGTACCTTCTATCGCTAACAGATGGCGCTAATAGCACGTACAGAATAATCTCGTTGGTTCGAGAAAGTTCTGGTGTCTTCCACTCACTTCTAGATGGCAGTAATTGGAATAAATAAGAAGGCTAGTGGCGCAACCACAAGTCAGTTCCTATGACTCTGTTGTGAATTAAAATAGTGCGTACCTCCTTAAAACGTGTTTGTGCGTGTTTAAGTTTAAGACATCTTTGTAACAGTATTTTGATTTGAATTGTTGCTTTTGTGTGTGATTTAGTAGTATGGAAAAGAAGCGAAAAATTGATAGTGAATGCAGAAAATTCAAAGATCAGTGGGACATTCAGTATTTCGTAATTGAGTCCAGTAACAAGGCGCTATGTTTGATTTGCAATGAAAGCATAGCCGTTCTCAAGGAATATAACATTAAACGTCATTATGAAACAACACATTTTCAAAATTACTCAAAACATACAGGAAGTTTGCGGACAGAACAATTCGAAGCTATGAAGCGCGGATTGAAATCGCAGCAATCTTCATTTACAAAACTCAAAACTGAACAAGAGGCTGCAACTCGTGCCAGCTTTCGTGTGGCTCTTGAAATTGCAAAACGTGGAAAACCATTCACCGATGGAGAAATGTTCAAAGAATGCATAATTGCAGTAGCCGAAGAAACGTGCCCTGAAAAGGTAAATTTATTAAAAACTGTCAGTATGTCAGCAAACACTGTGGCTCGAAGGGTAGAAAACATCGCTGAAAATATATCCTCTCAACTGTTCGACAAAAATGGACATGTTGAGTGGTTTTCTTTGGCCTTGGATGAGTCAACGGATGTGTCAGATACTGCTCAGGTGTTGATTTATATTCGAGGAGTAGATAAAAGCTATGAAGATGATGAAGAACTTGTTGATATGTATAGTATTCATGGCACAACTACTGGTACAGATATTTTTAAAGGAGTTGAAATGGCCATTAATCAAAAGAACCTACGATGGAAAAACTTGAAATGTATTATAACTGATGGAGGCAAAAACATGAGTGGGAAAGATAAAGGAGTGGACGCTCTTGTGTCAAAGGCTGTAGAAAATGACGGTGGTTCAAAACCATTAGTCTTACATTGTATTATTCATCAACAGTCTTTGTGCGGAAAATGTTTGGATATGTCTGAAGTTCTGAAACCAGTCATATCAACTGTTAATTTTATCAGATCTTTTGGGCTGAATCACCGACAATTCCGACAATTTATTGAAGAGATTGGAGAAAATGACTTACCTTATCATACTGCCGTACGTTGGCTTAGTTGTGGGAAAGTTCTTCAGCGCTTTTTTGAACTTCGAGCAGTGATCGAAATTTTTTTGAATGAAAAGCATCGCCCTCTTACTGAATTACAAAACAACGCATGGCTGTGGAAGTTAGCATTCTATGTTGATTTGACAAAACATGTGAACGAACTGAATTTGAGATTGCAAGGAGAAAACCAGCATCTTCCTGATTTATACACTAATATCAAATCATTCCGGAAGAAATTCATACTGTTTCAATCACAACTACGAAGTAAATGTTTCTCACATTTTAAAACATGGGAAATATTCAGCCACACCACTGAGACTGACTTTCCTATCGATTTTGCAATCGAAACTTTGAGTGCTTTGAAAATAAATTTTGATACTCGTTTCTCGGACTTTGATGCCATTGCGAATCAAATTAAGATTTTTCAGAATCCTTTTGATACTGACATTGAAACCCTAGCCCCGGAACTTCAAATGGAAATGATTGATCTACAGTGCAGTGATATAATTAAGAACAAATATCAAAACTCATCTTTGTTGGAATTTTATAAGAGTCTTCCACTGACACAATTTGATAATTTGCATAAATTTGCTCGTGGGCTGTTTTATGTTTTTGGTACTACTTAGTTGTGTGACAAGACCTTCTCCAAAATGAAGTACACAAAAAATGTTTACAGATCTAAATTAACTGATGAGCATCTTAAATCTCTTTTAATAATTGGTACAAGTGAAATTAGTCCACAACTACAAACTATTGTCAGTGGAAAATCTCAATTACATAAATCTCATTAGTATTTCATATGTCATTATGCTTGTTATTAGTTATGTTTTTATTTAAAATGTATAAAATGTTAGTTGGATTCATTTCAATAATTTGTTACTTATTATATACTGAAGTTCAATTTTCTGCATATTATACATGTCTTTACTCATTACAATTCTGTGTTTCTATATTCAACTTATCACAAAAACAATAACAATAAGCCTACAACAATGTTATGAGTAGTTAGCCCATGACCATATCAATGTAGATGTCATATTAATAATTATTCAACATAAAATTAGAATACTTCAGTAAATTAGATTTAATTTGCTATAAAAAATATGTTCTCTAAAAGGAGTTTTCAAGTTTGCTAGCTCTCCGCGGGCCGGACAAAATCTGTCCGCGGGCCGGATGTGGCCCTCGGGCCGTAGTTTGGAGACCCCTGGTTTAGGATATACGCAGACACTGTTGGGGTGCGGGGTTACCTGCTATTGCAAGATATGTTTGAAAATTTTCATATTCAAATATATTAAATTAATTAAATTAAATCAAACCAAAGCAAATTAAATTAAAATACCCTTATATACATATTTACGTGATATTCCAAGCAATTTTTTAAAAAGTATTCGGCCATCTTGGATCCGGCTTTTTAATTTTTTTAATTAAACAATGAAATTCATAATCAGTGAATACGAAAACACTTATATACCAATTTATATGAAAGTTTTGATCAATTTTTAATGAAGTAGTCGGCCATATTGGATCCGCCCTATTGAATTTTAAAATTATAGCATGAAATTCGTTATCAGAGACCTCGAAAACCCTCATATACCAATTTATATGAAATTCCGATTAAATTTTACCGAAGTGGTCGGCCATATTGGATCCGCTACTTTGAATTTTAATATTATATTCTAAATATTCGTATTCAGTGAACTCTAAAACCCTTATAAACCAATTTATATGAAATTTCGATATTATTTTAATGAAGTGGTCCCACATATTGGATCTGCAATTTTTAATTATAATATTATGCTATGAAATTCGTATTCAATGACCTTGAAAACCCTTATATACCAATTTATATAAAATTCTGTTCAAATTTTAATGAAGTACTCGGCCATATTGGATCCGCCATTTTGAATTTAAAAATTATACTATGAAATTCGTAATCAGCGGCCTGGAAAACCCCTATATACCAATTCACTTTTAAATCTGAAACTGCTTTCTATTTTTGGCCAACTTTTTTGAAATCCAAACCACAGTGCGGGGGTCAGACCACCCTGACCGCATAAGTTTTTTTTTTTCTATATTATTTTATATATAGATGAATTTCATTGTGCAGAACAAAAGAAATTTGCCTTTTCAACTGAATAATTTCTATTACAATGTGGTATTACATTTCTTTGGGATTTTAATAGACAGCAATAATTTTTTTTTAAACAACTTTCCATTTTATTAATTGAATACAAGAGTATTTTTGTTTTTTAAATTTCTCTTTTTAATCTTATTATATTCACGATCTTTATACAAATCATTGGTTCAAAATCGAACTTACGCAATTATATTTTCTTTTAATAAAAGAAATTAAACAAATATGTAAAATACAAACAATTAAAAACGATTAATATAAATATTAACTAATCCTGTATTCAACTATTTTGGCGGAATCATCAATCCAAACGATGTCAATTCGGAGATTTTGGTTTTTAATTTTGGGTTTTTTCGCATTAGCAAAACTGTCCGATTTCGAATAACTGACTTTACTACGTTTCTTACTCTTCTTGTACTTTTGTGTTTTCTCCATAGTTTCAATAGGGATTTCATCTGTAACACCAGGTCCATCATAATTATGATTCGACAATCTGCTCGCAGTGTCATTTTTAATGTCTGTTGTAGCATTATTTAAATTACTAGAAGATCCGAAAATAACTGAATTTTCAAAGGAACAAAACTGATCTTCGGTAAAATCCTGCGCTCTTTAATGTGGTCCTCCATAACTATTGTAGTTAGGTTTCGGATGAACAGGAGCTCCAGAAGATTTTACTGCTCCTGGAGTTCCATACTTACGGTGGGCGTAAGGACGTAAACTTTCGTAAGGGCCATTTCCAAAGCTAGGAATTTCATAGCCTCCGTCAGAAGATGCACCATAATCATTGGAAGGATGGTTGTCTGAAGACCTATAAGAATGCGTGTCAAACGGATCTCCATTGCTTGAGGAAGGTGTTCCATAGCTTTGTGAAGGTGGTGGTCCATAAGAAGGAGTTGGAGCTCCATAGGAAAGCGCTGGAGCTCCATAACTATAAGATGGAGAACCATAACTAAATGAAGGTGGTCCATAACTTGAAGAGGGAGACTCAAAGCTATGCGAAGGTGTTCCATAACTTTGCGACGGAGAAGTTGACGACGTTCCGTAACTATGCGAAGGTGGTTCAAAACTTGGGCTACCATAACTACTTGAAGGTGTACCATTGCTGCTTGAAGGACTTCAATAGCTTGAGAATAGTGGTCCACAACTTTGACTTGGAGGGCCGTTGGACTATTAGATGGTGGGCCGTAACTAGGAGAAGGAGGACCATAGCTATTTGTGGGACCTGGAAGAGAATAATTATGAGGTCCGTAACTAATAGTAGGAGGTGAAAAACTAGGAGCGTCGTAAGAGAATGAAGGAGGTCCATAACTACTCAAAGGCGGACCGTAACTTACTGACGTTGGTCCATAAGTGCTGCGTGAAGGTCCATAGGAGTGTGAAGTTGGTCAAAAAAATTGTGTTTGAGGTCCATATGAATGTTCACTTAATTTTCCCTAACTTTTTTCTTTATATTATTTTATATGATGAATTTCATTGTGCAGAACAAAACAAAGTTGCCTCTTCAACTGAATCATTTCTATTACAATGTGGAATTAAATTTCTTTGGGATTTGAATAGACAGCAACAAATTATTTTTTTTAAACAACTTTCCATTTTCTTCATTGAATACAAGAGTATTTTTGTTTCTTAAATTTCTCTTTTCAATCTTATTATATTCACAATCTTTATACAAATCTTTGGTTCAAAAACGAACTTACGCAATTATATTTTTTTGTATATATAAGAAAAGAAGTTAAACAAACATGTTAAATACAAGCAATTAAAAACGATTAATATAAATAACTAACTAATCCTGTATTCAACTATTTTGGCGTAATCTTCAATCCAAACGACGTCAATTCGGAGATTTCGATTGTTAAATTTGAGTTTTCCGCATTAGCAAAACTGTCCGATTTCGAATAATTCACTTTACTACGTTTCTTACTCTTCTTGTACTTTTTTGTTTTCTCCATGGTTGCAATAGGGCTTTCATCTGTAACCCCAGGTCCATCATAATTATGATTCGACAATCTGTTCACAGTATCATTTTTAATGTCAGTTGTAATTTTATGTAAATTACTAGAAGATCCGAAAATACCGTAATTTTCAAAGGAAGAAAACTGATCATCGGTAAAATCCTGGGCTCTTTTGTGTGGTCCACCATAACTATTGTAGTTAGGTTCTGGATGAACAGGAGCTCCATAAGAATTTACTGCTCCTGGAGTTCCATAACTTACGGGAGGCGAACTATCGTAAGGGCCATTTCCAAAGCTAGGAATATCATAGCCTCTGTGAGAAGGAGCACCATAATCACTGGAAGGAGGATTGTGTGAAGGAGCTGGTTAACTATAAGAATGCGTGTGAAATGGAGCGCTATAGCTTGAGGAAGGTGTTCCATAGATTTTGAAGGTGGTGGTTCATAAAAAATAGTTGGAGGTCCATAGGAAGGTGCTGGAGCTCCATAGCAAAAAGATAGATCTGGAACATAGCTAGAACATAACTTGAAGATGGAGGCTCAAAGCTATGCGAATGTGTTCCATAACTTTGCGACGGAGAAGTTGATGTCGCTCTGTAACTATGCGAAGGTGGTTCAAAACTTGGGCTACCATAACTACTTGAAGGTGTACCATAGCTGCTTGAAGGACTTCCATAACTTGAGGATGGTGGTGCATAACTTTGACTTGGAGGGCCGTAACTATTAGATGGTGGACCGTAACTACGAGAAGGAGGACCATAGCCATGTATTGGAGGTGGAGGAGAATTATTAGGAGGTCCATAACTATTAGTAGAAGGTGAAAAGCTAGGAGCGTCGTAAGAGAATGAAGGAGGTCCATAACTACTCGAAGGCGGACCGAAACTTATTGACGGTGGTCCATAAGTGCTTGGCGGAGGTCCATAGGAGTGTGAAGGTGTTCCAAAAGATTGTGTTGGAGGTCCATATGAATGTTCATTTAATTTTCCCTAACTTTTTTCTTTATATTATTTTATATGATGAATTTCATTGTGCAGAACAAAAGAAATTTGCCTCTTCAACTGAATCATTTCTATTACAATGTGGTATTAAATTTCTTTGGGATTTGTATAGACAGCAATATTTTTTTTAAAACAACTTTCCATTTTATTCATTGAATACAAGAGTATTTTTGTTTCTTAAATTTCTCTTTTAAATCTTATTATATTCACGATCTTTATACAAATCTTTGGTTCAAAAACGAACTTACGCAATTGTATTTTGTTGTATATAAAAGAAAAGAAATTAAACAAATATGTTAAATACAAACAATTAAAAACGATTAATATAAATAACTAACTAATCCTGTATTCAACTATTTTGGCGGAATTTTCAATCCAAACGATGTCAATTCGGAGATTTCGGTTGTTAAATTTGGGTTTTCCGCATTAGCAAAACTGTCCAATTTCGAATAATTCACTTTACTACGTTTCTTACTCTTCTTGTACTTTTTTGTTTTCTCCATAGTTTCAATAGGGATTTCATCTGTAACACCAGGTCCATCAAAATTATGATTCGACAATCTGTTCACAGTATCATTTTTAATGTCAGTTGTAATTTTATTTAAATTACTAGAAGATCCGAAAATATCGGAATTGTCAAAGGAAGAAAACTGATCATCGGTAAAATCCTGGGCTCTTTTATGTGGTCCTCCATAACTATTGTAGTTAGGTTCTGGATGAACAGGAGCTCCATAAGAATTTACTGCACCTGGAGTTCCATAACTTACGGGAGGCGAACTATCGTAAGGGCCATTTCCAAAGCTAGGAATTTCATAGCCTCCGTGAGAAGGAGCACCATAATCACTGGAAGGAGGATTGTATGCGGGACCTGGTTGACTATAAGAATGCGTGTCAAATGGAGCTCCATAGCTTGAGGAAGGTGTTCCATAGCTTTGTGAAGGTGGTGGTCCATAAGATGGAGTTGGAGGTCCGTAGGAAGGCGCTGGAGCTCCATAGCTAGAAGATGGAGGACCATAACTTGATGAAGGTGGTCCATAACTTGAAGATGGAGGCTCAAAGCTATGCGAAGGTTTGCCATAACTTTGGGACGGAGAAGTTGATGGCGCTCCGTAACTATGCGAAGGTGGTTCAAAGCTTGGGCTTCCATAACTACTTGAAGGTGTACCATAGCTGCTTGAAGGACTTCCATAGCTTGAGGATGGAGGTCCATAACTTTGACTTGGGGGGCCGTAACTATTAGATGGTGGACCGTAACTAGGAGAAGGAGGACCATAACTGTGTGTGGGTGCAGGGGGGGAATAATTAGGAGGTCCATAACTATTAGTAGGAGGTGAAAAGCTAGGAGCGTCGTAAGAGAATGATGGAGGTCCATAACTACTCGAAGGCGGACCGTACCTCCCTGACGGTGGTCCATAAGTACTTGGTGGAGGTCCATAGGAGTGTGAAGGTGGTCCAAAAGATTGTGTTGGAGGTCCATATGAATGTGATGGAGGACCATAAGCTTCACTAGGCGTAAAAGATGGCGGTCCGAATTTGATTTTCGGAGGGCCGTATTTCGGCTTTGGAGGACCATAAACAGGTCTTGGAACACCGTAAATAGGTTTTGGTCTTCGGCGAGCGGCGTAGTATTTTTGTGGAGGTCTGTATAATATTAAGGGTGGCTCACGTTTTGACCTCGTCATATTCTTATCATCTTGTTCTAAAGTCGAGGCGGTTGATATGTAGAGACAACACAATATCTAAAACAGAAATTTAATTTCCATATCATAAAACTTGATCTGCAATCGTTTTTTTTTTAAATAGAAAAGATTGATTTTTTTTTAACTAGAGAAATTTTAATTAGAGGTTGTTGAGGTAATTCAAAAAATTTGGAAAGTTGAAAGTTATATTTGACATGCAGGGAATTTATAATTATCGTTAAGTCGGGGAGATTATTTAATTAAAGTTTAATTACAGAAAGAAAAAACAATTAGTCTGTTGATAATAAATAACTGTAAACATAAGGATTAGTTGATAAATAAAGACTAATTGTTTAATGAACAAAAAGAGTTTTAAATGGGAATTTCAAAACTAAATTTCTTTTTATTTTGCAAAGAAAGATCAAATAATGAAAAATCAAGAATCTTAATCTCTAATCGTAGGTAATTAAACAAAATGAGCAATAGAAGAAATGAGCAAATAGAATTGCAAATGGAAAATTATATTCGATTATTTTTTATAATTAAGTTATTATTTTCTATTTTCATTAATGTCTGTAGGGATTGCATTACAAGGTAAATATTTAATTAAAAATTGTATTTTTGAAAACAATATTTCTTAAACATTGTTCGAAAGTTGAAGTTAATTGGTTGGATTTAAAATAAATGTGTTTGGTTTTGAATTGTTCCCTAAAATTTCATACAACTCAAAATTTGGAAATTCCCTGCATTACAAGAATTATTTATAATATTTTATAAATTAATTATAACAAAAATATGAATATTGTTTTTACCGTTGAAAGACTTTCCATCGATATAATAATAATGTAATTATGAATAGGATGGTTGCGACTGTTACTACGTGGTAATTCATACTTACATTGAATTGAAAAATTCAAGTTTTTGAGTTTTTCAATTCAATGTATCAATGTAATAATGTAATTTTTTGAGATAATATTAAAATATGCAAATTGACTGAACATTTTATAAATTGCTACAAAATAATAAATATTATTCAGAAAGAAAGTTTCGTTTTATATAAATCTTTAAACAAAACCAATATCAAACATTGTAAATCAAATATTTAAAATTCTATTTGCATAAGTTTTCTATAAACAAACAAAATTTTCGATTTCTAAAAACAATTATCAAAACCAATAAATCCGTTTTCACAATTTTTTCCACAAATAATAAAACAAGTGTTAAATCCTTCGTAACGCATTGAACTAAAATGCACAGTAAAAACAAAAAATAAATTCACAAAATCACAGTCACAAATAAAATACTCACAATGGCACTGTATTGTAAATGCATAATTGTAGTATGAATATGTTTTTAAAAAGTGTTTTACGTGTTTTAAACACTGGTAACTTAGTGGGTCGACGGTTTAGAAAATACTGTCACGAATAAACTGGTAGGATGATCTTTATATCTGGAATAGAACTTTATGGTGGAAACGAATTCTATATACAGAATCAAATTGCTATTTAGAAAATTCTTCTTAAAATAATAACTTTGTGGCGCTAATAAATTTAATGGCGATATGTAATACTCGAGTTGAATACATAAATTTTACAAAGTCTTATTGTAATAACCGTTTTTAGCGCCATAAATTATTCATTTACTATAAAATATTTTTTCATGATGAGAAAAAAGAGTACAAGAATACAAATTACAGCGAATAATTTGTATTCTAGTACTAGTTTTCTGGTTTCGCATTTATTTGTTTTAATTTGTTGAAAAGTGAAATGTTTACAGAGTAATCGTTTCGGAAAATAAACAAGAAAATTAGAAACTTATTTTCCTTTTCCATCTTAGTTCGTCTAACAGTGCTCATTTTTGTTTTTGTTTATTTTGAACTAAGTTTTCAACAGAATCGACACTTTTCACTCAATATTTGTCACAATTTAATATATAAAATGAAAATTCAATTTCATTTATTATTTCAAGTCCAATTTACTTTTATTTTCTAAATTGACATATAATTGACATATAATTGACATATATGAATTTTAAAACTTCCAAATTGTTTATAACAAGTAATTAAAACGGTTCTACTCTTGCTAACTGTCTAATATAATATTAATAATAAATCTTTATTGTTATACTTATAAGTACATACAAATACAACAATTGGCCATCGACCCGTAGTCTGTCAGCCGGAAATGAACAGATATATTGAGCATAAATTGAGAAGAAAAAAAATTTAATCCAAAAAAAGTTGAGAATGAGTGAGTCAGTCGTTCTTTAAGGATTCAAGAAGGGTTTTAGAGCGGTATTGTCTGTTCGCATTTTTAGATGGACATTTTAAGCAAAGTTCGTCAAGGATGTTGAACGTAGGGATTGCAATCAGGAAAACCCGGTCCGGTAATCCGCCGAATCCGGTATCACTAAACGTTTACCGGATCCGGTACCATTATACCGGATCCGGTAATGCAAATTTTTGGTAAAATAATCGCGCTGTTGCATGAGTAGGTACTTGCTGTTGCATGGTTTTATCAAAACCAAAATTGATTTTGTGATAAATAATGTATCATCATCACCGTTGGCACTGCAACCCTGGGTGGGTCCTGGCCTCCTCAAGGATCTCCCGCCATCCGTCTCTGTCTTGGGCTTTATTCTTCCAGTTAGTTACCCCTATGCTTCGCAGGTCTTTTTCTACCCCGTCTATCCATCGCAATTTTGGTCTACCTCTTCCTCTATTTCCATCAGGTTCTGATCTACGTGCTCGTTTTGTGGGTCTTTCGTCATTCATCCTCATTACATGTCCTGCCCATCTTAGTCTTCCTAGTTTTATTATTTTTACTATGTCGACATCTTCATATACTTGGTACAGCTCGTGGTTGTATCTGCTCCTCCATGCCTGGTTTTCTTGGACGGGGCCAAATATTTTTCTCAATATTTTCCTTTCAAAGACTCCCAGGAGGTTCTCGTCTGCTTTGCTTAGGGTCCACGTTTCTGAAGCGTATGTTAATACTGACCTTATTAATGTCTTGTATATTATACATTTTGATTTTCTTGTCAGGTTCGGCGACCTCAGTTGTTTTTCGACTCCATAGTAACATCTATTAGCTGTGATTATTCTTCGCTTTATTTCTTCTTCGTTTTTTTCTTTCATTATTTATTTGGGAACCTAGGTATATGAACTCCCGTACTGTTTCTATATTATAGTCGCCTACTGTTATGTTTTGACCTATTCTATTTCTCCCGCCTCTATTACGCGTTACGACCATAGCTTTTGTTTTTTGTTCATTTATTTGTAGACCCATTTTTCGAGCTCCTCTTTCTAGGTTGTTAAAGGCCTCTATGTTATTCCGTTTTGTTCTACTTATTATATTGATGTCGTCCGCGTATGCCAATATTTGAACTGATTTTGTGAAAATTGATCCATACGTTTCAATTTTTGAATCTCTTATTGCTTTTTCGAGTACTATATTAAACAGTAGGCACGCAAGAGCGTCCCCTTGTCTCACTCCTTTTCGTGTTTTAAATTGCCTGGATGTTTCGTTTTGTATCTTGACTGCACATATCACTTGTTTCATTGTAAGTCTCGTGAGATTTATAAGCTTGGGTGGTATTTCAAGTTCTTGCATCGGGTTATATAGCGCCTTTCTATTTATGCTGTCGTATGCAGCTTTGAAATTCAAGAATGTGTGGTATGTATCCACCATAAATTCAGTTGTCTTTTCTAAGATTTGTCTAAGTATGAAGATTAGATCGGTTGTCGATCTTCCACTACGGAATCCACATTGATAGTTTCCAATTATCTGTTCGACATAACTTACTATTCTGCTATGCATAATGTTTGATTCTGTAGCCTGTGTAAGATTTTGTAGCCTGTGTTTAAGAGTGTTATACCTCTGTAATTTGTGCAATTTAGTTGGTCACCCTTTTTATGCAGAGGGCATATCAGGCCTATGTTCCATTCTTCCAGTATTATTTCCAGCTTCCATATGTTTGTTATTAGTTTCTGTATGACCTGTGTTAGTTCTTCTCCGCCATGCTTGATGAGTTCGCTTGGTATATTGTCAGACCCAGGCGCTTTATTATTGTTCATTTTCATTATTGCTTTTTTAACTTCTTCCAATGTGGGAGGTGGTTGGTTCTCATCTGTTATAGGATTATTCTTGTTTTCTTCATCTTCTGGGTTATTTTCCTCAACTCCGTTAAGATCCGCTCAGACTCCGTTCGTTGAAGTATTCTGCCCATCTGTCCAATATCTTGTCTTTCTAATTTATGATTTGTCCATATCTTGTATCCTCAGCTTTTCTGTATTATACTTTTTTTGTCGCTCACCTCGTACTTTTTTTACATCCGATATTCTTGCCCTGATTTTAGTTTCTACTAGATAGTGATCAGAATCAATATTTGCTCCTCTATATGTTCTCACGTCCATAAGGTTTGACTCATGCCGCCCATCAATGAGTAGGTGGTCGATCTGATTAAACGTGTTGCCATCTGGGTGCTTCCATGTTGCCTTATGTATGTCTTTATGTTCGAACTTGTTGCTGCCTATTACCATGTTTTTGGAGGCTGCGAAGTTGACTAATTTTAGCCCGTTTTCAATAGTTTCATTGTGCAGGCTATACTTTCCTATTTGAGGGTATAGCGCGGGCTCTTTACCTATATTTTCGTTCATGTCTCCTATTATTATCTTGACGTCATTATTTGGGCATTTATTATAGGTTTTTTCTAATTCGTCGTAGAATTGGTCTTTTTCGTCTTCTGCTTTCTCTTCTGTTGGCGCGTGCGTCGTTATAATGCTTATATTGAAGAACTTTGCCCTAAAACGTATGCTTACTAGTGTGAATCCTGGTGAGGGACATTGATTAGCGACATTTTTAACAAAAAATGCCAGATGCGCCGCCAAGCGCCGGCATGCCAGACGCTGTTAAATGCTTTGTTAATGTCCAAAGAGAGGGCTGCGGATTTCTTATTTTGGAGGTATGACGATTGGATATTGTTGGTTAGGATGAACAGAAAATGGATAGTGGAATGGAACAGAATTGATATTCGGGAACGGGCGTAGCCAGGGTTTAGTTTCGGAGGGGGGTTTCCTAGTTTTCTGGTTTCGCATTTATTTGTTTTAATTTGTTGAAAAGTGAAATGTTTACTGAGTAATCGTTTCGGAAAATAAACAAGAAAATTAGAAAATAATTTTCCTTTTCCATCTTAGTTCGTCTAACTATGCTCATTTTTGTTTTTGTTTATTCATAACTAAGTTTTCTTCGACAGGATCGACACTTTTATTCAATATTTGTCTGAAATAAATTGACAATAATTCAATTTTATTTACTATTCAAGTTCATTTTACTTTTATTTTCTAAATTGACATTAATTTATCTAAATAAAATAAAATTTATCTAAATAAATAAAAATGTTATCTATCAGTTTCATAAACAAGAATACCAAATTATAATACCAAATTTGAAAATTTCATTTCATTAATGTAAATTTTTCTTGTAAATTTTTGAACTCACCAAATATTTAATTACAAAAATAAAATATTTAATTTTAATAAGTTTTATTTTATTTTAAAATATCCCAATTTTAAAACTTCCAAATTGTTTATAACAAGTAACTAAAACGGTTCAACTCTTGTTAACTGTCTAATAATAATAATAATAATAAAACATATTTATTGTTATACTTATAACTACATACAAATACAACATTTTAAAGTTTGTCAGCCGGAAATGAACAGATATATTGAGCATAAATTGAGAAGAAAAGAAATTTAAAACAAAAATTGGTTTAGAATGAGTGAATTAGTCGTTGTTTAAGGATTCAAGAAGAGTTTTAGAGCGGTATTGTCTGTTAGACTGTTTAGATGGACGTTTAAGGCAAAGTTCGTCAAGGATGTTGAACGTAGGGATTGCAATCAGGAAAACCCAGTCCGGTAATTCTCCGGATCCGGCATCACTAAACGTTTACCGGATCCGGTACCATTATACCGGATCCGGTCACCGGATCCGGTAATGCAAATTTTTGGTAAAATAATCTCGCTGTTGCATGAGTAGGTTAGGTTAGGTTTTAGTTAGGTTTAGGTTAGACATGCGTAGGTACTTTAAATGCGTGGTGCACATGGTGCCACATGGTTTTATAAAAACCAAAATTGATTTTGTGATAAATAATGTATACTTAAAATAATTACCGTATTCGCTGGTGTATAACGCGCACCTTTTTTTTTTTTTTTTTAAATGGCCTCTAAAACATAGGTCGTTATAGGCGCACAAAAAGTAGGTTGAATTTTAGGGTGCGCCTTATGCACAGGCAAATACGGTATTTACAGTAAGTTGATTAAACTAAATAGATGTTATATTTCATCATTTTTATTAGAGAGATTATTAGAACAGATTCATCATGATATTTGTCATAAATATAAGAATAAGACTTGTTAATATGCTCAAATACCTAATTGTGGTCTCAATCTCAATAGATTAAGTAAAGTTTATTATGTTAGATTTAATTCCATCAATCCGGCCGGATTGAAAATGACACCGGATTGCAATCCCTATTTGTTAGTATTTTGAGAAATAAGGCAGTGACAAATCAATGAAGATGAAGTTGAAATTTTACAAAATTAACTCCTTAAAGTAGACTCTCACTATTTTCCTCCCTGCGCGATTCTTTGGAAGAATTTCCCCAGAAAGTCCAACTTTTGAAATTCTGGAACCGTTTTGTAAAAATTTTGAAAAATAAGGCAGCGACAGATTATTGAAGACGAGGCTAAGATTTGACAATTTGGCTTACTGTGCGACTATTTAGAGGAATTTTGGAAATTAAAAAAAAAATTCTCCAAAAAGTCCAAATTTTGATAATCTAAAATTTGTTAATATTTTGAAAAATAAAGCAAAGACTTGAAATTTTACAAAATTAACATTTGTAGACTCACTATTTTCCTGGCTGTGCAACCATTTGAAGGAATTTTGGAAATATAAAAACCAAAAGTTTCTTCAAAGTATCCAAATTTTGAAATTCTGAAACCATTTTGTAAATATTTTGAAAAATAAGGCAGCGACAGATTAATAAAGACGAGGTTAAGATTTGACAAAATTAACATTCATAGACTATCGCTATTTTCTCGACTGTGAGACTATCTGGAGGATTTTAAAAAATCTAATAACCTTGAAATTCTCCAAAAAGACCAAATTTTGAAAATCTGTAACCGAATTGCTACTATTGTTAAAAATAAGACAGCGACAGATCAATGAAGATGAGGTTGAACTCTAAAACATAGGTCCGCGTTATAGGCGCACAAGAAGTTGGTTGAATTTTAGGGTGCGCCTTATGCACCGGCAAACACGGTATTTATAGTAAGTTGATTAAACTAAATAGATTAAATTATATTATTATCCGGCCGGATCGGTGGAATACGGCCGGATCCGGCCGGATTGAAAATGAAATCGGATTGCAATCCCTAGTTGAACGTCATAGGGTGGTTTCTAAGCTTTTTCCTAAGACTGTCATGTCTGTCGGCAAGTGGAGAGACCCGAGTTTTCTATAGAGAAGTTCGTTGGAGGGGTTGTGAAAAAGGTTGTTTTGATGTCTGAGTTTGGTGATGAGACGTAAAGCGACTCGCTCTACCACTTCAAGGGTACGTCTACATCAGGCGCGTTTTTAAACTATTCAGCGGCGGCAAGTTTTTGGCGGGGCCCGCTCTCAGAGAAGAGAAACGTACATAGAAGAACCATCACCAAGAGTTCTCTTGGACAATTTTTAGGCACACATTGTGGCGTCACGCTGCTAGTTCTGTAAACTCCAAAACCAGATGGCGGATTTATTGCTACGCATTGTAAAGTATTTGTGATACAGCCTGGAACTAGCCAAACACCTTCATGTTCAGTTGCTCATTACCTTGCATACTTACGGAAACACTTGCGTTCAAACGTTCAAATGCTCCCATAAAGATGGTTCTTCTATAGATGTCTCTCATCTTTGCGTCTGACTCCGTAGTGGAGTGACCTAGCTATTAATGCTATTAAAAATACAGCAAATAATACAAAAATCACTGAAAAATTGTTTTTCTTTTAAGTAAACAAAAGTAAGCAATACAGCATAGAGAAAATCAACAAATATTTAAAAATATGTTTATGCGAACGCCTTGCCTAACTTTAGCCGATATATTTTTTTTTATAATTACCTATAAATATAAATTATTGAGAGTATATCTTTCTATTGAAAGTAATGCCAAAGAAGTTCAGAAGTTCTAACTTGAGTCAATGTGCTCCTTAGGTGTGTTTTTAATCTACGCAATATACTTAAAGATCTCTCAGCACTTGCTATACCTATGGGCAGCGTTAATTAGAACCTTAATTCTGTCAGACATTTCGTTTACCATTGCATCTAGATTTATATTTATTACATTAGTTTTAAAATCGAATTCTTTTAGATGCATGTGTTCTTCGTCCATATCACATTGAAGCCATTTAGACTTGGAGAGTTCCAAAATTTAGTTGAACTAAGCGTCAGTTCTTAGTGATGCAAGTTTATCTTTAGATTTTGTCATGCACAAAACGACTTGAATTAAATGAATGTCTTTTTTTCTGCAATATTTTTGATGTAACATCGATAGTTTGCAGAGCATCATTCCAAAAAAATAAAATCATCAAAAAATCAAATGTGAAACTATTTAAAAGTCCTGAGGCCGTAGCCACTTCATTCACGAAAGAACTGATTTAAAATTTTGTAATAAAGCACTTGTTGCCTTTTCTCTTGCAGACCACCTTGTGTTGGACAGATCTTTAAATGTGTGTTATTTTTCCTTTCTTGAAAATACTTCTTCATTTAGTTTATGTTCCGTTTCCATATCAGAAAAGAATCTATCATCTTTACAAGCTGCCTTTAGCATAGCTCATCGGCGATGGGGTGAGTCAGCAAAAAAATTGTAATATTTTTGGACATTTCCAAAAAAAATCAGTATTTGTGTTCAGGCTTTTTTCAGCCGCGTGACTTAATACTAGGTTCAACTGATGTGGTGAGCAATGCAAGTAGGAAGCAAAAGCTTTATGATTTTCCCGACTCATAGCTTTACGCCATAGGGTATGGACACCTTTTTCACCACCACTCATCAGACTAGCTCCATATACGCTTGCGCAACCATGTTGTCCGTATTTAAATTATGACGTTTAAATGCATCTAACAACAACGAAACGTATCCAGTGGCATGGTGGTTGTCTGCTCTGTCTTTTAAGGAATGCATAAACTGACTTTTCCACAAAATATGCTCGTATTCCAGTTGTAGCCATTAGGTCAGATTTACTTCGGGAATGTTCATGAATTCTGGTGGATAGATGTCCCCAATCATTCCACAAAACCACGTTTTCCTTTACAGATCTCAAACAAATAACCAACATGTATGGCAATAAGCTACATCCATTTGAGGTGAATATGAAAGCCACTATTTGCTACGTTTTTCACCTAAGCTATTCTTAAAGATGAAGTATTTCTCTGAAAAACTGCGATTCTTGGTTTTAGGGTAGGCAATACCTCGTGGTTGGCAAGCCCCTACACGTAATCATATAAACTTAATAAGGTCGGAACACAGCCTGAATATATAAATATATTCAACCTTTTCGGAGCTCTATTTCGGCCACGGCAAGATATTGAGTTAGCCTCTTCGAAGCTCTATAAAATTCCCTGCAATGTGGGGACGGGCATTATCCTATTGTATAATCGGGTCCTCCAGCTCCTGGAGGAAACTAATGAGTCTGTAGGACTACCAAAAACAAATCTCTTGTGAAATTTGTCAGTTATTTTATGGCTTTCAGTCCACCTTCGTGGCACTCAGCAAAAACCATGAAAAATAACGTTGTTTTTAAGATCATGTCTTTCCGATACCTTAAGTGGATAGCCATCTGTGGACGCGCTTCGAGTATTTAAAAGAATAGCTTTCAACCTTGGGTGAAAATATATATATTTTTTTTACTTTTCTTATGGACAAACATGTGTATTGTAAAGTATTGTCACAGGGGCCCGCCAGCTTGGGGCCCGTCGGTGCTACGCACCTATTGCACCTACGCTAAATACGCCTCTGGTGTACATGAATTATTGGTAGAGGTTAGGTTAGTTTTTAATTAAATGTCCATAATCAAGAATGGGACGACAGATAGATTTTGTTGTTAAGACTTTAAAGTGTTTCTTCTTCTTCAAGCGCCTCTGTGCATGTTGGCTATCACGTTGGTCCAAATCACTCTATTCACTTCCGCTCTGAATAGCTCTTGATGCCATTCCGGTTCATGTTCGTAAATTTCTGCGTCCTGCTGACCTTCGACCCTTTATTTTTGAGTTGAAGAAGATTGGTAGTTTTCACCTTGCATGATATGTGCACCGTATTTCAATTTTCTGCGTTTGACGTTTGGTAGGTATTCCAGTTGTCTACCGATGCGTTGCAGTACCGTGTGGTTTGGCACGTGGTGTATCCATGGGATTCTGAGTATGCGGAGATAGCACCACATTTGAAATGCATGTATGCGCCTACATGAGGTATCGGTATGGGCTTCGGTAAGGTTATACGCTTCTGCGCCATATAGGAGGGTCGAGAGTACATATCATTTTAATATTCTGATTCTTGTAAAGACTAAAGTGTTTAATTATCTGGGTCTTACGTAATTTTGCATCGATAATGAATTTGTGTTTAGAGCCAATAGTTAGTCAAACATATTTAACGCTGCTGGAGGGCACTACGTTGCTGCAGGAGCCTGTGTGGATGCGAGGTGAGTTTGAGGAAATTCTGTGGTTTGGGATGAGGAGTTTGGCATTTTGAAGGATTTCGTAATAATGTGAGGGTGTTGTTGGTAAGATTTTGGATATTTGAGGGAGTTCCTGTGGGAAGTCAGTGCAGTCAGCGTATTGAGTATGTAGTATGAAAAGTCAATGTGGGATTTTTCTAATTGGTTGTAGTTGTAAATGTCATGACATATATTATATGGTATATATTGTATAGGAGAGGGGCAAGTGGATAGCCTTGAGGGAGACCTTGCAGAGGCTACATTTCAGTTAGAGTTAATTTTCACCTTTGAGGATCTGTTAAAAGGGAAACTTTTAATTATTTGGATTAGGTAGGGAGGCACATTTTGAACATAAGCCAGACGCTGTCAAATTCTTTGTTAATGTCCAAGAAGAGTTCTGCGGGTCTCTTATTTTGGAGGGATGACGATTGGATATTGTTGGTTAGGATGAACAGAAGATGGATAGTAGAATGGGAGGGCATGAAACCGATTTGATATTTGGGGATGTGGTCTACAACGAGTTTCCATAATCGGGTTTTAATGTATATGTCCAAGGATTTTGCCAAGGACAGGGAGGAGAGAGATCGGAAGGAAACTGCTGCGAATGGATTTAGTTTGAGCTGGTTTAGGGATTGAGACAATAGACCTTTTTACGGTTAGGTTAGGTTTACGGTAAGTTTTAAAAGCGGGAATATGAAAGTTTCGGGCTCATATATAGTTATACGTCAAAAAGTTTGGGCAATTTTAACGTATAACATGGCGGAAATTGACGCATTAGCACAAAAAAATTCAACTATGAAAAAGTTTATTGTGGTCATTTTCCAGCAGCTTGGAAGATATTACTACATGTCCTTGGAGGTCCTTGAAGTCCTTGGAGGATGGTCTAATTGCTTGAGTATTCTACCCATCATGTCCCACACATGTTCGATGGACGAAAGAGAGATATGGATGACCACGGCAAGATATTGAGTTAGCCTCTTCGAAGCTCTATAAAATGCCTTGCAATGTGGGGACGGGCATTATACTGTAGGAAAATCGGGTCCTCCAGCTCCTGGAGGAATGGAAGGATATGGGATTCTACCACTTCATCAACATATCGGTGGGCATTCATATTGCCTTGAATGAACACAAACTGAGATCTGCTTTCATAAACAATAGCACCCCATACCAAAACCCCCACTGTGTGGTGCACATGACCCCTCATGCGAGCATCGTGCATTCCCAAGCAGAAGACCATTCTATGTCATTCCACGTCCCAATCCAATAGCGAGGTACACCCCTCCAAACGTTACTGTCGATGACGAGCCGTCAGCGGAAGCATACGATGCGGTCGATAGGACTGCAAGCCAAAATCTCTAATTCGTCGGTAAATTGTATCCAGAATGGGATTCCGAAACGAAGGTGACTGTGAAAATTTGTTGTATATACCAGCCGTATGGTGGGATTACGATGAACTTAATGATTTTTTTTACGATGAACTTAGATGTACTTCGGAGGAGCCTGTGTGGATGCGAGGTGAGTTTGAGGAAATTTTGTGGTTTGGGTTGAGGAGGCATTTGGAAGGATTTGGTGATGATATCCACTGGTTCAACCATGTGAGGGTGTTGTCCATGGATGTAGCCATAACGAAATATGCAAAATATAACAAATACGTTCAATACGGTAAATATAACAATATAACAAATACGGTAAAGGGACGTTCAGGAGGGACGAGTAGAGACGACTATCTTCAAGAGAGCATGGTAGATCTGGAGTTTAGGAATCCTTGTGTGTCAGTTTTAGAAAATAAATTAGTGCATTTCTGCAAAAAAAAAACCGAAAACGCTTAAAACCGAATTGATATTTAGGGATGTGGTCTGCAACGGCATTCCATAATCGGGTTTTAAGGTATATGTTCAAGGATTTTGCCAAGCACAGGGAAGAGAGAGATCTGACGGTAACTGCTGGGAATGGATTTATTTTGATCTGGTTTAGGGATTATGACAATAGTGGTCATTTTACAGCAGCTTGGAAAGGTATTTGTCCTTGTCCTTGGAGGTCCTTGAAGTCCTTGGAGCATGGGCTAATTGCTTGAGTATTCTACCCATCATGTCCCACACATGTTCGATGGACGAAAGAGAGATCTGGGTGGCCGCTCAACAGAAAACTGCACATGGCGACGGTCTACACGTCTACGTCTGACCCTCATGTGACCATCGTGCTTTCCTAAGCAGAATCGGGATTCGTTACTGAAGACCATTCTATGTCATTCCACGTCCAAATCCAATCGCAAGGTACACCACTCCAAACTAGAGATGAGCATGGGACGTATCCCTGTCACTGTCCCATCCCATCAGATTTTCGTCCAACTGTCCCATCCCACAAACGTAAAATTTTCGTCCCATCCCATCCCATCCCATTCATCCCATCCCATCCCGGTCGTGCGGCCCGTCTCATTCATCCCATTTCATAAAAGAAAAATACCAGCCCAACTGCGCAAGCGCGATTCGGTAACCGACAAACTGCCGCGCCGAGACGTGAAAAACTTAACTAAAGCCAGCCTACACAAAAAAGATATGCGCTGCGAAAAAACAAAATCTAGAAATAGCTACCAAAAATACAGTGATTTGTATTCGGAAGCCTACTTGTGTCTACCAACACATGGCAATAAAAAGATTCTTAAATGAAATCAATTAATTATTCACGAACTAGATTTACTAGATTATCAAAATCCGTCCCACTCCGTCCCATACAAAATTGTCGTCCCATCCCATCCCACGCGACGTTCATACCACACATCCCATACCATGGGACTATGGTATGGGACGATGGGATCCCATGCTCATCTCTACTCCAAACGTTGCTGTCGATGACGAGCCGTCAGCGGAAGCCGTCGATAGGACTGCAAGCCAAAATCTCTAATTCGTCGGTAAATTGTATGAAGGGTTACAGGACGTCCTTCTTTTCCAAACCATTCATCGGCTATTGATCTTCTACTCGAGAATCAGTCTGTTAATTCCATTAATCGGAGATGGCGGTCCTGCACCACATTTGGCCGTCCAGTCTTGGCCGTCCACTTCCTCTTCTACGACGTTCTTGGCCTTCTGCAGACCATGCTTGATAACATCGTACCACAGAGGATTGGTTACGGTTGAGACGATTAACAATTTTCTGAATGAAAAAACACCTTCACGTATGCCAATATTTTGAATTTGAAAAATGCGTTTTATCTGTGATGCGTTACCCCAGATTAAGATTCCGAAACGAAGGTGACTGTTAAAATTTCGTGTATATATCAGCCTTATGGTGGGATTACGATGAACTTAACGTAGCGGGACGTGACGGGACGTGATGTGACGTAAAACTTAAATACATTGTTTTATATGCATCTGATTACGATCGACGCGACTTAACGTATCAGAAATTAACGTAACGTGAAAGCTATCAATGTTCAATCTTTGCGTCGCGTTACGTTAAGTCGGGCTGTTTCACGTGATTCTTTCAGCCAATCAATGCTCTCGATTCTTGCGCGCGAATTCAAGAGTGGCATTTGGTATTGTGTTTTGACATTTATAAGTCGATGGACGACACTTTATTTGTTGAGTGTGTGCGTCACCAAACTGAATTCTTCTCCGAAAAATCTCTCTCACACCAAAAAGATTTAGTCTTCCACGTGAAATGGTATGCCCTCAATTCGCTCGTACAAGATGTCCAATGTGGCAAGAGCAGTGTTCCTCTTCTGCAGTTTAAGATACAAATTCGGCCAAAATTTAATTGAACAATTGGTAGTGCCTTACAACAGAATTCATTTTAAACTACCAACGCTGTCAAATCACTTGTTCACGCTGCCAATGCATCCTCTTTTGCGGCACGTTACGGCGATCGTAATTTCACAAACATACCGTTAAGTTTAAGTCAAGTCACTTCACGTCGCGTAGCGTCCCGTTACGTTAAGTTCATCGTAAACTCAGTTTCTTTAACATTCTCAGGGCGTAAACTGTTTTATTTAGTTTAGTTGTCAGCTTTGTTATATTGTGTGACCAATCCAGCGTATTGTCGATGTAGATTAGCCCAAACATCTTACGGACTGCTGCATGGGTAACAAATGATTTCCTAGTTTAATCT
Source organism: Phosphuga atrata (assembly GCA_944588485.1). Classification (NCBI taxonomy): domain Eukaryota; kingdom Metazoa; phylum Arthropoda; class Insecta; order Coleoptera; family Silphidae; genus Phosphuga; species Phosphuga atrata. The sequence goes on from OX155907.1 coordinate 8,204,629, forward strand.
CTAGGGTATATTTTTTCCTGCATCGTGTAGTTTTAAAAACGATAATACTAGTTCTTTTATTGTAGAAAATTAGTTTATTCCTGTTAAACCAATTTAACAGTGATGTCATTGCAGCGTTAATATTTGGACATAACTCCTCCACTGTTTTGTTGAATATCAGCAGACTTGTATCGTCTGTATATTGAATTAGTTCATTATCGATATCTATATGGTTTTTAGGTAGGTCGTTTATATATATGGTAAACAGTAATGGTCTCAGAATGCTTCCTTGAGATCTCGCTATTTTTATTATTTGCTGGCGGTTTCTGAGGAAGGATGTTATCCAATTTAGCATTGTCCCTCTTTTCCATATTTTTCAAGTTTTACTAGTAATATGTTGTAGCGGCAACGAGCCGTTACATTTTTATTTCTTAGTTTTTCGAGGGCATTACAATAATTACCCAAATATTTTCGGACAATTTCCGAAAATATTTTATTAGGGTCGGTAATGTAATCCTCGAGCAGATTAAGAAATATTTGTACTTTTAGTTTTACGAGGGCATTACAGTGATCACTTAAATATTTTCGGACGGATTTCCAAAAATATTTTATTAGGGTCAATGGTGTAATCCCAGGGGAAATTACGACAAGATGTTTTTCGTCGTGATGAAGTCGTCGATAGGACTGCAAGCCAAAATCTCTAATTCGTCGGTAAATTGTATGAAGGGTTACAGGACGTCCTTCTTTTCCAAACCATTCATCGGCTATTGATCTTCTACTCGAGAAACAGTCTGTTAATTCCATTAATCGGAGATGGCGGTCCTGCACCACATTTGGCCGTCCTGTCTTGGCCGTCCACTTCCTCCTCTACGACGTTCTTGGCCTTCTGCAGACCATGCTTGATAACATCGTACCACAGAGGATTGGTTACGGTTGAGACGATTAACAATTTTCTGAATGAAAAACCACCTTCACGTAAGCCAATATTTTGAATTTGAAAAATGCGTTTTATCTGTGATGCGTTACCCCAGATTAGGATTCCGAAACGAAGGTGACTGTGAAAATTTCGTGTATATATCAGCCTTATGGTGGGATTACGATGAACTTAACGTAGCGGGACACGACGGGACGTGATGTGATGTAAAACTGAAATACATTGTTTCATATGCATCTGATTACGATCGACGCGACTTAACGTATCAGAAATTAACGTAACGTGAAAGCTATCAATGTTCAATCTTTGCGTCGCGTTACGTTAAGTCGGGCTGTTTCACGTGATTCTTTCAGCCAATCAATGCTCTCGATTCTTGCGCGCGAATTCAAGAGTGGCATTTGGTTGTGACATTTATAAGTCGATGGACGACACTTTATTTGTTGCGTGTGTGCGTCACCAAACTGAATTCTTCTCCGAAAAATCTCTCTTACACCAAAAAGATTTAGTCTTCCACGTGAAATGGTATGCCCTCAATTCGCTCGTACAAAATGTCCAATGTGGCAAGAGCAGTGTTCCTCTTCTGCAGTTTAAGATACAAATATTCGGCCAAAATTTAATTGAACAATTGGTAATGCCTTACAACAGAATTCATTTTAAACTACCAACGCTGTCAAATCAATTTTTCACGCTGCCAATGCATCCTCTTTTGCGACACGTTACGGCGATCGTAATTTCACAAACATACCGTTAAGTTTAAGTCAAGTCACTTCACGTCGCGTCGCGTCCCGTTACGTTAAGTTCATCGTATACTTAGTTTCTTTAACATTCTCAGGGCGTAAACTGTTTTATTTAGTTTAGTTGTCAGCTTTGTTATATTGTGTGACCAATCCAGCGTATTGTCGATGTAGATTAGCCCAAACATCTTACGGACTGCTGCATGGGTAACAAATGATTTCCTAATTTAATCTCTAGGGGATATTTTTTCCTGCATAGTGTAGTTTTAAAAACGATAATACTAAATTTTTTATTGTAGAAAATTAGTTTATTCCTGTTAAACCAATTTAACAGTGATGTCATTGCAGCGTTAATATTTGGACATAACTCCTCCACTGTTTTGTTGAATATCAGCAGACTTGTATCGTCTGCATATTGAATTAGTTCATTATCGATATCTATTTGGTTTTTAGGTAGGTCGTTTATATATATGGTAAACAGTAATGGTCTCAGAATGCTTCCTTGAGATCTCGCTATTTTTATTATTTGCAGGCGGTTTCTGAGGAAGGATGTTATCCAATTTAGCATTGTCCCTCTTTTCCATACTTTTCAAGTTTTACTAGTAATATGTTGTAGCGGCAACGAGCCGTTACATTTTTATTTCTTAGTTTTTCGAGGGCATTACAATAATTACCCAAATATTTTCGGACAATTTCCGAAAATATTTTATTAGGGTCGGTAATGTAATCCTCAAGCAGATTAAGAAATATTTGTACTTTTAGTTTTACGAGGGCATTACAGTGATCACCCAAATATTTTCGGACGGATTTCCAAAAATATTTTATTAGGGTCAATGGTGTAATCCCAGGGGAAATTACGACAAGATGTTTTTCCCGAGAATCGGTAATCACTAAAGCGACAAATAGCCGAAAATAGAAAAATAATCAGCCCCAGATGAGGGACCAGTATACCTGGAGATAATATAAATACCCGGACCCCCGAATAAATAAGACAGTTCGATCCACACAAGTTCCATCCAGGCTATCAGACGCAAACAGTCAAGCAAGACAGTCAGTAAGTCGACTCCAGTTAAGTTCAACCAACAGGCGCAACCAACCAACAAAGTCCAGTCAGTCCAGTTAGTGGACTCAGACACACCAGTCCAGCCAGTGGACCCAGTCAGCGAAGTGACACTAGTTCAGCCAGTGGACTCAGATACACCGGTCCAGCCAGTGGACCCAGTCAACCAGCAGTCAGTCAACCAGACCAGTCGAGTCCAGTTCAGAGAGTCCAGCTCCACTCAGTCCCTCAACAGTGTTTGTACCTTTGGAACATTTGTATATATATATATATATATATATATATATATATATATATATATATATATATATATATATATGTGTGTGTGTGTATATTAGGGTGGTTCTTAACAATTTTTTCGCCTCAGAAATGCGGTCCCATGGTCAGAAAGTGTTCTAATTGATGACAAAATATGACGGATAACATGACCCGATGATTCCCTTATCAAAAACCCACTCTTTGAGCCCAAAAACCGTTTTTCTGCTAAAAAATGAAGAATCAGTCAACGCTTATTGAGGGACGGTAAAAATCAACAATTTTACCATCAGGAGCACATAAATATTGACAATAAATGCTCTTCATTATCAGGTGTACTGAGAAACTAAGCCTCATAATCGTGTCAGGCGATTCCAGCCTTCCCTTTGCACCTCGAACAAAATATTGAACATTTCTCTAAAGTATTCGAAATAAGAAATTTTATCACTTAATGATTACAAAAACAAGAGTCATGAAGATTTTACTAACCTTGGAGTAAAATAGACATCAAGTATTGACGATCCGTCTAGAATGAATTTAGAATTTATATTTATTTGTGAATGAATCTAGAAAAGAGCTGTATTCGAAAAAAAAAATTCCAGGTGCCACAGGACCTGATGTTCCTTTATTCAAAAGACTCAAGGATAATTGGAGTCAATTGAGGAGAACTAGCTTTGAAAGTGGCATTGCAGACCTTACAATACAAAGTATTCTTACAGATCATATAGAAGAGATTTATTATTTTACTGGTAAAATGATGAATATGCCTGATATCAGAGATGACTACAAAGAACTATTGGAACTTACACAAATCTTTCTCGGATTCATTCCCCCCAAATACAAAATTCGTCCTCCAGGAGCAATGCATCACGCCAGATGGATGTCGAAGGCAATATATTCTTTGAAAATTTATCTTTTCAGAGAGCAATTTCAATTATCCACTCAGGATAAGAGAGGTTTGAAAGAAGTTTCTATTTCTATTGTTTTAATTTATGTAAGAGTTTGGTTCAAATCACCCATTGCAGCATCGGCCCCAAATAACGATTTGTCATTTTTAAAACAACTTCTGAAATATGAGTCTATTAAAGCAGACATATCGAAAATAGCGGTTAAAAAGTTTATTAACCAACCAAGGTATTTAATACCAGAAACCGTTGCTTTAGTTTTTTTTTGATGAAGAAATATCTACTGGAATGAAAGAAAGAATGGTTGCAAAATTGGATGTGGTTGATAGTTTTGTATATGATAATAGAATCGTTATCCTAGCTAAATATATTGTCAATTATAAAGACATTGAAATAGATCACTTTATAAAAAAAAAATATTTGAAATTATTTGAATTAATTAAATTAATTATTTCAAAGATTTTAATAAATTATTCAAATTATTTGAAAGATTTTCAATTGATATAACATTTTTGAAATATAATCCTAATATAAAGCACTGGACGAAAAATAAAAATTACATTGAAGCAAGATAAAGATTTAAAAAAATAAATATCGTCAGAAATATCAAAGTTGTTAATGATATTGGTAAAAGTGGCATTAAGTTAGTGCGGACTTCAAAAATAGTTTTACCAAAGATACAGAGAAACGACAATTCGCATTACTAGTGATAGAAGGATATAATAAATTGTATAAATACTCATAAATAATACTCATAAATAATACTCATGATAAAAAAAGCTATTGCTAATATCTTTAAAAAATTTATGAAGAAAATTTATTTATTATTATTCAAGTTAAATTTCAATAAGAAAAAACCTATTATAATATCATGTTTGTGTAATTTTAATGAATCTAAACATTGTATAGTTGTTTATTTAAAAAAATTACGCTCTTTGTCATAAAATATTCATGAATTCATGATGTTCTTATTATAAAACCATTGCCAAATTATTTATTTAAATGATGATTTTTAAGGAATTCATTCTAGACGGATCGTCAATACTTGATGTCTATCTGACTCCAAGGTTAGTAAAATCTTCATCACTCATGTTTTTGTAATCATTATTTGATGAAATTTCATGTGAAAAAGGCCATAGGGGGATAAGCATGGTAAAAATGCCTTTTGTAAATATGTTAATGATATTCTATGGATATATAGATACTATAGAAATATAAGGATCCTGAAAATTTTAGACCTTAATTTATTGAATGTCTCTTCAAAAAGTCAAAATAAGTAATAATTGGAAAATATATTTTTTCTTTGGAATGACAGAATCGATTTGTTTTTTTTTTGAAAATTTAGTATGTTATGCAGGCGATAGAGAGCTTTTACGGACACCATGGAACAATTTTTAGCTTCATAAATTGATGATAAAAAATGATTTTCTCTTTTTTAATTTTTATTATGATACTTTTTGAGGAGAATTATGATTCTATCATTTTTACATTTCTTATAAGATCTATAATGACTTTTTCAAAATTTTCTTAATGATACGTCATAGTTAAAAAAAATAAAAATTATTTTTATTACCAACAAATTGAATTTTTCAACAAATTATACCTAAATAAATACAAATTATACTATTATTATTACATAAATAATACGCTGGAATAAATAATAAAAAAAAATTGTTCTTACAATTAAATATAACGCCTATTAGAAATTTATAAAAAATTGTTTTTGCTTATAATAGATTTTTTTAATGCATTTCGAATCGAATGGCGCATAAAATTGTCGTAAGCGAGAACACCACAGTCGCATTCAATTTACATGAATGTAGCTATAAAAATTATTCATGCTGTCGCTAGCAGACGCTTCCAAAAAAAGTTAAAATTCTCTAACCTGTTGTTTTGAGATTATCGGTCAGAAAAGTGCTAAACACAATAATCTTTTATGAAATAATTGTTTTTATTTATGAACATTCGTTAATATTTTTTTCGAATATGTCTTCACTAAAATCTAAAAATATTAAATGTGCAATTTGTGACCGATTTATAAAGAAGGTTGCAGGAACTCCTAAAGTTATTTCGACAGAAGATCTAGATGAGTTTTCAGAGATTTTCACTAAAGAGATTTTTATCGGTGATACCATATGTGGATCCTGTCGTATTTTAAAATATAAAAAAAGAAAAATTAATGAAGAAAAATGTCCAGGCGAACCGTCAGAAACAGTTCGTGAAGAAGATTTAGAAGAAACTGATTCAACCTTATCCCAGTTAACTTTGTCGCAATCAAGTATGGACGATCCATCATTTGTTTCAAATATTAAGCACGATGATGTAGAATACGTTAATGTTCCGATTCAAGGAACCGTTTCCACACATTCCTATTGTTGTGTTTGTAATTCTGTTAATAAAAATAGCTTGGTTCTTGTTCCGAAAAATGCACGATTACAAGCTTATATTAAAAGAAGAATTTATATTCCTGAAGGATACCGATGTTGTTCCAGTCACATAATTAACAATCGTTTTTTTCAAGAGGATATTAACCTTTTAAAGGTACATTCGAACTCATCTTACATAGAGTCATCTGAATTAAAAAAACTGATGGACTACTTGGCGGTAGAATGTGATTCTTCGTTGTTCGACAAAATGGCCGACTATTGTATTTCAGAAGAACAACTTCAGGTTTTCACTGGTCTAACATGGGAAAACCTAATTGAATTACGAACATTATTTAAGTCGATGCGAAATACATGCACTCGAACAATCACACAACAAGCAATTATAGTTTTTTTATTTAAGCTTCGAACCGGTAATTCAAATAAGCTCATATTATCTATCTTGCAACTAGATCAAGAACAGCTTGTTTCTCACTATTCGGCCCAAGTTATCAAATGTTTCGAAAATGATATTCTTCCGAATCATTTCGGATTATCTGCAGCATCTAGAGATGACTTGATTCAAAACCAAACATCGGCAATAGCGCAGCAGCTTTATGATAAAACCAATAAGAAGCTAAATTTGATTTGTGACGGTACCTATGCTTATCATCAAAAAAGTTCCAATAATGAATATCAAAAGAAATCATATTCTGGTCAAAAAAAGACCTCATTGTGCAAACCTTTCACCATTTGCACGACTAATGGATATGTTCCTGGAAATGCTAGGTCCATATCATGCGAATCAAAATGATGCTTCTATCATGAGAGAAGTTATAAATGAACCTAATGGTTTATGTTCCCTACTAAGATCCGGAGATATCTTTGTTGTCGATCGTGGCTTCCGGGACGTCAAAGAATACTTAGAAAATAAAAAATTTTAAGTGCTTATGCCAGCTTTAAAAGGTAAAGGGAATCAACTAACTACATCTGAATCAAATGAATCAAGATGTGTTACTAAAATCCGATGGCCAGTCGAAGCAACCCATGGAATGATTAAGGCAAAGTTTAAACTTCTTGGCCAAGAAATAGACAACAAATCACTCCCAAAAGTTTGAAGTTATTTTAGAATCGCTTCATTTTTACCTAACCGCTTTAATAAACGTCTTAGTTGTGATGTGGAACGTTCAGACGAAGTTATTAATAGGATTATTTCAAGAAAACATCTAGAAAATTCTCTTGATGAACAAGTAAAAAATGAGGGTTGGCTGCGCAAAAAACTTATTTTTCAAACGATTTCTGTTGATGACCTTGATGACTTTCCAGAGATGACAGAAAAAGATTTGAAGATTTTGTACACCCGTTCATATCAATACAAACAACCAATTTCATATTTGACAGAAATGATGGATGAGTCCGGAAAGATTTACATACAGTTTGTAAAAGAATAAACTAATGTATTGAAAGCTCAAGTCCAGTCACGTCACATGAGCAGGAAACTGTACAAATGTTTCGTGGAATATACACCACACAGCATTGGATACAACGGGGTGACAAGATATTGCTGGGAGTGTGCAAATGGATCTCGCACTATTGGATGCTGCTCGCATGTCGCAGCAATTATTTATTATTTGGCTTATGGGAGATATTTAGCACGGATTGCAAAGCCAGCTGAAATACTAAGTCAATTATTTATTAAAGATAATATTAACGTTGTGATTGAAGAAGATAGTGACGAGGACTGAACATCTTGTCGCAAGAAAGTTACAAATGTTTTTAAAACTCTTTCAAGATTTAAAAAATATTTCTTTTTCTTTTTTATTATTGTATCTAAGTATACTGTACTTATTAAAAAAAATATTAACAATATTATTGTTTTAATAAAGTTGAGTTACAAATTATTTCAAATTATATTTGTATTAAATTCTAATAGGCGTTATATTTTAATGTATGAACAAATTGTTATTTTTATTATCTCTAATGCAAATGATTTATTTCAGCGTATTATTTATGTAATATTAATAGTATAATTTGTAATTATTTAGGTAGAATTTGTTGAAAAATTCGATTTTTTGTTGATAAAAATAGTTTTTATTTTTTTTAACTATGGCGTACCATTAAGAAAATTTTGAAAAATTTCTGAGTCATTATAGATCTTATAAGATATGTAAAAATGGTAGAATCATAATTTTGCTTAAAGAGTATCATAATAAAAATTAAAAAAGTAACATAAAATAATTTTTTTGATCATCAATTTATTAAGCTAAAAATTGGTCCATGGTGTCCGTAAAAGCTCTCTATCATCTGCATAACATACTAAATTTTCAAACAAATCGGTTCACTCAATCCAAAGAAAAAAAATATTTTCCAATTTTTACTTATTTTGACTTATTGAAGAGCCCGATATAAATTAGGGTCTGAAATTTTCAGGATCATTATATTTCTATAGTATCTATATATCCATAGAATATCATTAAGTTATTTACAAAAGGCATTTTTACAATGCTTATCCCCCTAGCCTTTCTTATTTCGAATACTTTAGAGAAATGTTCAATATTTTGTTCGAGGTGCATAGGTAAGGCTGGAATCGCCTCACACGATTATGTGGCTTAGTTTCTCAGTACACATGATAATGAAGAGCATTTATTGTCAATAATTATGAGCTCCTGATGGTAAAACTGATGATTTGTACCGTCGCTCATTATGTTTTGACTGATTCTTCTGAAGGATGATTTCTTGCTGAAAAACGGTTTTTGGGCTCTAGAAGTGGGTTTTTCTAAACATGGACGCGGGCTGAAAAATCGCGCTTATTAAACTCGTTCTTTAATATACCTTTTAAAATTTGGATGATAGCGTACAATTATTTGTATCACATAGAAATTTTAAAAGTTGCGAAACTTTCAGTCAAAATTTGCTAGAATTGCCAAAATTTTATCTAAATAAAAACAATGAACAATTGAACAACAAAAAACAAATGAACATTTTTTCATAATATTTTTTTGGGCTATATTTTCTTAATTTATTCATAATAAGTAGATATTCTATTTCTTTAAATCTTGATCACGGTTTAGGTCTCCAAACTTTTGAGAATGGGGTTGGATTAAGGGGTCTGACGCAAAATAATATTGAAAACCTATTTGAATATTAATTTGCATTGCATGCCGCAGCAAATATTGAAATTTATAATGAGAAATAAAGGCCGGATCAAAACCTCTAGAGGGCTGGATTCGACCCGCGGGTCGTAGTTTGGGGACCGCTGATCTATATCAATAAATAAATAATGAATCCATGAAACTAACAGATTTCATATCCAGGTAATTTAAGAGAATATACAACGATTCTTTTCCAGTAATGTAAGTGAATCACAAATGTTCTACTGTGTTCGACATAAACTTCTGTCTTTACTTTTATTTAAAAGTATGTTATTAGTGTTTTTATTTAATTTTTTGTTTCGTCTTTTTCTAAATAAGACAAAAAAGGTGATAATAATGGAAATTAGCCTTGAAAATTGGGATGAGCAAAAAGAGAAATTCCCTCATCAATTTATTACAATTACAATAATTAATGATTGTTTTGCGCAATTTAAGAAAACAAATGTTTATTAAAAACAACGTTATAGGGAAAGCTGGAATAATTATTACTAGATGTTTGATAAACGTTGTGGTAAGTTGAAGAAATTGCGTGTGATTTGTGTTTGTTTTTTAATGAACGTTTTGCAAATGTATGAAAAATAGCCACCATGTGATAACTTCTAGCTTTCAATAATTGTAGAAACTTTTATTTTATTTTGTTCGTTTAAATTGTGTAATATACGGGCGATTTAAATTGCACTAACAATTTATTATCATTAAAGTTCTACTTTCAATTAACTGTTAAAACGTCTTTTTAATCACAGGTAGACTAATTAATTGCATAAAAAAACTTTTTCTATTATTTAATAAATATTTGTAGGCTATTTATAGATTGTACACAAACTTTTTTAACAGAACAAATCAAAGTATAATTTAAATCACTTGCAAATTCAGTATTGCGGATGGCCAAATTTTGGAAAGGCCCACAGTTGAGTTTGATGACAAATATGCAGAGCGTGTTATCTGACCACCTACAATGAATCTTGCAACTCAGCAGTAGAGTTTTAATCAGAATAAAAGAAGAAGAATGTCAAATGCTTTTCCCAGTTAGTTTTCCCTTAAATTAAAAAAAAATACTGAATTATACCTTAATAAAAAAAAAACGGCCAAGTGCGAGTTGTTACTCGCGCACCGAGGGTTCCGTACAAACTTGTAAGTAAGGTATCTTTTTTTGTGGAGGACGTAGCAAGCACATTTAGTTAACTTGACAAGTGACTCTCCCTGAAATCACGACCATATTAGTACCGCTGCAAGCATAACCTCAAGATGTCGCTGTCGTACGATGGAATTCAACCCTACATTTTATTACCATACATCGCCCATTCACTATGAGTGTTAAGGGGTTCTGGAACTTCACTATTTGTTTTTACTGCTCAATTTTGCCTTTATACCTATATACCCTGTATAAAGGTATACAGGGTATTTTTTTTTAAATAACGCGAATATTTCTAAACCTATAAAAAGAAAACTTTATTTTAGTATTACACTTATTCACTAACTTATATTAAGATCTAACTATTTCTAGATCTAATATAAACTAATATATTAACTATTTCTAGATCTATTTCGATACTCTTAACATTCAGTTGTTCAATTGACTGCTTTTGGGCAATTGACTACCAAAAAATATAGGGCGTACGTGATTTAAGTATAATATACTTAAATCATATTATCTATAACATTTTTTATTTAATTATAACATTATGTAGATTATAGTATAGTATTATTATGTAGATTATCAACATATTATGTAGATTATAAAGAAAAATTAGACGAAATATAATATATACATGCTACGGGACTTGAGTATGTCGCATGTCGGTTATAAACAAGCAAAATTTAGACATAATATATACCCTGTATATATTATGTATATAGAGCGTACGTGATGAAATGCATAACGAATATAAACAAAGAAAATTCAGAATAAACAGCTTGGTGCCAACACATACTTTTTAACCTTCGGACCTAACCGAGGAGGACCTAACTGTATGCAACCCATATGCCTCTGGAGCCTGACAATACCACTACGACAACATTAGTGTATTTTCATAAGTTTCTAATAGTAAATTCGCATTTTTCTTGTAATTAAACTACATATTTACGGTTTTCAGATTTTCCCTTTACATGTGCTGTAAGGCACCGCTACTTGCCAAATTTCATGATTCTAGGTCAACGGGAACTCTATAGGATTTGATTCCCTTGTGAAATCGCAAAATATGCGACATAAACGGTCATATCTTTTGATCGCGTGGACTTACAAGTTTGATTTTTTCACAGCTGAAAGAGACCGCAGACCCGAGTATTTGATACAAATTTCAACTTGTTACCTCTACGCGTTCCTGAGAAAAATGGTCTTGACAGAGAGACCGACGGACAGACAGACAGACAGACAGACAGACGGACGGACAACAAAGTGATCCTATAAGGGTTCCGTTTTCGGTACGGAACCCTAAAAAAGAAAATTAAATAACAAGGGTTTGTTTTAAAAAAGGGTTTATGAATATTTTCGAATCTTAGAAATTACGTCTTGAACACGTCAAACCCTTCTAGAACCTCTCGCAGCTCGGATTACTCGAATTACAAATCACAGATGAAAGAACAAAGAACACACCAATTCCAAATATTCACCTGGAAGTCACAAAATTAGAAGACCTTCGAGAAATTAAAAACGAAATTCTGTAGACCTCATTATGGTTATCAAATGAAAAAAAAGTTCCCCGAATTTTTGGACAACCTTTTAATAAAAAAATAGGAAAAAAATTACTATGTAAATTTTCATATTAGAAGAAAAGAATTAAGGAGACTATAGTATGTTCTTTAATTCACAAATTGACTAATAACATAAATAAATATAATTATTAGTACGGTGTGGCTCCTGCATTTTACTGCAAGAGAGACCACGAGATCACAAGAAAAAAGACATAACTTGATAAATGAAAATATGGATATAGATCTATGGATGTTCATTATTATTTTCATTTATCAAGTTCTCATGTCTTTTTTCTTGTGACCTCGTGGTCTCTCTTAGCAGTAAAATGCAGGAGCCACACCCTACTGTTAATTATAAAGGTAACATTCGTAAAGGGAAATCAACTTCAACAGCGCTAGCAGATTTCCACAGCACTATTTTAAAAGAAGTAGACATAGTGCATGGAGCATGGGTAGACATGGGAAATAAATTGTGTCTCCCACGAAACACTCTTAAACAAACTAATTAGATATGGAATCCGAGGGAAAGCCACGAATCCTACTTAGAAGACCGTAAGCAATATGTTACAATAAGAAGTGGAAATGAAACAGGAAAGTCCAAACACCATTTGTACCAATATTGGGGTCCCCCAAGATAAGGTGACCAGATTTTTTAAACGCGAAAGCAGTACATTGTACGAGACGGATGGAAGGGTAATGATTGTGCATGTGCTTTACAACAAAAAATGGAGAATGGAAATATTTTGAATCATTTTTTTATAATTATATTTTTCAGTGAATGATTTTTTTAAATAATGTTTCATTTTCTTTTAAAACTTTCTTTTAAAACTTTTCTTTTAAAACTTCAAAATTCTTCACATCTATAGGTACTGCAGATTCACCTTCACTGAAGCCCCTGCTTATAAGGTTTCTATGTTTAATCTTGACGTTCAACTGCTCCAGAAATCATTGATGATTGAAAATATTCGTTCAACTGTCACATTGGAACCCGGCAAACACATTGCAAATTCAACAAGTAATTTTAAATTTCATTTAGGAATATGCATACCTTTAAAATATTTATCTACGACCACAATTGTAAATGGCGATTATTGTACAGTTCGTGGACTATGTAAATACATCATACCACATACATATGTAACAATCCGCGATTAATGTTATGTAATAATTCAAAATCACCCGTGCTTGTTTGGTTTACAATTCGTTGATTGGTTGAGAGCTGCACGTTGATACTATTTTTAAATATAGTACTCCGTGATTCCCAAACAATGATTAAGCGTCACATCATTCACATAGAAGCTGACATTCATTTCGTTTTTTCAGGTTTAAATCTAACGAAAACTACAAAAAAAGTACTAAATAAACAGGTATGTAATCATTATTAATGTATTTCTTTTCATTTCTATCTAGTTAAATAAGGTCGAAGATGTTACATGAAACATATTGTTCTTATTAAACAGAAACAAATTAGTGTGGTCGTAGATAAAGTGTAGCACATAATTCGAGTTGTAAGGCAATTACGCACTAGCCGAATTACGTAACTGTTCCGCTCGCACGTAATATGCTTCTTACAACTCTCATTACGTAATTTACGTAAATTACGTAAAAATAATAATAATCTCGGGAGCTTCTTTGAGTTTGAAAAATTACGTATTCTGTTTTGCTACCATTAAGGAACAGATTGTTACTGGAGAACCAGTTTACGATTTGCCTAATAGTTTGTTGGTTTCTATTTGAGTCAGATTTCTTGAAATCTCCGATACGAGAAAGCTAGAATCATCTGCATATATTGTACAGTGATTACTATTTATAAAACGTGTTAGGTCTGCTAGATAGAGAACGAAGAGTGTAGGGGAAAGGACACGTAATATACTATTGTATATTTCTATCCAACGCAAACTAACATCTATTTTATTTTTCTTCCATTCATTTATTTTTTCCGTGAAACAATACATGTTAACTTCTTACACGCCTAACTTTATCGAAGTGTTCATTATCATCGATAACAATGTTATGGTTTTCTTTTACATAATGAACCGTCTGCGTCTTCAAAATCCCTTACCAATTGATATTATATTTTAATAATATCCATACCAAAATGGGTAGCTCTTCGAAACAATCAGTCCATTTTTTTACATATTCAAAGGAAATATAATAAAAAATTTTATAAAAACATTTAATTTCTTTAATAAATTTCGCCTCGCTTTCAGGGGTTGACTTTAATGGAACAAATCCAGTAATATATCTAGCGACTTTTTGCTTCAACACATTATTTAACCTTCCGGTACTATGGTATGGGTCGGATCCGACCCAAGCCCCACTCTTTTCTATCTTACCCCCACCACAATGGTCAGACTAGCGAGCTGCTTTAGCTATCTTATCAGTCATTTGTTGTGGAGGGGTGTTTTATAGGAATACCGCTGCCACCAATGTTGTGGGACTGCCACCAATGTTGTGAAGGGGGTTATGGTGTGAACCACCGCCGACTTCAATGTTGAGAGGGAAGGACTGCTGGCCAACAATTCTTTGGACTCTGATTGTAAGTGATTCTCTGACAATGAGATATATCTAAATATCTCGGGATCTTGTAATGTAATGTTCACCGGGATTCGCATGGCACGTAGTTTGTCGAATAATTGTCGAGTTGGTTTTAACAATTTAATTAAACAATAATACAACGAAATAACTTAACACTTCTCACTTACAACTTCTTGTTTGTTACTTACAACTTGTTACATCTTTTTTATTTCTTATTAGTTCTTACTGATAACTGGAGAATGATATTTATACCATTCCTAGTATAAGATATCTGTAAGAGGGGTTAAATCATCCCTCTAATTCAAATGGGTGGGAGAATGAATTTTCTTGGCTCCTCCCATAAACAATCGAGGCTTAAATTCTCTAAATACCTACAAATGTCTGGTCCTCTGGTTAATCTCTACAAGAAGGTATTTATAGGCCTTCGCACGTTTTCTAATATGTTTGGGGGAGGTAGATTTTAGCATGGTAATAAAAACCCTTAGTTTCTCGACAAACTATAAAACAATTACATTTATCCAAAACGTGGGACAAAGGGCACGTTTTGGAATGTGCGCTAATGGCACATATGTCCAATCCTGGTTTTTATTACAACACATTCTCCCTGAAGATCTGGACAAGTTTGTGACTCTGAGGTACGTATCATCTTCAGTCTATTGTTACATCATTAAAACATGTCTCCCGGTTGGGTCGCATCCGACCCCACCATAGTGTTTACGATTATTTTTTTAATAATTTTTTAAATTTTTTTCTCCATTATTTTTAGATTTTTTTAACCATTTATGTTTATCTTTATAACTGTTAGATATTTTTGGTCGTATTCTTTATAATTTTTGACACTTGTTTTTTACTTTTTTCTCCAAAGGCTGTTAATTCTTGCCCATCTTTTTTGCATTATTTTTGGATTTGGTTTTTGTTGTTATTTTTAGATTACAAAGGAAGCTAAAAATATAGCGGATAAAGCCTTTTTTCGCACAGATGATGAGTTGTTAGCTGAATGGATGAGGCAGGAAAATTCAGATTCTGAAGATGTTCAGAGTGAAGGATGTTCCGAAACTGAAGATGATGTTTTAGAAAATGATGATATCGAAGGTGACGAATTTGAAGTTGATGAGCTTGAACCAATGGCCCTAAGAGACATGAGTCCATTGATCCCTGGCATGGAAGTAGATGAAACGAGTCGTAGCTTTGAAATTAGGAAAGATGGAGAAACAATATGGAGTAATCTTCCATTTATTGCCCATAAAGCCAAGACTCCACGAGCCAATAACATTTCACATTTACCAGGGCGAAAAGGTGAAGCACGTGGCTTCAATGATGAATTGAAAATTTTTAACTTGTTTATCACTAAACAAATGATTGACATTATTGTAATGCATACAAATGAACATATTACTGAATCGAGAAGAAAATATGCAAAAAATGAGTCATTTACGTGGTCTACAGATAACTTAGAAGTTAGGGGTGTGATTGGAATGTTCTTGATGAGTGGACTTTTGAAAAACTCTGGTCTAAACAAAAAGAAACTTTTGGATGCCCAATAATAATATGCACTATGAGCAAAGAAAGACTCCTGTTCATTTTGAGAAACATGAGATTTGACTGCATTCAAACTAGGGAGTTTAGGAAACAAAACGACAAATTTACAGCGTTTAGACTGTTTTGGGAATTAATTGAAAAAAATTGTACCAACCTTTACGCACCATCAGAATATGTTACGATTGACGAAACGCTTATAAGTTTTCGTGGACGTTGTACATTTAAGATGTATATTCGCAGCAAAACCGACAAGTATGGGTTAAAAATTGTGTCTATTTGTGATACCAGAAGTTTATACTTTTTCGGTGGGATTCCTTATGTAGGAAAACAAACTATGACACGAAAAAATGACTTAACAATTTCAACGCAATATGTTCTGAAGCTCACAGAACCACTATATGGCAGTAACAGAAATGTTACTGCTGATAATTGGTTTTCATCATTTCAGTTGATTTCAGATGTCTAACAAAAATTTGACTTATGTAGGAACTTAAAAAAAGAGTTCAGATCTCTGTTTCAATGTTGTGCAAGGAAGCTATAGGTTTAACTCGATTTTTTTTCCAAGATAACAAAATGTTGATGTATGAAATGTTGATGGTGCGTATGATCACCCAAAAAAAATAAAAAAGTTTTACTGATATCATCAATGCATTTTACAGCAGAGGTAAATGAGAGAAATAAGAAGCATGAAATTATTCATTTTTTAAATTTGACGAAAGGTGGTGTAGATGTTTTGGATAAACTATGACACGATAAAACAACAAAAATAAATAGCAGACGATGGACTATGCGACTCTTCTATGTTAGACGTAGCTGCTATAAACAGCCTTATAATTTTTTAATTTAACAAAAACGAAGACTCATATCCTAATTCTTACCGTTCTGATTTCTTGAAAAATATTGCTTATGCCTTGGTAAAACCAATCATGTCTCAGAGGGTCATGAACCATCGACTTCCGAGAGAGTTACGACAAAGTATGTGCACTATTTTGGGAAAAGACTTTTGTGAATTGGAAGCTAACAGGCTAGATTCGACAGGCAATGTTTCTCATCAACATAGAAGAAAAAGATGTCTTATTGTTACTTGTGTCGAAAAAGACAGAAAAGGAAATATGATCTGTCTAAAATGTAGTCGATCTGTTTGTGGGGAGTACAAACGAGTGATCTGTCAAACATATTTTGATAATATGGAACATAATTGTGTTAATGAATAATATTCATTAGTTTTAAAGTTGTTCTGTTTATATAAATTTTATTGTGAATTAAAGTTACTATATAAACGGACTATTTCTTAGTCCTGTGAAGTTAGCAACCGAATTTGCAAAAATTTAATATTACATCGGAGTTCCCGGCAGATATGAAATAGTTCTAGAGTACTTTGTGCAAAATTTAAATAGTTCTGCAGAATTTCGCGAAAAAAAATGAAAATACCAAAATTGAGCTAGCAACCACTTTTGAGAAAAACTGTGCGTTTTTTTACATATTCCTGCACCTCGACCGTTCTGGAGTACTTGATCAATTTTGCAAAAAGTTCTGCAAAAATTGACATTTTGCAAAAAAAAAATTGAATTTTGAAACTTGCAAAAACAGTTCTATTCGCGGATCTGAATAGCACGCTGAGAGTTCTAGAAATGATCCCTTTGTCATTTTTTGATAAAATCCTTAGTTCAAAAGATATTTGCAATAATAAGGTACACGTTGTTTTGAATGAAAATTTAAAAAAATCGCGGAACAGTTCTGTTTGCAGTTCCCGATAGAACTCTTAGAGTTCTATCCAAAATCCTTATAATTTCTTTCTGTAAAGTTAAAAATTAGGAAGATTTGCGAAAAATTAGACTTCACCAATACGACGAAGTGAAGATGAAAAAAAATCGCGCGACAGTTCTGTTTGTAGTTCCCAGTAGAACTCTTAGAGTTCTATCGATAATCCTTATAACATTTTTCTGTAAAATTAAAAATTGAAAGAAATGCGAGAATTTCGACTTTCCCGATGTAACGAAATGAAGAGACAAAAAATCGCACAACAGTTCTGTTTGCAGTTCCCGGTAGAACTCTTAGAGTTCGATCGAAAATCCTTATAACATTTTTCTTCAAAGTTAAAAATTCGAAAGATATGCGAAAAATTAGACTTTACCGATGCGACGAAACAAAGAGAAAATAATCGCGCAATAGTTCTGTTTGCAGTTCCTGGTAGAACTGAGAACTATCGAAGAGTGCTATCGAAAATCCTTATAACATTTTTCTCCAAAGTTAAAAATTCGAGAGATATGGGAAAATTTTTCACTTCAATGGTGAATTCGAAATTAAATCCTGAACTTGTATTTTTCGTATATCTTTCTAATTTTTAACTTTACAGAAAAATGTTATTAAGATTTTCGATAGAACTCTAAGAGTTCTACTAGGAACTGCAAACAGAACTATTGTGCGAATATTTTCTCTTTGCTTCGTCGCATCGGTGAAGTTTAATTTTCCGCATATCTTTCGAATTTTTAACTTTGAAGAAAAATGTTATAAGGATTTTCGATAGAACTCTAAGAGTTCTACCGGGAACTGCAAACAGAACTGTTGTGCGATTTTTTCTCTCTACATTTCGTTACATCGGGGAAGTCGAAATTCTCGCATTTCTTTCTAATTTTTAATTTTACATTTAATTTTGTATTTTTCGTATATCTTTCCAATTTTTAACTTTACAGAAAAATGTTATAAGGATTTTCGATAGAACTCTAAGAGTTCTACTAGGAACTGCAAACAGAACTATTGTGCGAATATTTTCTCTTTGCTTCGTCGCATCGGTGGTCTAATTTTCCGCATATCTTTCCAATTTTTAACTTTACAGAAAAATGTTATAAGGATTTTCGATAGAACTCTAAGAGTTCTACTAGGAACTGCAAACAGAACTATTGTGCGAATATTTTCTCTTTGCTTCGTCGCATCGGTGAAGTCTAATTTTCCGCATATCTTTCGAATTTTTAACTTTGAAGAAAAATGTTATAAGGATTTTCGATAGAACTCTAAGAGTTCTACCGGGAACTGCAAACAGAACTGTTGTGCGATTTTTTCTCTCTACATTTCGTTACATCGGGGAAGTCGAAATTCTCGCATTTCTTTCTAATTTTTAATTTTACATTTAATTTTGTATTTTTCGTATATCTTTCCAATTTTTAACTTTACAGAAAAATGTTATAAGGATTTTCGATAGAACTCTAAGAGTTCTACTAGGAACTGCAAACAGAACTATTGTGCGAATATTTTCTCTTTGCTTCGTCGCATCGGTGAAGTCTAATTTTCCGCATATCTTTCGAATTTTTAACTTTGAAGAAAAATGTTATAAGGATTTTCGATAGAACTCTAAGAGTTCTACCGGGAACTGCAAACAGAACTGTTGTGCGATTTTTTCTCTCTACATTTCGTTACATCGGGGAAGTCGAAATTCTCGCATTTCTTTCTAATTTTTAATTTTACATTTAATTTTGTATTTTTCGTATATCTTTCCAATTTTTAACTTTACAGAAAAATGTTATAAGGATTTTCGATAGAACTCTAAGAGTTCTACTAGGAACTGCAAACAGAACTATTGTGGGAATATTTTCTCTTTGCTTCGTCGCATCGGTGAAGTCTAATTTTCCGCATATCTTTCGAATTTTTAACTTTGAAGAAAAATGTTATAAGGATTTTCGATAGAACTCTAAGAGTTCTACTAGGAACTGCAAACAGAACTATTGTGCGAATATTTTCTCTTTGCTTCGTCGCATCGGTGAAGTCTAATTTTCCGCATAACTTTCCAATTTTTAACTTTACAGAAAAATGTTATAAGGATTTTCGATAGAACTCTAAGAGTTCTACTAGGAACTGAAAACAGAACTATTGTGCGAATATTTTCTCTTTGCTTCGTCGCATCGGTGAAGTCTAATTTTCCGCATATCTTTCCAATTTTTAACTTTACAGAAAAATGTTATAAGGATTTTCGATAGAACTCTAAGAGTTCTACCAGGAACTGCAAACAGAACTATTGCGCGATTATTTTCTCCATGCTTCGTCGCATCGGTGAAGTATAATTTTCTCATATTTCTTGAATTTTTAACTTTAGAGAAAAATGTCATAAAGATTTTCGATAGAACTCTTAGAGTTCTACCAGGAACTGCATGCAGAACTATTGCGCGATTTTTTTCTCTTCACTTCGTCGCGTCGGTAAAGTCCAATTTTTCGCAAAATTTTCTATTTTTAATTTTACAGAAAAATGTTATAAGGATTTTCGATAGAACTCTAAGAGTTCTACCGGGAACTGCAAACAGAACTGTTGTGCAGTTTTTTTCTCTTTGCTTCGTCGCATCGGTGAAGTCTAATTTTTCGCGTATCTTTGGAATTTTTAACTTTGAAGAAAAATGTTATAAGGATTTTCGATAGAACTCTAAGAGTTCTACCAGGAACTGCATGCAGAACTATTGCGCAATTTTTTTCTCTTCACTTCGTCGCGTCGGTAAAGTCCAATTTTTCGCAAAATTTTCTATTTTTAATTTTACAGAAAAATTTTATAAGGATTTTCGATAGAACTCTAAGAGTTCTACGGGGAACTGCAAACAGAACTGTTGTGCAGTTTTTTTCTCTTTGCTTCGTCGCATCGGTGAAGTCTAATTTTTCGCGTATCTTTCCAATTTTTAACTTTGAAGAAAAATGTTATAAGGATTTTCGATAGAACTCTAAGAGTTCTACTGGGAACTACAAACAGAACTGTCGCGCGATTTTTTTTTCATCTTCACTTCGTCGCATTGGTGGTCTAATTTTTCGCAAGTCGTTCTAATTTTTAGCTTTACAGAAAAAAAAATAAGGATTTTCGATAGAACTCTAAGAGATCTATCGGGTACTGCAAACAGAACTGTTCCGCGATTTTTTTAAATGTTCATTCAAAATAATGGGTCAAGTTGTGCAAGTTTCAAAATTCAATTTTTTTGCAAAATGTCAATTTTTGCAGAACTTTTTGCAATATCGATCAAGTACTCCAGAACTATGGTCGAGGTACAGGAATATGTAAAAAAAGTGGTTGCTAGCACAATTTTGTTTTTTTCCATTTTTTTCGCGAAATTCTGCAGAACTATTGAAATTTTGCACTCTAGAACTATTTCATATCTGCCGGGAACTACGAAGTAATATTATATTTTTGCAAATTCGGTTGCTAACTTCACAGGACTCTTTTTCTTTACTCTCATTAGTTTTATAATGTTTTATTCGATTAATATATTTTTTATGGAACTTACAGTTACTGAATAATATTTGTTATACTAGTCCATCTTATACTAGTCTTTGTTATACTAGATAATTTTAATATTTCGGTTTTCCTTTGTTTTAAACCGTATTAGTTTCCTAAAAAGTTCGTTTTACTGCTCACTAACAATGTCATGATATGCCAAGTGCCAAAATCGATTCAATTCAATTATTAGATATAATATGATTATGATTAGCATATAACAACACACACAACAATA
The DNA here is from genome assembly GCA_944588485.1 of Phosphuga atrata. NCBI lineage: Eukaryota > Metazoa > Arthropoda > Insecta > Coleoptera > Silphidae > Phosphuga > Phosphuga atrata. The sequence continues at coordinate 8,226,259 of OX155907.1, forward strand.
AATTATGATTAGCATATAATTAGCATATAATAATAAGTTCCTTGCAAATGATGCCTTTTATTGCACCAAATAAGACAGATTCAAATGGGGGTGGGTTGGATCCGACCCAACCATAGTACTAATGTCCCGTCACTTCACCATAGTACCGGAGGGTTAAGACAATTTTCACCTCGGAAGATCTGACACTTTCGAGCTTAAAAATTCTTTTAATATTTTGGGACCTCGGTATAAACTAAAGTACGAGCAGAAAGGCTCATTTTGATGCTGCTCAACATTTTGATTACACGTTCCACAATAGGTGTTAACGAAAGCCATCTCGTTGTGGAATATACCAACATATTTTTTAATTCTATTTCTGCTTCCTCGGAAAAATCTTTAAAATTGGTGACTGTCATTCTTGTATTAATCTTTTATGCACATTATTTTCATTAATATTAATTTTATCTGCGATTATTTTTCCTTTCAAATTATGGTAAGTTATTAATTTAAGTGCTCTGAGATGAGTGCTGAAGATTCTCCAGGTACAGAATCTAAATTTAATAGTTTAACATTTACTTTTGCAATTTCCAAATATTGTTTCAAAAATTCGAATGCGTAATTTTGAAGTACATCATTTATTATTGCTTCGCATTTTGTTCGCTCGCAATTACATTTTTTTTCAAAGAGTTTGCACATTATATTTGAACTACAATCCATATTAAAAACTTTGGTTATAGCATATTGTATGATATGCAAATGTTCCTTCAGATATTGCTATTTTTTGTTCATCTAATAAAAAAGTTATATTTTCCAAGTAGTCAATCACCTTTGACGATGAAGCTGCTGCATTAATATGAGTGCTATGTTTATCACTCTTGCAATGTTTTGTTTTTACCACTTTGCCACTATTACAATACTGACAACAACAACAATAACAATACTGAATTCTGAGCAACAAACAGTGCATTTTACGACAGTGTCATCAATTTTTGCTATCATCATTCTATATCAATAAAGCCATCAACACAAGAAAAAACAACTGATCATTGTAAAGGAAATTGATTGAACAACTGATCATTGAAAATAAAGGAAATGTAGAAGAATATTCTAATGAGCTGCCAAGGGGGCATCCACTCTTGCAATACATGTTAATATTTAGATGCATTATCGCACATAACTTTGCATTCCTTAGCATTACGTAAGTATTACACCACAGTACACAAAGTACTCTTGCATTCCTTGAATTACTCTTGCATTCCCTGAATTACGTTCACATTATATTCGCATTACGGCCACATTAGCTCCCCACTACACCCGCATGAGATCATCATGCGGCTCGTCATGCGCCGTGCTGCTGTAGGACAGTGAGCAATGAGCTCCGACTAAACTCCTCATAATAGAAAGAAGCCGATGCCATTTGAAATAAAGTGAAATTGGTTTAAAATTAGGTGGTATAATATTAATAATAAAATTTTAACATTTAATAGTAATATATAGTCCTATGAAGTTAGCTACCGAATTTGCAAAAATATAATATTACGTCGGAGTTCCTGGTAGATATCAAATAGTTCTAGAGTACTTTGTGCAAAAGTTCGCGCAATAGTTCTGTTTGCAGTTTTCGGTAGAATTCTTAGAGTTCTATCGAAAATCCTTATAACTGTAAAAATCCCAATTTTACTGTAAAGTTAAAAAAGTTGAAAAGATTTTCGAAAAATTGAGCTTAACCGATGCGACGAAGTAAAAAAGAAAAAAACGGCGCAATAGTTCTGTTTGAAGTTCCTGGTTGAAATCTTAGTCTTCTGTCTTCGAAAATCCTTATAAAATTTTTCTGTAAAGTTAAAAATTAGAAAGATATACGAAAAGTGGTAAAGTCGGTGAAGTTTAACCGATGTGACGAAGGAAAAAGAAAAAAAATCGAGGCGACCGAGCGGCGTTTTGAATGTTTCTGCTTTGTCGGCGAATAGATCGGCTTTCTCCTTTGTCGGCAGCACGAAAATCCACGCGCCCAGCTTGTAGTAAATACTTGTAGTTAGTCAATTTTAGTTAGAAAATGTGCATATTTTTTACAGTAAACCAACGAATTCACATAGGAACAGAACTGTTGAGCCACTTTTTTTTGCACTTCATTGCTGAACTCGAACTTCATTAGTACCTTTTTTTCGAATATAACTTTTTTTGAATATCTTTCCAATATTTGACTGCACAGAATGTCAATATTTGAAATGTTACAAGGATTTTCGATAGAAAGTTTTTTTCTTCACTTCGCCGCATCGGTGAAGTTTAATTTCTGTATATCTTTCGAATTTTTAACTTTGCAGAAAAATGCTATAAGGATTTTCGATAGAACTCTAGGAGCTCTATCAGGAACTGCAAACATAACTGTTGCACGATTTTTTTAAATTTTGATTCAAAACCATGGGTTCCTTATTATTGAAAATATCTTTTGAATCAAGGTTTTGATCAAAAAATGTCAAAGGGATCTTCGATAGAACTCTTAGGGTGCTATTTACATCCGCAAAAAGAACTGTTTTTGCAATTTTCAAATTTTTTTTCCAAAACGTCAATTTTTCAAAACTTTTTGCAAAATTGATCAAGTACTCCAGAACGATGATCGTGGTGCAGTAATATGTCTTAAACGCACAGTTTTTCTCTCTAGCAAGTGTTGCTAGCTCATTTTTTGTATTTTCCATTTTTTAGTGCTCTAGAACTATTTCATATCTACCAGGAACTCCGATGTAATATCATATTTTTGCAAATTCGGTTGCTAACTTCATAGGACTGTGACATATGATTTAATATTGATAAGCAATACAAAAATGTGAAAAAGTAGTTTAGAGTATTGTAATTTTGTTGCATTTCAATCCAATTTCAATAAATGTATAGAACTTCAACACACTTATTTAATGACGATACTACTAACGTGATGTCTTCTTCATAACTAGTACTCTTATCTTACAAGTTGCACATAGTAATAACAAGTATATATGCTCTAACGTTTAGTGCATTAGAAATTATTTAAAAGTAAATATTTCAAATTTCTTTCCTTTACGTGGCATTACTTTGCAGTACCTAAGTATTTCAAAAATTATCTGACATTATTACGCATTACGCTTGTGATTTCTCCCAGTACTTCACATCAGCAAAGAATTATAATTACAGCATAATTACGTGACATTATTACGCATTACGGATCATTACGAAACCGAATCTTACCGACCGAAATCTTTACCGACAGAAAATTACGAATCAGGATAATTGCGAATACATTACAACATTTCAGAGAGTGGATGACCCCTCGTGAGCTGCGTACTGCCTGTCGTACTGCTATTGTTTTCACTATTAATAAAATTACTTGAGAACGGAATCTGTTGGAATTCCCCGTGGATTGCTTGTTCTGCTAATACGCGACCGCATCTATTCCAACACATTAAAAAATCAGCTCCCACACATTAATTCCACCATCCGCCCGACTTTGTAATACCAACTAACGAACAGCATAGCGAAAGTGATAACAGAGGTTCGGCATACGCTTTGAAAATGCATAAATCACAGTTATACTTATTTAGTTTTACAATATCATGCAAAGTGGTGCAAGCAGTACATCTTATAAGAAAAGCAGTACAAATGCAGTACCTAAAAATTGGACAGTACAGTAAAAATTGCAAACTATCTCAAAGGAGTACTGTCTGCCGAAAGCAGTACGTCTGGTCACCTTACCTCAAGGGAGCGTTCTTGCACCAACACTTCTTATTGTACACCGCCGGCTTAATAAGTTATATAAACGGACAGCATTGTACATTTTATGCAGATGATACCAGTTTTATTATAACTGGAAAAAATATTAAAGAAAACGCAGACTAGCTAATTTATTACTAGATTCAATCAACACTTGGTTCTCAACAAACAACCTTTTCTTTAATAAAGAAAAAACAGAGTATGTAATTTTTCAGACAGCGACAAGCACCTATGCTGAGCCGTTCAATCAGCCGAGACCGCTCGGATCGGTCACCGTTAAACCGCGGCCGCTCAGTCCAGTACGACGGAATGTGCTGGTACCATTTTACGTTCGGTGACAGTGCGCACAAATGCAACCCTCTATCAAATTTATTACTAGGTTCAATCAACACTTGGTTCTCAGCAAACAACCTTTTCTTTAATAAAGAAAAAACAGAGTATGTAATTTTTCAGACAGCGAGAAGCACCTATGCTGAGAACATTGATTTGAAAATACAAAACCACTGTTTAAAAAAAGCTAAAGAAACAAAGTTCCTAGGAATCCACTTGGAAGAGCATCTCCTCTGGACAACCACCTTACAAAAAATCAGTCGGTTACTACATCAGAAAACATTCCAAATTAAACATCTGCACAATCTGGTGAACAAGGGAGACCTGCTAATTATTTTGCCGAGGTGCAATCCATATTAACATATGGCATTATAATATGGGGAGCTATATCACTTATAGCACAGAAACGAATTGTCCGAAATATAGTGGGAATAAAAATAACAGAAACTTGCAAACCACATTTTAAAAATTTAAATATCTTGACAGTAGTCAATTTATATATACTGGAAACTGTGGATACCTCATATTGTGGATATATGAGGTATCCACAAAATTCGCGATACTCTCCAAAAACACAAAGATATCCATACATATGACACAAGAGGAAAACACCACCTTTATACCAGGAAAACAAATTTAAACTTGTGTTCAAAAGGACTTGAGAATCAAGGAAATAAAATTTACAATAAAATACCAAACCAAATAATGATTTTATGTATGGTTTTATGGTTTTAACTTGAACTAACTTATTACTTTTACTTATTGTAATATTGTATTTTAATTATTTTTTTACTTTTCCTATAGATATTTTTTGTATCTCCTTTGGTAAATAAATAATTTGAATTTGAATATTTATTTATGTTATTAGTCATTTTGTGAATTAAAGAACATAGTATACATTGGAGGATCATCACCTAATATAATACAGTTAAAATAAAATAAACTTAATGCAAAATGTTTAAAAATTACTTCGCTGGTGATACCTACCACTATATTGATTTCTGCAAATATGTACCTAAGTGATTTAACACTTGTTTTGTGCAGAACGTATTTATCATAGTTTTTTTTTAACAAAGATAATATTTGCCTATACTAAATGAAACAATTTTATAATTATAAATACAAAGTAGAGTAAATTAATCAATTAGTTTTATGAATGAAACATAGTTGTCATTTATAAAGGTCTTACATTGCATTGAATATTTTTTGTAGTTTTTAATATTTCTAATACTCAAAAGTAATAAATTGTAAGTCTTTGGGGCTAGATGGTAAGCAAATCTTGCTTGTACATTTTTATTAGAGTTAGGATACTTCCAGAAATTTGTTTGTCATACTACGAGTTACAATATTATGCAAGATACGATGTTTTAAACGTTCTTTTTTATGCATAAATATTACCAATGTATGAAAGTACAGCGATCTTATATTGCATATATCCCTTCCTAAAAGTAGTCTGGTTGGGTATCGTCTACCTTTTTTGTAAATAATTTTCAGTATTTTATATAGTGCTCTACAATTTTCATATAGTGCTCCCCAAACTAGAATTCCATATCTTAAAAGTGATTCCACTAGGGATTTGTATACCAAAATCAATATATTTTTACTCAAGATATCCCTTAACTGATAAAATTTGTAAATCAGTTTTCTAATTCGCTTTGTTAAATATGCTACATGTTGGTTTCATTTTGTATTTTTATCTATAATAATTCCTAAATATTTAGTATTTTCAACTTATGTTATGTCTCCAATGCCCTTAATATTATTGCTGTGAAATTTGAGTCTGTATATATCTGTGATGGTAAATGCTATATAATTGGTCTTATCTGTATTTAGAGACAGCTGATACCCATCCAACCACATCTTTATGACATTCATACCTTCTTGAACGTTTTTCTTAGTGACTTCCCAATCATATCCACTAAATATGGCAACAATGTCATCAGCATATGATATTACTTTGCTATCTATGTTAAGTGTAATAGATGATTTATATAAATGGTGAAGAGTATAGGACCTAGAACTGTCCCCTGAGGCACACACACTCTCACCAGTTGCGGTTCACTTAGACTTTTAGTGACTATTACATATTGTGAGCGGTCGTTTAGATAATCTCTGAAAAGACTTGATACACTACCACGATTTCCATACCGCTCTAACACTTTTAGTAATTTTTCATGATGTACCGTGTCAAAGGACTTTGCCAAATCCAAGAACACTGCTATGCATTTTTTACTGTCATTAAGATTTCTTGAAATTTCATTAATAACCTCATACATGGCATCTGATGTGCTTTTGCCTTCTCGGAACCCATACTGATTTTCACTTAATATTTTGTTGCTATTTAGAAAGTTTATTATGCGTGTTTTTAGGCATTTTTCAGTAATTTTTCCAAAATTATTAATTAAACTAATTGGGCGATAATTTGATATTTTATTTTTGTCACCTGCTTTGTAAATAGGGATTATCACTGAGTTTTTAAATTGTTTGGGGAATTTTCCATTAATAAATATTAAGTTAATGATATGGCTAAGAGGGTGTAGAATGTATTTGGCAGTTAGTTTTAATAAAAACGGGGTGATTCCATCATAACCAGGCGCACTACTATTCTTTAATGAATTGATGTTAAGGAATACTTCATTTACTGTAACAGGAGTTAAAAATAAAGAGTTATTATTACTGGGAATATTATTTAATGAGAAATCGTCTGGTATATTTATTTTTTCAATCACTTTAGTGCCTATGTTAGTGAAATATTTATTTAAAAAATTTGCCATTTCTTTATTGCTATTAAAAGTTTGTCCATTGTCATCGCATATATCTAAGCTTATTGTACTTTTTCTAGATTTCTCATTTGTTGCCTCAGAAATTACTTGATATATTTTTTTCATGTTATTTTGATTTTGTGTTATTATGTTTTTATAGTAGCTGTGTTTACATTTTTTTAAAAGACTATTTTATTAAAAGTCGATGCCTATAATCTGTATATTGTTCTAAAGCTACCGAGAAATTATTACATAATCGTTTTTTTAATTTATCTCTTATGATAATGGACCTTGTAAGGCCTTCCGTAATCCAAGGCTTAATTTTTTTAACCTTTTTTCCCTGAATAATTTTTATTACCGTGCATTCATTTATTGTGCAATGCTGAAAAATGTCTGTAAAAATGTCTGCAGCTATTTGAGCGTCATTTGCTGCAATGACCTTAGTCATTCTTAGTCTTTTTCTGTATTTATTTTTTTGATTGTGTGAGTTCCTTCGTTTTTATTTTCTTGGATCCGAGCAAGTGTGTCTCTATAAAATATAGCCATTACAGCATATTGATCTGTGATACTCCACGTTAATATATATGAATTAATACTTATATTTCCTACATGTTTCTGCTTAATAAATATATGGTCTATGCAAGTAGATGTGTCTTTAGTTACACGAGTCGGCAGTTGTATGTAAGGTAAAAATCCATGTTTTGCCATCACAGATATATATTTATTAGTATTTACGTCTCTATCCAATATGTTTATATTAATATCTCCTACAAGCAATTGAAAGTGGATATGCTCTGGGTTTAATTCATGGTAGTTATCAATTTCTTCTAAAAATGATATTAAATTAGATGGATTTGGTCGGTATAATGCGTAATAATGCGTATAATGCGTCGGTAATAATTTGAAACGATGTACCATCAACAGTAGTATTTAAAATACTTAATGTAACTCCACAGTTAACAAGTTTAAGACTAGTAATTATAACATTCAAATTTTCTTTATAAAATATTACGACCCCGTCAATGTTGTTGAAATCAGCATCGTTATAATATGTTTCATAACCCGGAATATTATTAATTTGCTCTAGTGTATCTATCCTAAAACATTCACTTAAAATAATAATATCATAATGTATATTATATGTTGACAAAGTAACCAAAAGTTCCTCAAATTTTTTTTTAATGCTTCTAATATTAAGATGAAAGATACTAAACATATTATTAGCGTTGTACTCGCTGTTTGGAGTATCGATGTATTTACCAAGATTTCTTCCTACAAGTTCAAGGTCTTCTAGAACAGTATCTTCGTCTACTATGACCATTCTAGGGTATAGGTAGTTTTCCTTTGAAGCATTCGTTTTTGGTACTCCAAACTAGGACAAAGCAAATCACTGGCATAATGTTGAGTAGTGTATGTCGTTTTATATTTTTCATTTGAAACGACACAGTTTACACAACATTTAGTATGTTTTGGGCAGTTGCTTTCTTCATGTTCCTCCTTACAAATTGGGCAAGCTAGTTTATTGCGGCAATCGTTCATTCTATGATAGAAACCTTGACATTTAAAACATCTTGGCACATCTAGATCTTCATAGATAGGGAGTCTTTCCCACCCGATACAAAGTTTTTTTTTCACCATAATCTGTTGAAAGGCTATTGCGGAACAAACACAATAAATTGTACTACAACCTTTTCTTGTTTTCCTGATATATGTTATTTTGATATTATCTTGTATGTCATTTTGTTCAAGGATGCTTTTAGTTATTTCGTCGGTAGACATATTCTGTGTGAAATTCACAATTTTAATTTTGGGTTGTCTAATTTTTGTCAACTCGATTTCATAATTTTCATCCAACTTCTGTTTAACATCTTTTTCCAAAGTATCAATGTCCTTTTTTGTTTGACATGAAATAATTACAGATCCATCTTTTGCTTCTTTTACTTGTGTCACTGCCACCTCAGTGTCACTGCTCAGTAGGGTTTATATTTTTGTTTAATTCAAATTTTGTTCTTCTACTATCTTGTTTTGCTTTAGGTTTGATTACAAGGTTTTTAGGATAGGATAGTTTTTTCTTCTTTCATTATTGGTTTCTCCGTTCGTTTTAACTGCATCTACATAAGATTTCTGTTGAATTTGTTTTGCGCTATTATTTTCCATTTCTTTTAATTTTTCTCTAAGCATCGTAATTATTTCATTTTTATCATTAATTATTTGATCTTTATCTTTTATTGTATTTTTAAGAATATCAACATATTCGTAATTCCGGCATTTTGTGCAATTGAATTTTAATATTCGCGTTTTCAGGGCCAAACATTTTATTTCTGATGCTAAACATCCAGAACAGCTGTTACATATTAATCTTTTACAAGAGTCCCAAGGTGTGCACGAATATCGTACTTCTTTAGTTGGTTGAAATGTCTGTTTACATTCTGAACACTCACTTTTTTCAATTTTGAATTATTCTCTTCTGTTATTAATTTTTATTGGTACACCACTGGTAAGGTAAAAATGTAAAGTGTTTTTTTTTTGTCTGTTCACTTCTTATCGGTTTATACTGGTTTTTGTTTCTGTTTTGATTTTTATACATATATTCAATTACAACAAGCGATTTTTTTAAATGAAACCGAAACCTTTGTGTGTTGAACAATTATTTGCTATTAAAAAGTTAATAGTCAATTTGTTAAATACATTTGGTGTTAAACAAATGTTTGTTTTGGCAAATTATACATTATGTTTGCCTAAAGAGATTTTGTTCAAATAGAGTGTAAATATTTATGGAAATGTGTTGTCTTTCACATGAGAACGGATTTAAAAAATTGAGAAATTTACCTTTAAATAAAATATAAACAACTAGTTTTCCTAGATCTTTTAGATATACTAAATTTTCGAAATCTTACAATGTTTCTACTCTATATTCTGATTTGTTTGAGGTTTAAATCGACTTCTTTTATAAAGATTAATTTAAATATTTTTCGCACCCATTTTTAATTTGTTTCGCTAGTTTTGCTTCTAGATTAGACAAACAGTCGTGACAGACTAGACAGACTAATCAGAACAATCTAAGCTTACTCATTTTATGAGTAATTGAGACTAGACCTACTTGACAGACCTTTCATTTAAAGGGCTTTTTACACAGCATTGACCTCAAGGATGTCACCGCGCGCCGCCCCGCTATTGACATCTACATTTTTGTTTCCATATGTCCCCCTTTCACTGGAGTATTTAGGTGTTCGGGAAGTTGGTTTTAACTTTTCTTTTTTGTAGTTTCGTTGTGTCCGCTCAACTTGTTCTTTTTGTGTTAGGATGTCACGTAGCATTGTCTATATGTATGTCCAGTCCTCTGGTGATCTTAGCATCACGTCTACGAGTGTTTGCTTATCAAGCTCATGCAGCTTGTCCCTCTTTTTTTGTCCCATTTGTCCCTCTCGGATAATCACTTATTGCATTCAAAGAAGGAGTGATGTGCACTGTCCACGTCACCGCAGTATTCACACAAAAATGGTTTTTGCCAAAACCATGTAAATACTCCCTGAAGCATGCGTGGCCACTGATGGCCTGCGAGAGATGGTAAGTGATCCTTCCGTGGTTTCGTGCTAACCAGGGTTTCGGTTTTGGTATCAGTAGTCTTGTCCGTTGTTTAGGATACGGTTCATGACTCTTGCCAGACTTCAAGCATGTGATTTGCTACTTTTTAGAGTTCCGTACCGAAAACGGAACCCTTATAGGATCACTTTGTTGTCCGTCTGTCTGTCTGTCTATCTGTCCGTCCGTCTGTCAGTTAAGAACATTTTTCTCAGGAACGCGTAGAGGTAACAAGTTGAAATCAAACTTGTAAGTCAACGCGATCAAAAGATATGACCGTTTATGTCGCATATTTTGCGATTTCACAAGGGAATCAAAACCTATAGGGTACTTCCCATTGACCTAGAATCATGAAATTTGGCAAGAAGCGGTGTCTTGCAGCACATGTAAATGATAGAAAAATGAGAATTTACTATTAGAAACTTACACTAATGTAATACACTAATAATATAATAATAATATACACTAATGTGTTGCGTGGTATTGTCAGGCACCAGAAGCATATGGGTTGCATACAGTTAGGTTCTCCTCGGTTATGTCCTCCTCGGTTAGGTCCCGCCGAGGAGGCATTTTCAACCAGGGAGGCACTAACCGTCGGGGCAGCCCATCCTGAAGGAATGCAAAATACCCGTACCCGGGGTGGCGCATACTGAAAAGCCAAGTGGAAAAGGGGGTTTAGTGAGAGTTTCCACCAACCTACAATAAAAAAAAAGTGACTATGGTTAGAGACCAACTAATCCCATAATGCAATTTCATAATATTTTTCCTCTTAAGGCATGTACCCTTAATAATAAGCACAAACACTGCTAGAACTATCACAATTATAGACAGCGTTTTAAATTGTTTTGTGTGATACGTCTGAATTACGTGATTATTTTGAAACTTATAAAAAGAAAGCGAACAAGACGATTATGATTAGGGTTTGAGGGTTTTTAAAAAAACGATTTTTCAAATAAATTTGACACATTCGAAAACCCGTTTTTAAATTAAAAAAACCGGTTTTAAAGAATTCAATGATACCTTACTTACAAGTTTGTACGGAACACTCGGTGCGCGAGTCACAACTCGCACTTGGCCGGTTTTTTTTCTATCTGCCCTATTTGCTCAATTGCTTATCTTATACAATTGAACTCTCTCGTAGATTTTTCACTCTACCGAGGTGATGCCTGAAGATAGTCCTGTATGCACTGCAAACTCTGATGCCATTTTTCTCTGTACAGAGACGTGCATCTCTTTTATTTATGCCTTTTCTATGGCTCTAGCCCAGACCGAGGCTCGATAGAGGATGATCGAGTGAACCACAGAGCAAAGCTGCTTTTCTGGTCGCCGCACAGTGGGCAAAACTCCCAAAAAGCTGGCCATAATACAAAAAAAATTTGAAAAAAATGTTTTTGTTAAAAATAAAATCAGTGGCTCAAATGGTTCTTTTAGTTGGTTCTTTTCAGTAATGAAAATGACTATAAGAAGGATGACGCTCGTGACGACGAATGAGATGGAAGGTTTTCGTCAGCAAGCTCGTCAGGTCGTCCCTGGTCGAGTTCTTCTTTCCATGAATTGAGTGACCGAACACAGCGAAGAAGAACTAAAGATATCCGAGAACAGTATAATCCCGAAGAGTTAGGTTATGCCACGCATATGAGTCTCCGGGCCATAGGGAACGTGAATGCAGCGAAATTGGTGAAAGATTTTACAGCGGGGAGCCCGTCAAAAGCATCAAGATATAGGAAATATCTTGAACATAACCCTGAACAAACTCTTTCTGGCGACGAAGCTATTTCGCTTGTGATGGAAACCAATTTGTCCAAAGCCCAGTATATTGCCATACGATCTGAAGATCTTGAAAAAATGTATTTTATATCCTCCCTACAATCAGGTTCAAGAGACTAAAAAAGACGTTATCCTTCACCTTCAGAAACTATTGTCACTGAATCGAGTGCAGAAATTAAATTACAAGCATTTCTACAACTACAAACAAATAATTTGTGTACAATTATTCTCCGCCCCTGGTATTTCTATAATTATTCGATATCGTTATCGAATATCGTACTGTACTTCTATATCACACCGAAATACGATGGCTCTCTAAGGGCCGCATGCTTAACAGGATTTTTTAATTGCGTGAAGAAATTATTCAGTTATTGACTATTTAAAACTACGAATTAGTAAAAGATTTAATTTTAAGAATAAGTAAGGTAAGTAAGGATGCAAATCTGAGACTAGCCTCCTTAGCAGATATATTTAGCCACTTGAATGAATTGAACATATCAATCCAAGAATTTGGTAAAAATATAATAATAGCTAGCGAAAAATTATCTTCATTTATTGGAAAATTATAAATTTGGATAAGTCGAGTAGAAACTGGAAATTTCCCCTTGCTTGATTCAATTGTGGAAATGAAACAAAACAATTATACCCGAATAAGATGGTTGCGACTGTTACTATGTGGTAATTCATACTTACATTGAATTATAACCAATTCAATGTAATTATACCCGACATTGCACTAGATTTGAAACGATTGCGCGAATCATTCAATGAATATTTTTCTACTGGAAATAAAACTCTGAGATGGATACTGGATCTATTTCTACAAAACTTAAATTCGATGGATGATAGTGATTTCAAAAAAGACGATCTTATTGAAATGCGAGACAGTGGACATATTCAAATGGAATTCGAACAATTAGAATTACAACAATTCTGGTGTACACAGTTTGAGCGTTATCCAGAGTTGGCGAAAGAAGCATTGTAATTAGTTTTACCACTTGCCATCGTTGTGAAATTGGATTTTCATTGCTTTTGCATATAAAAAAATAAAGCGAGAAATGGCTTAAATGCAAGTGATGTCTTATGCGGTCTCTTTCAAAAAAGAGCCTCGCTTCACAAGTTTTATAATGAATAAGCGACAATAACCTAGCCCTAAATAAAAATAATATTGTTTTGTACTTGATATATAAAATGTAGTAGTACATTTTATTTTAAATAAACAATAAATTTTGCAAAAAATATATTACTAAACCAAAAACTTGAAACACATTTTTCAATAGGGCGCGGAGACCTATTTTCAGATTCAAAGGGGTGCGGCTCAATTAAAATGTTAGGAAACACTGGTTTAGACGGTCTGGATGGTCTGCAGAGACTAGATATACTAGACAGACTAGATATACTAGACAGACTAGATATACTTTTTTTTTATTGTGGTTTGGGGGAAGCTCTACCAGCCTGCGTGTGAGGCTCTCACTCACTAAACCCCTTCTTTCACTTGGCTATAGAGACCAGCACCCCGGTATCGCTTGCGCATTCCTTCAGGGCGGGCAGCCCGGACAGTTGTTACCGCCCTAGTTTTTTGAGAGTTTCGATTTTGCTTATACTCTTGAGATTTTGCAATGTGGCTGCCTGGGCAGCGCGTTCTTCGGCCTCTTTCTGGGTGATAATGCTAATGATGAAGTTGGAGATTGCTTTCCAGTGGGGTTGGTCTATTAGCATTTTCCTAACGCAGTTGTCAGGGGTCAGTTCTCCTATTTCCGAAGTTGCCAGGCATCTGTCGTTTTCCCATCTCTCGCAGGAGAAGAAAGTATGTTCAGCGGTGTCTGGCTGGCCACAGTAGTAGCACTCCTCTGTCTCAGCGACCTTGAACCTGTGTAGGTAGGCTCTAAAGCATCCATGTCCGCTTATCATCTGGGTTACGTGGTAGGATGTTTCGCCGTGCTCTCTGTTGACCCACGGACGCAGGTCAGTTATCAAGCGCTTGGTCCATGTAGCCTTCCCGGTTTCCGTTTCCCACCTTTCCTGCCATCAGCGTTGCAGGCGTCTGCGGGCTTCTGCCTTAAACTAACTTGCCTCCTTCGTGTGCGCGAGCTCTCTCATCGACGAGGAGGTCGATGGGGGCAGCTGGCTATCACCCAGGCAGATTCTTTGGACACGGTACGGTATGCGCTGATAATCCGGAGCATGATACGCCTTACCACCTTCTCGAGAATGTTTTTGTTTCTCTGTATTTTAACGGCATCTTGCCAGAAAGGCGCCGCGTAGAGCAGTATTGAATTCACGGCTGAGCTGAGTATCCGGCGCTTGCTAGCTCTAGGACCTCCTACGATGGGCATTAGCCTATTGAGGGCAGTGGCTGCGGAATCTGCTTTCTTGGCGACCCAGTTGACGTGCGCCGTCATGTTCATATTTCTGGCCAGTTGGTATTTCACGGATTCCTGTGATGGGATTCTCGCTCCCATGATCTCTATGGTCATTTTGGTCAGTTTGCGCCGCCCGACCAGGATTACCAGTTCTGTCTTGTGGGGCGCCAATTTCAGTTGTTTTGACTCCATCCAGCGATGAACCTGGTCCAGTGCCTCGTTTATGTTCGTTCCCAGTGCCTCTTTGGTCCCGGTCTTGGCAACAGCGTGGCCTTGGCAACATCCCTTGTGGCATTGGGATATCTAGGACCCCGTCGTAAAGGATGTTCCATAGAGTTGGGCCCAGTACTGATCCCTGGGGTACTTCGCACGTCACCTCGTACTCCTCGTTGTCGTCAAGGATGAGTTTCCAGTCTGACAAGTAGTTCTGGATCACTTTCAGGAGGTATATTGGGAATTTTTCCCTTTTTTTGATTGCCTCCACTATGTCGTCCCATGTTGCCGAGGTGAAGGCATTTTGGACATCTAGCGTCACCAGCGCACAGAGTGTTCTAGTGTGGTAGGTTCCGGTGTTGGCCTCGTGGGCCAGCTTTTTGACCTCGAGTAACGCATCCACCGTGCTTCTTTTCTTTCGAAAGCCGTACTGGTGGTCAGATAGCCCCTCTCCGGCTTCCAGCGCCACGTTTATCCGTGCCAGCAACAGGTGCTCGTAAAGTTTGCCCAGGCAGCTTATAAGACATAAAGGTCGGTAGCTTTTCGCGAGGGTAGAGTATTTCTGCTTCTTTTCTATCAGGGCCAGTCGCGCCCTTTTCCACTGCCAGGGGACGATCCCCTCTGTCAGTAACTTGTTCATGACTCTGTTGATTAACTCTGGATAGGTTGCTGTTGCGGTCTTTATCAGTTCTGCGAAGAACCCGTCTGGTCCGGGAGCTTTTTCGCCTTTAGTTTTTTAGCTGCGGTTAATACTTTTTCTTCCTTAAACCCATAGATATCTGCTTCAGAAACTCGTGGGTATACCCATTTTATTTTTTTCCGTTGCAGGAATAGAGTTTCTACGATTTCTTTCTTCTCTTCGAGGCTCATCTGGAGCGAGAACTCCTGCCTCAGCTTCTTCGTGACGATTTTGTACCCCATGCCCCAAAGGTCGCTGTCAACTTGTGCGGTTAGCTGTCTCCACGCTTCCGTTTTGGCGTTCTTTATTACCGTTTTTAGGTGTCTTTTGGCTACCTTGTAGTTCTCCTGGTGCTTTTCTTTGGCTTCCTTTGTTAAGTCTCGGGCGTTGTTTCGCACTGCGATCCTCTTTTTGCGGATGGTTTCTCTCCTTGCTACAGCCACCTCCTCCGTCCACCAGTAAGTAGGTTTGCGGTTTTTCGCCGTAGCTGATCTGTTATTCTTATTGGCTTGTTTGAGTGCTTCTTGCAGTATTTGTATACACTTTTCTGCGTTACATGCGTCGTCACCTCCTTTTTCTATGAGCGTTTTCAGAGCTTACATGCAATCTGCCATCTTTTTCCCGCTAAGGTTACACATCTTGAGTTTCTTTGTTTTGGGAGTTCTCTCGTTTGCCTGCCCGACCTTGAATGTGATGTACTGATGGTCGCTTAGGGACTCTTCGTCTCTGACCCGCCAATCGTTGATGGTTTTGGACGCATCTTCCGTGCTAAAGGTCAAGTCTAGGAAAGAGACGCTGCCCCGTCGACAAAAGTCGGATTCTCTCCCGTGTTCTGCAGGACCAGAGATCGGTTTTCCAGCCACTTCGCCAACTTTTCGCCACTGTTCATGTTGATTTGGATTACTGCGAATTTGTCGCTGTGTCCCCCTCCCTTTCCACTTCTACAGGTAGCGCGGATTGGCCATTGGCGACGCAGGTGTGGTGTCTTTATTATTATTATCTTTATTATTGCCCGCTGGTGTCCTTCCAGTAGGCAATCATAGCATTTTTCTCCGTTTGTGCATTCTCGCGAAGTGTGGCCCTCTTGTGTACATTTCATACAGCGCCCTGTCATGTCCCTTTTATGCTTCGTGCAATCGTTTTTGCGGTGCCCATAGCCCAGGAAGTTGAAGCACTTGGTGGGCTCTATCATTTCGTGGCACGGCAGGAGGCCCATCCTATTTTCAATTTGATTGTCTGGCTGAATTTGCGGGCCAAGTTCAAGTCCATGCTCACGACGGCTACCAAGGAGTAGCTGTCCCTGCTATTTTACAGCGTATGTACCTTGACTTTGCCTTGTTCCTTGGAGCCTTCTGTAGCTCTCATCACTGCGTTCACCACTTCGTCCATATCTCTATGTCCCTAATTATGTAGGTTTGCATGCGCTGCCGTGACTCCAGGGCTGAGACAGTATCGTGCAGGTTGTCTATTATTTGTTTTTTGAAGTCGCTGATTGCGCCTAGGCTAGACGGCTAGACTAGATATACTAGATATACTAGACAGACTAGACTAGATAAACAATACTAAAGAGTCAATACGAAAATTGATTTATTTGTTTTCTAGTAACTTCGTTCCAGGTATATTTTTGCATATTTTCTTTTGCACTAGAATTTTCTTGAAAATTTGAAATTTTATTTAAGATTTTTTAAGGTAACTTAAAAGGTTTTTAAAATCAAAACATGAAGCGTAAATGTTACAAAAATGTTTGGTTTGTATAACAAAATAATTTTCAAATAAAATAATAAACAGTAAAAAGATTATATAACAAGATTTCTCAATAATTTACTAATAAATGTACAAAGTAATAAAAGAGTACAAATTTTAGATTCAGTATCTTCAATGAATTTATTATTAAAATATCATGAAGTAAAAGTGAACAACAAAGATAACTCTGACATTTATAGAAATAAAACGTTTGAAGCAATTACTTTTTTTATAATTCCAAGCTTTTACTCTTTTCTTGAAATAATTAGACTAGACATAAAAATAAGAATGTCTCTTTAGTATGTTTTGACTAAAAAAATTATATATAATTATAATAATCTGCGCCGTGACAATGAAACCTAGTTGAAGAACCATTATTTTGTATGCCGTAAATACGGTCTGTTGGCTCAATTTAACAATCAGTTTCAAAACGTTTAAATTTTTTCTAACAAATATTTCGGAGTAAATTAATAACCATAATTAAATTATTAAGTAGAATATTCAGGTATAAATATAGGATCAGGGATCGGAAAAAGCTTGTATAATAAAACTCTTAAAATTCTAAACATAAACAATATAAACTAACCTATTTTTTATAGCCGTAACTATAACAAATGACTAGACATTTAAATTTAAACAGACAAGATTAACACTATACTTATTAAAGTAGACATACAATACTAGAGAGACAAGACTAGATAGTCAAGTGCAGACTGTCTGTCTATGCGGGAGACCTGGGTTCGAATCCTGGTCGGGGAGACGACAACTAGGGCGGTTTTCACTAACCGTCCGGGCTGCCCACCCTGAATGAATTCAAAATATGCGATACCGGGGTGGCGCATACAAAAAGCAAAGGTGGAATAGGGGGTTTGGTGAGAGCTTCCCCCGAACCACACTGTCTGTCTGGAATTTAAAAGATAGAAAATGATAAGAGATGTCAAATATATGTTGTCCACTTTACCAGATGAAAAGTGTATACGTAAACCAAATGTATTAAAATCAAGTTGTTAAGTGAAGTGGATAAAAAGTAATTAATCCAGATTTATGAAAAATTGTATAAATATGGAAAAAATAATGAATATAATAGCAGATGTGAGGTGAAAGGAAAAAGGGCAAGATATCGATTACCGTCTACACTTTCTCATTTGTTTAGCGAAAACGTGTAAATGGGATCTTCTCCTCGCGAACGCTGTTTCCAAAAATATCTGTGCCATCCGCTGTGCTACATTTCTCAAAAATTATTTTCGTTTTTCACTTAAGCATCGTTCATATAATTGGCATCACAAAAGGAAAGGAAGCAAACAGTTCGTTTTTCTCTTTAACATCATTCGTCATTTTCATTCATCATTTAACATCATTCGTCGCACCATTAGCTTGACAAAAGCAAAGAAACATTTCCAATAATTAAAACAATAATTTCTATTTTTTTTCTTCAATTTTTCATAAGAGTTAATAGTAGTAAACATCTGCTGCTCCATTAGTTTTAACTTTCAAAATATATAAACAAACTTTTTCAGAGTCCTGTTTTTCCTTAATTTGTTCTTATTTTCTAAATAAACATTGAAAATGGAAACCGGGTTTAATGTTTACACATAGATTATCAGTTTTCTGAATTTTCAATAAAAAAATGTTTTAGTAACATTCGGTTAAGTTAGTAAAGACCGGTTTTATTTTAACAAACCCGGATTGTACCCGGATTCTTATATAGGCAACTAATTGTACAGCAAATTATTTTGTTATTATATTATCATGGGCGTAGCCAGCGGGGCGTTATATTGAATATGTTATATGTTATATTATGTTATATGTTATATATATGTTATATGTTATATACGTTATATGTTATATTGAAATAAAGAGACGAGTAAAGACGACTCTCTTCAAGAGATGTGAAGTAGATGTGAAGTTTAAGAACCCTTGTATGTCAGTTTAGAAAGTAATTTGGTGCTTTTCTGTTACTATATTTTGTTAAAACTCCCCCCGAAACTAAATCCTGGTCTTAAAAGCTGATACCGGGGTGGCGCATACTAAAAGCCAAGGTGGAATAGGGGCTTTAGTGAAAGCTTCCCCCGAACCTTTTAAAAAAAGACAGTTCGTTCGACTCGACAATCGTACCCATCGTTCGACTGATCGATTTCACAAATAAACACTAAGGTTACAAATAGATTCTATTGACTCTCTTGTCGCAATCAGGAAATCGGATGGGTTGCCACTGTAGGAACTAATTGGACAGTCCTCTACCAGGTGTTTAATAGTCTGTCGTTCAGCGCCGCAGTCACAATTTGGGGAAGGTATTTTTCCCCATCTGAAAAGTGAGTCGGAGCACCTGCCGCAATTCGTCCTTATTCCATTTTTTTTTCCTCTAACCAATGTGGGTCCAGGGGTGGTTAGCCCTTAAAACACTGCGGCCCATTGGCCTATTGTATTTCCCCACATTGTTTCGTTCATGCAAATAGATCCAGTCCCTCTATTAGGTCCAGGATTCTATGTACGGGTCGTGGTCTTGGTAATGTAGGGTCCGCTTTCAGCAATGATGTTTGCCTTGCAGGCTCCATCTTTTGCTAGCTTGTCGGCCGTTTCGTTATCCACCAGCCCCCTGTGGCTACGCACCCAACCGAATGTGACCTTGTTATGCTTTACCAGGGCTTTTAGGTCCTAAAGACAGTCCCAAACTGTCATGGATTTCTTTTGTAGTCCATTCTTAAATTTTCACGGGCACAGACCATGATAGCGTATATTTCTGCTTGGAATACTGTGGCATGTGTCCCCAGGGTACAGATAGGCTGCACCCCAGGGAGAGTTCATAGATTCCTGCGCCAGTACCACTGTCCTTCTTGGAGCCGTCTGTATACCAAACCAATCCTCCTTGGCAAGTGGTTATTTGATTGCCTTCTGTCCATCGTAGATGTGTTTTGAAGGGTAGATCGAATGACAGCCTTTTGGGCATCGAATCCCCCTCTAAATTGAGGTACGATTCTGATATGACATTCGTTATCATGGTGTGTCCTGACCTCGCCAGAGATTCCCATGTGCCATTGCATATGCATCTGTAAGCTCCCATCCTTGCCTCACCCATGGTAAAGATATCCAGGGAAGGAAGACCTAGGATCACCTCCAGAGCTGCAGTTGGGGCGGTTTTCATCGCTACCATAATTGCTAAACAGGCCAGTCTTTGAACATAGGAGAGTTCTCTGATGGCCTGTTTTTGCTTCACTTTGGTCCACCATACTGTGGAGCCATATGTCAGAATGGGTCTAAGGGTTGCTACACACGTACCGTGTGGATGTGTCCGGCGCAGGTCCGGCACCAGGTGGAGGGGGTGGTGTTGCATAGTCTAGCATGGAGGAGATCGTACGTGCCGCGTGAGTCCATCCGGCGCCGGGCCAACTCATTTTGTCTGGTTGTCACCGGCCGACCCCCACTGGCCGTCCGACTGCCGGTTACCGTCTCGGCTATGGTGGGCTATGGAATTGTATTGAAGCATGCACACATGCCGGTCCGGCAGTCTACCATCTTTACTTGTCGAGTGGGTGCACCCAATGTTTACTTTGCTTCTTTTTCTTGCGAAGAAGCGCCAATAAAGTAACCACATACAAATAACTCTTTCGCGATCCATTTTGTATTGAAGTCAATTAAATACACTGCTCGTAGCTCGACCTCGTGGGCCACCGGGCCGGTTCCGGACAAATCCATCCGGCATGTGTGTAAGATGTCCAACCCGGTGCCGCGGCGGCGCCGGACACATCCACACGGTACGTGTGTAGCTAGCCTAACTACCATAGTGTATAGCCAGTATACCATGCTTGGTTTCAGTCCCCATGATTTTCCAAGTGTCCTTTTGGTCATCATCACCTTATTCTATTAAGTGTTGTCCAGATTCGTCTTGGTTGATCAAAACCCTCTGGCTTGCTTGTAACGCATGGCATATCCCGGTTGGCAGGTGTGGCCTTCTTCTCCCATTCTTCTTTCCACCGCTCAATTATGTTGAAGTTTTCTTCGGTAAGAGTTTCTGCCGTTCTTAGAGGGGGTTTTCGTGAGCGTAGCCTATTTATGGTTTTGCCGGTTATTCCAATGTGGGAGCGGAGCACAGGGTCGGCGTTAATTTTTCCATACTCCCTGACCAGAGCATGTTCTCGGCGAATTTGTGGAGGAGCTATGTGGCTCAGTGTGGATAGCCAATAAGTGGATGTGGCCTTGATTGTGCCTGATATAGTACGCATAGCTTGGGCTTCAGCACGTTTGATGTGTGGGCTGTTGATCCACACCGGTGCACAGTATTCCGCGGCGGGGTACACTAAACCCAGTGCTATCGATCTGAGTGTGGGCGCTGTGGAATCCCATGTGGTGCCGCATAGCTTTTGCAGGATTTTATTTCGGGTTCTGAGTTTTGCAGCAGTCTTCATAAGGTGTTTCTTGAAGCTTAGCGTTCTGTCGAGTATGACACCCAAATATTTCAAGTGCATATTGTGACTGGGAGCTCTGCCTTCAAAGTTGCAGTCAGGGCCCCCGCATATTCTGTTTCAAGGGCACAAGTGGACTTGATGATCTTGAGCTCCTTTTTAACTTTAATTGTGTGTGCACGGTTTTGGGGTGCTCTTGAGGTAGACACTATGTGGGACGCCACTTGGTTTGGCGTTTCTAGATTGATTGGGCAATCTGGTGGGTTGCTACTGCCGAGCTTTCGCAATAGGAACCAGGCTTGTTTGATTGATTTTTGAAAGTCTAGATTTTCAACTGTTTCAGTCCATTTTTCGTGCCTAGCAGAATCAATGCTGTGGAGTAGTTCATCTGCAATTTCCTGCCTTCCATCTTCACTAAATTCTTCATACAGTCTTTCGCTCTCCTCAGTCCATCCAGGTATACTCTTTTCGGTCGACCTCTTAGTATGGCTGCTTTTGCTGCTGTCATTATTGCCCCCGTCAATCTCTCGTAGTTTTCGCCCTTTGGTGGAATCCATTCCAAGCATTTATCGAGATTATTAGAGAAAGCAGGCCAGTTAGCTTTTCTAAAGTTCAATCTGGGGCGTGTGAACGATTTTATGACTGCGATGCTAATGCTAACTTTAATCAAAATAGGGCGGTGTTGGCTATGAGGGAAGTCGGGCATGTCCTTTCTTGATGCTGGTAAAGGTTGGCCTATGTTGTCAGTGGTAACTCTGAAAACGGAGGTCAGGGTTATATTCCCTCCTCCAGGCTGCAGATCGGAAAGTGCCTCTGTCTTTGGCGTCGAATAGAAGATGGATACCATGTTCCTCTGGCCATTCCAAAAGGGACCTACCATTTATGTCATTGTCACGGTACTTCCACATCTCATGGTGGCTGTTAAAAGGTTGGCCTCTGTTGTCAGTGGTAACAAAACAGAGGTCAGGGTTATATTCCCTCCTCCAGGCTGCAGATCGGAAAGTGCCTCTGTCTTTGGCGTCGAATAGAAGATGGATACCATGTTCCTCTGGCCATTCCAAATGGGACGTACCATTTATGTCATTGTCACGGTACTTCCACATCTCATGGTGGCTGTTAAAATCCCCTACGTATATAGCTGGATGCTCGTAGAGGTTGAGTACCTGGGCAAGTCAGATAAAAGCTGGTGAAATGGTTATTATGATATCGCCAAGTTTATCTTCTATGTTTGTGCGTACGTAGGTTGCCACACCATAGGCTCTGTCATAGGTAGCGCCCAATACGTCAAAACCTGGAATCTTTCCTCTTGACCTCAGTTGAGCTTCATTTTCAGTGTGCGTTTCCTGAATTGCGACCTGGTCAACATCGTTTTCTTTTAAAAATCTGTGCAGAAATTGGCATTTTTGTTCTGCTTATGCCTTCTATATTGAGGTAGCAAACACGTATACTAGGTCCGAGCTCCTTTGTCCATTGGTCCTTAGAAGAACCATTTATTGATGGTGTCATCTTTTGTTGCGCCTGTAATTCTTTTGCCAGGAGATCTGAAGATGATCTAGAGATTGTCTTGCGCCTCTTGTGTTAGTTCATTTAGCGTTACCCAAGGTATACCACGTGGAGGCGAACTAACTCTACACCCCGGTAAAGGGAGATAGGGAATTCCAAAGGCGACATAACTCTGAGCTCTACGAACATATTGAGAGACACTCTGACTTTGCAAGGAAAAGAAGGGTAGCTTTCTATGGCCACGTTGAAAGATTGCCTCCAAACAGACTAGCCAACCGTATGTTCACCTTCTGGCAAAACAAAACGGTTCGTACTACTTGGTTGACAGAAACCGAGAAGGATATTGAAAAACTGGGAATAACAGATCTTGAAAACAGACAGTCGGTGAGACGCACCCTGAAGGAACTCCGTGGATTTCAGGAAAAACCCCGAAGAAAAGGTACCCCCCTGGACAGAAGAGAGAAAGGAGTTACACCGGCAGAATCTCCTTCGAGGTGTCTCCACCTTGCCGTGGTGAAGAGCTTGAGTATCTTAATGACCCTAAGAGCTAAGTCAGCGGTAGCACAGCTACTGGTGGGGACTCCCGTGCCGAACAGGTCAAAAGTGAAAGATCAGACTAAGAGAGATCCACCCTACCCGGCTGTAGTGTCGTGGCCAAGGGTCTGCACAAGGTTTAACGACGCCGGGGCAGTTTATCTTTTGGTGATATCTGTTCCGATATACCGGGATCTCTGGTGTCAGCTGACCTTGTCCTGCGTACATTGAGTCTGGGGACCTAGGCTTAACCGCCCGGGTCAAGTGGTATGATACCCACAATAATCTTTGTCTCCAAGATAATGGTGGAACAGCCTATGCCGATAGCTGCGTGGTCACGGGAAAGCGGTGGTCGTTAGTAGGTCGAACTCAGGAAAATGCCGAACTCCTGTTTACTCGGGGCTCTGCTGCAAGTGACTGTTTATTTCCCTAGCTTCTCGTGGGACCAAAAATGGATACAACGGAAAAAACTTTTAAAGGATCGGGTGACTCCTCAAGCTCATCCAAACCAGAGACTGAAGACCTCGCCAAAAGTGCAGAAATGCCTATGGTAAGCACTGGGGTGCATACAAAGGAGACAGAACTCCTATTGAGAAGCGACTAGGAACTCGCCGACAATCTTAAGGTCTAAAAACAAAAGACCCAAAGAGGGGGCGCATGAGCGGCGCTGCCAGAGAAAGGATGAAGTTCCTAATCAGATCGGGCTTAACGGGGGAAGAGGCTAGGGATTAGGCATTAGTGCCTATCAATCCCAAACCTTCAGAACCCAATAAACGTCAGCGGTCTGATGGGAGCAGTCCAGAAAAGAGCCAAAGCAAGCGGGTCGATAGGTAGGCAGTACCTATGGCTAAGCAAGCGGAGGTATAGAAGGCAACTAAAAGGCGCAAGATGCCTGCAGTAAGAGCCGGTCCGACTACTTACAGCCAACTGGTCAACTCCATAAAGATAGGAATTACCTGTAAAGGCTACCCTGAAAGTCTTATGACGGAGGACCAAATCAAAGCGGTCCAGAAAGCCATCCTGGATGCTATTTTATATGGGGAGAGGAGGGCTTTTAAGCCCGCTTGCTTGCAGGCGCATCAGCGTCCAGGATGGTTAGCACTGACTTGTGCGAACCAAGAGACTGCTGCATGGATGAAGTGCCTTGAGGCCCAAATACACCCATGGGAGGGAGCCGATCTAAAGATTGTTGAAGTGGAAGAGATGACGCGCGACGGAAATCTTCATCGGCTACTTCCCAAATAGCATAGAGAAGAAGTCCGAAAGGATTCTATCTCTAGTATAAGGTCGATACGACCTCAAAACTTCCACGTGGAGGGTCCTAAAGAGAAATCCAATAGGACCAACGCTCGGGTCCAAAGTCAACTATGGCTTTGGACAGATCTCGTTGAGAGAACGCCGTAGGGTGCATGGGACAGAATCACAGCCCAGCACTTCCTCATCCGGCGCTGGGAAGGGGTCAGCAGGCGCCACCATAAAAACAATGGCGAAGTCGCAGGATCCTAATGGCTCTAAGAAGCCTAAGAAGTCCGGCGACTAAAGCCTATTAAAAGAATGAGGAGTCATGTTGTGGTGCAGCAAATAAACCTACACCACTCCAAAGCGGCGACCAGCGCCCTACATACGGCCTTCAAACAGGCAAGTGTCGGTATTGGTTTTCTGCAAGAACCATGGATTAACCTGGGACTTGTCAGGGGCCTACCTACTGACATATGTAAACTGATTTATGATACTAGCTGTTCTAAATCAAGAGCAGTGCTGATGCTCAGGAAGAATATTAATTTTGTACCCGTTCCAGAATTCACCACAGAAGACCAGGCAGTGGCAGTCGTGGAGATCCCGACAAAAGGGGGCAAGAGGCACATTATTTTGGCCTCTGTCTACTTTCCAGGTGATATGGACAAGTCTCCACCAGAAGAAAGAACGTCTCGTGGAGTGGTGCAACAAGAAAAACAAACATTACATTCTGGGCTGCGATGCCAACGCACATGATATGGTGTAGGGCAGCACGGATACAAATAATAGAGGTAAGCAATTACTCGAATACTTATGTACTAACGATGTGGTGATCGTTAATAAGGGCTGTAAACCCACCTTTGTAAACGCAATCAGACAGGAGGTTTTGGATTTGACACTAGTTGATGTTTTTACAACTGAGTTAATCCTAGATTGGTGAATTCTCGACGAGCCATCAATGTCAGACCACCAAAAGATTGAGTTACACTTAGGTGAGGCACACAATGTGGTAATACAGCGCAGGAACCCTAGGTGTACTGATTGGGAATTCTACAAGGAGATCCTCAGACAGGAAACCGAAGATCTCCGCCTCACAATAAATACAACAGACGAGCTGGAAGCAGCATCGTCTCATCTAAAAGGTGTTCTAACACAGGCCCATGAGACTAGCAGTTCTCTCAGAAAGATGCAAAAATCAAGGGCTGTTCCTTGGTGGAACAAAGAGCTAGGACGTCTGAGAAAGACAGCCAGGAAAGTCTGGAAAGACCCAACGGTGCGAAAAGAACGGGCAACTGGGAAGCCTACAGAGTAGCACTTACTGATTACAACAAAGAATTGAGAAGGTCGAAAAGGAAAACCTGGCGTGACTTCTGTGAGGGTATTGATCAATGCGCCCCAACCGCAAGGCTGCAAAAGGTTTTGGCAAAGGACCACTCAAATGAAATAGGGCTTATTAAGACACCGAGTGGTAAGTATACAAAAGATTTAGAAGAAAGTCTAAGCGTTTTACTGCAGACGCACTTTCCTGGCTCTAAATCAACCATAACTGGTGAAGGGATAACGCGGATGAAGCGCCCAACCAAAATCTGCAAAAACATGGCAACAACCATGTTTACTGTTCAAAAAATCGCATGGGCTGTAAACAGTTTTAAGCCATTTAAGGCTGCCGGACCTGATGGCATTTTCCCGGCAATGCTGCAGATAGGGATCGAAACCATAGCCCCCTGCATTGCTGAAATATTTAAGGTCAGCTTTCGACTGGCGTACATACCGCTGGAATGGAAAGAGGGCAAGGTGATTTTAATCCCTAAGGCAGGGCGCAGGCCTCAAGACCTGGCAAAGTCCTACCGACCAATTAGCCTTACTTCCTTCCTCCTGAAAATAATGGAAAATGGAAAAAAAAACAATGGAAAAAAATTTTGGACAGTCACATACGGTGCGGACCTCTTGAAAGAAGTCCTCTCCATAAGCATCAATACGCTTATCAGTCAGGCAAATCCAGAGCGGACGCTCTACACGAGATAACGAACACATTGGAAGCAGCACTGGACAGCAAAGAAATTGCAGTAGGTATCTTTATAGATATAGAGGGAGCTCTTGACAACACAACCCGTTTATCAATAAAGAATGCAGCCACCAACAAAGGGATCCTAAAGATGGATTGAGTGGATTCAAGACATACTGACCAATCGTAAAATTACCGCCGCACTGGGGGGATCGGACGGTAACCACGGAGAGTGGCTGCCCACAAGGGGGGGGGGGGTGTTATCGCCTCTGCTGTGGTGCCTGGTCGTTGATGATCTCCTAGATGTGCTAACAAAGAACGGGTATAAGACGGTATAAGTTTGGTAGTACAATCATGAACCTTGCACAGAGTGCACTTAACACCATCAACTGTTCGAGCAAGAAGGAGGGCCTTAGTGTCAACCCGAGCAAAACAGTAATGGTCCCCTTTACCAGAAAGAGGAAGCTGAACTTGAAAGCTCCGAGCATTGTTGGTAAGCCGTTAGAGTTCTCCGAGGAGGTGAAATATCTAGGTAACCTTGGATAAGAAACTAACTTGGAACTCGCATCTGAACAAAACGCTCTTAAAAGCCACAGCGGCCTTTTGGATCTGCCGTAAGCTTTTTGGGAAAACATGGGGACTAAAACCCAAAATGGTCCTATGGTCTTACACAGCAGTGGTAAGACCGATTATCACCTACGGTTCACTCCTATGGTGTTACACAACAAAGGAAATAAAGACCCAAAACATGCTACAAAAGCTTCAACGGCTTGCGTGCTTGGGTATAACAGGAGCGTTGCAATCTAGTCCAACCACAGCAATGGAAGTTCTGTTGGACCTACTCCCACTGTACAAACAGGTAGAAAAAGAAGGTCTTCTCAGTGCTCTGAGACTAAGGTGTACATTGCCTATTCAGAGACACATCAAAATAAGGGAACAAATCGAGGAGAAATTTTTGAAGCTCCCCTGGGACGCAATGTCTACAGAATACGACTTTGACACAGCCGTTGAAGTGGTCATCAATGACCACCAAAGCAGTGTGCAAAGAATCGAAAACCTGAAAGAAAAAGCGTCCATGTGGTAAAACGACGCATCAAAAACTGCTAAGGGTAAAGGAATTGGCATATACAGCCGGCGTAACAGGAGTAAGCCGGAGTACACGGCATTGGGCCAGGCTCCCACGGTACTACAGGCTGAAATTATAGCCATTGAAAGATGCGCACAAATCTGCCTAAAGATACGTCTTAAAGGAGTGCAAATCTACATCCTAACGGATAGCCAAGTAGCTCTAAGGAATTTAAAAGGCCACAACTTTAATTCCAAGTTAACCTGGAACTGTAAACAAATCCTAAAGCAACTGGTGAAAGGTAACAGACTCACGCTAATGTTGTCACCGGGTCACCAGGGCATATATGGGAATGAAAGGGCCGACGCACTCGCCAAAAGAGGGCCCGAGGCTCCCTTCTTGGGCCCAGAGCCAAATTGTGGGCTTACAAAGGCCCACTCAAGGCAGGGAGCTAAGAAATGGGAAGAAGGGCAAAAGCAAACCCACTGGAAGAACACGCCAGAACAGAGGCAAGCTAAAATGCTCATAAACTATTCTGCCACAATAACGCAGTAGATGCTAAGCTTCTCTAGAAGAGAAATCAGAACTTTGGTAGGCATAGTCACAGGACATTGTCCGGGGAGATATCACCTACACAAAATGGGAAAGGCAGAGGAACTTGCCTGTAGATTATGTGAATCAGATGAAGAAACCTCTGAAGACACAATGTGCACATGTGTAGCGCTAACACACATAAGGCTTGTCCACTTCGGGGTCGCAAGATTGACCACCTTGGAGCTGAGTAGCAGGCCTCTCAGGAATATCTTAGACTTCGTTCACAAAGTTGAATTCTTGGGAGAGTAATTGTAGTAGGGTCAAGCACAATAGATCAAGTTGGTCTCAGTGCAGAAAGGCTTTGCAGGCAAACGACCCCCACCGTGAGTCGCAAAAAAATACACCGGCAGAAGATGCGACAATACTGGGCAAAGATTAAAGCCCAACAGTTGAACAGCGTGGTCCAAAGTAGGCCTATTCGAAACAAGAAGAAGAAAATTTCGTTTAGTTATTGTTTAAACCTACCAGTCCTCTTTTGTCAAATCATCATCTGGCAACCCTTCGTAGACTTTACGTTTATTTTGTTTTAGAGTTAGGATGTAGGAGTGATGTAGGGATGTCCCGGATTTTGCGGTGTTTTGAAATTACGCTCAAATTTTAAATCACATTTAAAAATATAATTTTCAATGCAATATATATTTTATCCAATTGATATTTTATCTAAATTTTTTTTAAGGAATTGTAAAAATTTTATTACTAACTAAAAATTTGGAACAAAAATGCGCTGATCTTTTAATTATATAATAATTAATAATAACGTTATAAATTGTTATTTATAAAGGGTATAGCCGGATTTACATATGGAATTTGCCTCCGAGGAGTTTTCTCTCCGTACTTTGGGGATCCTTTTGGTACTAAATAAAAATAATTCTGACAAAATTTGAGCTCTTTATCTCAAGCCGTTATCGAGATATTAAAAAAAAAACATTTTTTAGATTTTATTTTTTTCCCATAGTTAAATTTAAATCTAATAAGCGCCGATTTTTTCCCAATACTTACGAGTAGAACGCATGAAAAAAATGTTTGTTATGATTCCCAGATCGAAAGCCGATTTTTAAGAAAAGAAATAAAACAAAAATCATTTTTTGACTGTATTTTTGAAAAGTGTCATCCGCCAAATTTTGCCAGAAAATGTCTTCTGTACTCCTTTATACTAGAGAATTTTTTCAATTTTTTTGATGTGGTGGATGATGTGAAAAAAATTAAAAACGATCTTACATTCCAATGAACAAATTTTATTATTGCTGCAAGAAGAAGAAAAAGAACTTTTACAAATAGACCAATTCCGCCCAGGAGTTTACACTTACATTTTAATATTCAAATTAATTTTATACAAAAAAAACCTGCTGAATTTACAGATTATGGAGGGTATTGCCAAAAAAATACATAAAAAGTTGTTTTTGAAAGAATACGTCAGTTAATTTTTGTCACTGTCTTCATTTACTACAACGTTTTTTTTTTCTATAAACAGACGACTTAATATTTCATACATGGCATGTCTTATTATTTTAGCCAAATATCGAGCATGGGAAAGATATGCAATGTGATAGCAACGTCCAATATCACAACAATATCGTCTAATACCAGAGATTTAATTATTTTTCCAGAGATTTCATTAAAGTTTTAGGGAAGTAGTTCATGATCTAAAAGCTTGAACCTTTGCTTGATATTACCATGAACTGCTTCAACTACCCAACGCACTTTGGTAACAAAATGGGATTGATTTGACTCGACTGCAGTAAGCTGATTTCGTTTCCCTTTAAGAGCCAGCATTAACACTTTGAATTCTAGTAGTTCTGCTTAATATGCTAATAAATTTTCACCCGACCAATTCTGGGCTCCCCAGAATGGAAGGTTGGAAAGCACGGTGAAGGAGGACATGAAGTAACAAGAAAATCCAAAGACAAAATAATCAACGCGGATGACAGAAAATGGCTTAACTGGATGACGGAAAGAAAATGGAACATATTAAATGGATGCACGGAAGGGGATTGGAGTGGAGAGACAACGTATGTAGGGGGAAGAGGGATGTCAGTGATAGACTATGTAGTAGCAAACGAGGCAGCAACGAGTGACATACTCAGCACGGAAGTAGGTAACAGGATAGAGTCGGATCATTTCCCGCTGGAAGTAACGGTAAAAGGAAAAAAGGTGGTTAGAAGACAGACGGAGAAGCAGAAAACAGTAGCGATATGGAATAAAGAGGCGGTACAAAGATTTAAGAGCAACCTGGAAAACTGTAAGCTAGAATCAATAAATAGCCTAGAACAACTGGTATCTAAAGTCCATTGGGCGATCGTATGGAAAAATGCCAGGAGTGATCATAATAACAGCGCATGGGTTGATAAAGAATATATTTCCAAGAAAAAAGAGTTGAGAGAGGATGTCAAGAGATGGAAACAGAGCGGAGGAACACCAGGTAGATTAAAAAATATGAGTGACCAAATGAGAGAACTTGCGAAGAACAAAAAAGAGACGTGGCTAAGAAAACAAATGGAGGAGGCAAGGAAGCTCAATAGTGAAATGGAAATATGCAAGTTTATTGCCAAAAATGTGGAAAAAAGCAAACCGGAAAGTTAATGAAATTAAGATGGAAAGATGAAGAGCACATTGTATGCAGTTGCTGGACGAAAAATAAGATAAGGGAGCAGAGGAGACAGTGAAAGAGGACGGAAAAGAAGAAAGCCATCCACCCGAAATTATGTGGGAGGAAATAGAGCAAGTTCTGGGTGGGCTGAAAAGAAGAAAAGCGACAGCTCCGGGTGGAATCTCAAATGAAGCGTGGAAACTAGCGCTGGTGTCAATACAAAAAAAAAAACTCCACGAAATAGACAACAAGATTTTCAAAGGACAGCATGCGATTCCAGAAAGCTGAACGGAAGGGGACATCGTACCAATTTTCAAAGCTGGAAATAAGGGAGAAGTAGAAAATTGCAGAGGTATTACGCTGATGGATACATCATATAAGATATATTCAAAAGTAGTGGAGATGAAAGTACAGGAAGAAGGAAGGAAAAGGAGGTGATACCGGAAGTACAAGGGAGATTTAGAAACGGAAGGGAAACACCGGACTAGCTGGTTACCTTAAAATACGTAATAGAGCAAGAGCTGGCACAGCAAGGTGGAAAGATGTATGCTGTATTCATAGATCTTAAAGCGGCATATGACACAGTAAACCGGAAGATGCTATGGGAAATGATGAGAGCAAAAGGGATTAGCGGGTGGCTAGTGAAGGCGGTTACAAATCTATACGGCAAGATAAGCATTCTGGGTTAGGAAAGGGTTAAAGCAGGGGTGTCCAGCTAGCCCTGTCCTATTTAATGTTTTCATATCTGACTTAGAAAAGGTTTTAAAAATAGACAGGCAGGAGGAATTCAGTTTTGGTGGTAATAGGTAGGAAGAAAGTGTGGTCTCTAACTTACGCGGATGACATAGTTGCTTTAGCAAGGACAAATGGGGAAATGAAAGAGATTGGAAGGATTAAAAGATATTCTGAGAGAAGAATCATCATCATCATCATTTCCTTTACTCCCCGTGGGAGCATAGGGCATCAACAAACGCTCTCTATCTGATTCTATTCTGAGCCAGGGCCTTTACCTCGCGCCACTCCTTTCCGCTTGCCCTGGCTTCCTGTACGACTGTCCTCCGCCACGTGATTTTTGGGCGGCGTCTCTTTCTTGAACCTTGGGGGTTCCAGTCAAGAGCTTCTTTTGCAATATCCCCCTCCGGCCTTCTAAGTGTGTGTCCGATCCATTTCCACTTCCTTCTTCTTATTTGGGTTTCAAGACGCTCCATATTTGCTTTTTTCCAAAGTTCAATATTTGCTATGGTATTGGGCCAAAATATTTTAAGTATTCTTCTCAGACACATGTTCATGAATACCTGAAGTTGTGATACTATGGTGGTAGTCACTTTCCACGTTTCGCTACCGTAAAGAAGAACTGATACTACATTAGATTTGAAAATTTGGAGCTTTAAGTTACGGGAAGTTTTTGTTGAGTTCCACAGATTGTTAAGCCTGTCGCGCCTTCTGTATCCGTTGTTTAACGTCTTTATCAGCACCACCATTCTGTGAAATAAGGCTTCCAAGGTAGCAAAAACTATCTACTACCTGTACTTGCCTGCCATCTATCTCCAGGTTGCAGGGGGCTGTCGCATTGATCTTTATCAGCTTGGTTTTATCGACATTAATTTTCATTCCCACCTGCATTGCGTACTTTTTGAGAGCCTCCAACTTTTTTTTCCATATCTACTTTGGTGTGGGACAGGAGACAGATATCATCGGCAAAATCTAGGTCTTCTAAATGCCTCACGAGCGTCCATCGAATACCCCTTGATTTTTTATTTGCTTTCTTCAGGACCCAGTCTAAGACTATGGTAAACAGAAGTGGGGAGAGCGTGCATCCTTGTTTTACTCCCGAATGCACTGTGAAAGGTGTGCCGCGTTGTCCTTGGTGGATTACCATGCAGCTTGCATTTGTTGCATTGTTATAGTAATTGTTGTAAATATGCAAATAAAGGTAAATAAAAAAAAATAGTAGTTCTAAATATTATGTTATATCACGAAAGCATCAATTATGCTCAGGACGATTTTCATAATTTCAGCATCGTTCTTATTAGCCTTGTAAGGCCTTAAAAATGGAAGATATTTTTTAGCTTTCAAATTCCCAGTTTTAAATTTAAATAAAAAAATGTCTAGTGCTTGAGTGACATTACAATTTTTTCAAATGTATTTTTGCATGATTTGGTTTTAATGTTTTAGGATTTTTGTAGTTATTTGGGGTACTAGAAATATTATTTTTATGTATTTTAACGATGAAATAATCCTTTTTATTTTTTTTCACATTGTTCCACCACATCAAAAAAATGGAAAAAATTCCTGAGTATAAAGGAGTACCTACAGAAGACATTTTCTGACAAAATTTGGCGGATTACACTTTCAGTTTTGATTTCAGTTTTATTTCTTTTCTTAAAAATCGGCTTTCGATCTGGGAATAGGGATGCAACATCGTTCATAAAAAACGTCGATGTTAAAACATCGATGTTTTTAAAAGTAAAATATCGATGTCGAAAACATCGATGTTTATGAACGATATATCGATATTATTTCGATGTTTTGAAAAAAAAGCACATAGGAATGTTCAAAATGTTTATTAGTTAATTATTTCGCAAAATAGAGTTTAAAAATAATAATTTTGACAATCTTTTGCCTAGTAAGCGGTTTCTTTCGTGAGTAATCGTAGCCCCAGCTTCTGAAAACAGCCGCTCACTGGGCACCGACGTTGCTACGATAGGCAAATGTATCATCGTCAGTTTATACAACCCAGGAAATAAACCTTTGATGTCATCCCACATTTCTAAAGCATCTGATTTTATAGGAGTTACAGGAGACGACATAAACATGTGAAATTCTGATTCTGCTTTTGTTTTATTTTTTATGTTGTTGTGTGTTAATTGTTTGTGGTAACTCCATATGTCACATTCGGATTCATTATTTTCATCCCTTTCAGATTCGTCAGAAGAATCAGTTAGTAAAACTGCTGCTTGCATATTAGTTAAGTAATTATTTATATAACTGATGACTTTATTCTTAGCAGTCTTATCTTTGAAATGAATGAGTTTGAAGCGTGGATCTAGAGCGGTTTCGATAGCCAGAGAAGAGCAATGTTCTAGTTTATCAAAGCGTTTTGATACATCTTTTTCAATTTCTGCTTTTAATGAAACCGTGCTTTCAAATGTTGGTGAGAATTTTTCTAACATGCCCCGCAGACAGCTAACAAGTGGAAGAAATTTCTTTAATTAATCTTTCAAAGGGCTGTAAAAGTTGTACCATTTCGCGCAGACAGCCCACTTCATTAGAAGTTATCATTGTTGGAGCATCAGAACGGCATAACAATATTGCACCGATCGTTGAAATTAGCTCCATAAAACGTTCCAACATATAATACGTTGAATTCCACCGAGTGCGAACGTCATGTATCAGCTTTTTTGTCTGGCCTTCCATCTTGCCAGCCTATCTTTACCTTTTCCGAAATTCGTCCCTGGCAATGTCCCTGGCATTGACACTACGTTTTATGAATTTTACAATCTCGCGCACTTTGCTGACGATCATTGATGCAGTTTTAGCTTTATCCAATGAGTTTGTGACAACTATATTCAATGTGTGGGCGAAGCACGGTATTATTTTTTTTTTCCACCAAACATGTCTCTATTTACCTTCATAACCGTGCTGTCATTGTCAGTAACTACAGCAGTAACTGCATCGGTAGTAATATTCCATTCGTCGAAGATATCTGAAAGTCTGTTTTGTATGTACTCTGCTGTATGTCTTTCGAACAACTCAAAGACTCCCAAAGTTCCACTCATAAGTTTGGATTTTTCTAACAAATGGATGGTGACTCCAACAAAGGACTTGTTCTGCATCGTCTCTGTCCATATGTCATATGTAATACAGTAATGTTCTGCTACTTTTAAGTATTTTTTAAAAATTTCTGCCATAGCCTCATATTTTTCATCTATACGTTTTTTTAACGTCTCTCTAGAAGGAATTTTGTACAAGGGTACCAGTTGCTTTATTAACTGTTTAATTCCGTTTCCTCCCACAATTGAAAATGGTTTATGGTCCATAATAATGAAATTCACTATTGCTTCAGTTATTTTTTTATATTTGTTACCTTCAACATTTGTTATATGTACTTTTAATATTACTGAACAATTCCTTGATATTTTGTTGAGCGTTTTGTTGAGTATCAGTTGAGTTAAGTAGAGTATCCTTGATCTTAACTTTGGAACTGCAACCAGATTAGCTAGCTTGTTTCTTAGAAATATCCTTAGAATAATCAACATCCATTCCATCAATAACAGGTTGATGATTTTGAACCTCCTTGTTTGTCTCGTCACTGTAATTTGTTTTTTTTTTTACTGGCTCCTCTGCTATTAACTCTTGAACAACATCTACGTGTAATTTCTCCAGGTGACCCCGAAGATTAGTGGTATTTCCTGATGTTTTCAGGCATTTATTGCAATATTTGCAAATTGCTTCTCTGTCATTATCATTTTTTTTTAAATAATTCCATATTTTACTTTTTTTTCTATTAGGTGGCATTTTATCTGAAAAAAGAGTAATGGTAATGTGGGTGATAAGGGTTAAGAATAAATTTATCACTCACGTTTTGTTATAGGAGAAAATATATTTGAATCGGTCATTTCAAAAACCGCATAAGTCACACAATTAGAATTTTTCAGGAATCAATAAAAACTGAATTATTTACAGATAAACGAGTTTTAAATGACTTTTTTGAGCTCAGTATAGTGTTACTTGAAGAGGAAGGAATGTATTGACTGACGTGATTTATACCCAGAATACGCATCTCCCTTTAAGGAAGCTTTTACAGCAAAAAAAGTAAGTTACAAAAAATGTGACTTATGTGGTTTTTGAAATGACCGATTCATTTACAATAATTATAAACACTAAATAACAACGAATTCGCGAAGCTTCAACTTACTATAACTTGTTGGCCTGACTGTAGCTCGAGTTAACTGGGTAAACTTATAGACTGAACTGTTCCGGTGAACTTCGACTGAAGTGAAGTGATCGACTTGACGTGTGAATGATCGACTTGACGGTGAATCATCGACTGACTTGTTTTCATCATGTGTCCTTTGCTTTTTGACGGTCGTGAGCCTTCCGCTCAGCTGTTCCGTCGTCTTGTTGTTTGTTTCTGTGTTTTTTTTTTTTTGTGTCGGTTTGCTTGTTTGTTTGTCGTTTTGTTTGTTCTTCTGTTTCACTCATAAATGTTTTTTTTTTTTTTGGTTCTGTTGTTTTTTTTTGGTTCTGTTTTTTTTTGTTCTGTTTTTTTTTCTTTTTTTTTTTTTTTCTTCTTCTTCTTCTCGTTGTTGGTCCTTGGTTTGTCCTGGTGTTGGTTCCTGGTTCGCACTCCTGGCGGTTCCTGGTTCGTCCTTCGTTCTCGTGGTGGTTCCTTGCTCGTCCTCGTGGTGGGTGCTGTGTCTCTCTGGTTTGTTCGTGTTGTTCCTGCCTGTTTTGTTCCTGGGTGCTCCGCTAGCTTCGGGGATGTGGGCTTTCCTGTGAAAAAGAAAGATCAGTGATTACCTATGTTGTTGAGGTTTTGGATGTTTCCATTTCACGTTGATGTTGTAGTTTGCTGCGTTGTTGATTGTTGGTTTCCATTCTTTGGATTATGGACTTGTAGATTTGTAGTTTGTTCCTTATGTTCAGCTTCCTTTTCCTGTTTAAGAGCGGGTAGAGGTAGCCTTTAATTTGTTTTGCTTTTTTCGCTGTCTGATCGATGTGTTCTGAAAATGTAAGAGCTTTGTCTAGGATTACGCCTAGATATTTGATTCGGTTTTCCCATTTTATGTCTGTGTTGTTGATTCTCAAGCAGCTACTGGGTTCGTGCTTAAATTTTTTCTTCGTGAAGATAATTGCCTGTGTTTTTTCTACGTTTAGTTTGATCCTCCAGGTATTACACCAGTCGTTAATCCTGTCCAGGTGATTTTGGAGCCGTTTTGTTATGGCCTCGGTCGAGTATCCTCTTGTGAAAATTGCTGTGTCGTCTGCGTATAGTGCAATTTCTGTGTCGTTTAGTTTTAGGATGTCTGCGGTGTAGATGCTGTAAAGAAGGGGGCCCAGGACAGATCCTTGTGGGACACCGGCTGTCATTGTCTGAGTTGTGGAGATGCTGTCGTTTATTTTGACTTGGAATGTTCTGTTACAGATAAAGGACGTCACTAGTCTGATCATTGGTGTTGGGATTTTAAATTGGTGCAGTTTGTATATTAAACCTAGAGATGGCTCCCGTGGCTAACCCTTTGTTGAAAGCGTCGATTATTGCTTCGGTTATTCTTGTCGTCTGATAGGTGGTAGAGTGCTCTGTTCTGAAGCCGTATTGTTCGTCGGGTAGAATACGTTTGTCTTCAGTTATTTCTGTCAGTCTTTTGTGTATTGCTTTTTCTGTGATTTTACTGAGACCTGTCAGCAGACTTATTGGTCTGTAACTGGAGGTGAGGTTTCGGGGTTTGTTCGGTTTCGGGATTAGAATCGTTGTTGCGTGTTACCATTGGGTCGGAAACACTCCAAGTTTCAGTGCGGCGTTTATGATTTGTGTTATTCTGTTTATTGCGTTCGGTGTTAGGTTTTTTAGCGCGACGATGTTGATGTTATCGCAGCCTGGTGCTTTCTTGGTTTTTAGGTTTTTAATTATACCTTTTATTTCTTCCGGTGTTGTTTCCTCTATTTCCGTGTTTTCTACGCTACTATTTAGTACTCTCAGTACGGTTTCGCGTATTTCTTGCCTTTTGCGGAGTGGGTGTGTGTCGGCGTTCGGTTTAAACTGCTGTGCAAGCGACTTTGCGAATTCCTCCGTTTTCTCCTCGTCCGTGCTTGCTACAGTGTCGTTTGTTGTTTTCAGTGGGGGAATTGTTCTCCTCTCCTTGTTTCTAAGATTCTTGGCTAATTTCCACGGTTCCTCTATTGTTTCGTTGATGCGTTCTAGTTTGTCTTCCCATTCGGCGTTGTGCTGTTCGCGCAGTGCCCATTTCAGTTGGTTTGTCAGTCTGTTTAAGACGTTCTTGTCCGTCGGTGCCAGCGTCCGTTGGAATACCTTGTTAGCTTTGCGCTTTTCTTTTAGTAGATTCCTGATTTCCTGTGGGAGGGTTGTTGTCGTGTTGGCTGTCCGTTTCCTTGTGGCGGCCTCGAGTGCTGCTTTTATTTCGTTTTCTATCGTCCGTGCTGCTTCTTCTAGGCACGGGGGGCTTGTAATTTCTGTACAAGTGACTTTCGTCAGATTTTCTTTGAATTTATTCCAATTTATGGTAATTTTCTCGATTGTTTTCCTGGCCGTTTTCGCTTGGAGATTTATGTGCACTGGGTTGTGATCTGAGCTCAAGTCTGTGATACAGACTATTTCCACGTTTGCTGTGACGTTTTTCATGACGGCTATATCCAAAATATCCGGCATTCGCTGAACTCCTAGAAAGTGTGTCGGTTCGCTCGGTGCAATTACTTGTAGCTTCCGGTTTTCCGTGTACCTTAGTAATTGTCCGCCCTTTGTGTTTGTCACTCTGCAATTCCATTGCGAGTTCTTTGCGTTGTAGTCTCCTGCGGCTATGGTACCTATATTTCTGTCGAATATTTTGTCCAGGTCGTCGGCGTTTATTTGTTTCTGTGGCGGCGAGTACAGTGCGTAGAGGGCTATGGGTCCATCGGTTATCTGTACTTCTACTCCTACCGTTTCCGTAGTTGTTTCTACTTCCAGCAGTTCGTGGTGTTTTATGTTTCTTTTGATGACGATGGCGACTCCACCTCCGGCTTTCTCGCTTCTGTCTTTTCTATAGACTTGGTAGTTTGCTATGTTCAGTTGGTTGCAACGTCTGAGGTGCGTCTCGTTGATCAGGGCCACGTCGACGCTGTGTTCGTTTAGGTGTGCTACCAGTTCCTGTTTCTTGTTTTGTATTCCGTTTGCGTTCCAGAATATAAGTTTCAGATTGTCTCTAGTTCTTCTAGTGGTCATTGTTGAGTGTGAGCATGATGGTTGTGATTCTTCGGGTGAACTTTTCTGTGTCCTCTTTGCTGTGTCCCATTTCGGCAAAATCGAGCATCATTTCCGTCAGTTCTGCTCTGATTATTTCGTTGCTATTCCTTTTGTTTCGGCTGGTTGAAGGTTTTGTCTCCGGGTTGGGGTTGTTGCTTCTTCTTATCGGTTTCGGTATTTGGCTCGTTGTCGGTGTTTGGGCTGTTTGTCTCTGTGTTTGGGCTGTTTGTCTCGGTGTTTGGGTTGTTTGTCTCGGTGGGGGTCTCGTTTCCTGCTGTCTTTGTTCCGTTTGTCTGGCTATTTCCGGTCTCGCCGGGCAGTTTCTCCATATAGAGGTGTGTTCGCCTCCGCAGTTTGCGCATTTCGGCGGCAGTGTTAGCGGTTTCTCACACAGGTGCGTGCTGTGGTTCTGTCCGCATTTCATGCATCTGTATTCGGCGTTGCAGTGCCTCTGCACGTGGCCGAACAGCTGGCATCGGTGACATTGTACTGTTTCTCCTCGTGTTTCCAGCGGTTCCATTTTCACGTTCAGTCCGCAGAATCGATCCATTTGGTAGATGGATTTGTATTCCTTCCCAATTTCTACCAGGACCATTTGGATTGGCGTGGCTTCTCTCCCTTTCATCCTGGTCACTTTTATGGCCGGGTATCCGTTGTCGTTGAGGTTCTCATTGATTTGCTCCTCCGTCAGGCCGCAGGGAACTCCCTTCACTACGACCTTCAGGTTCCTTTCCGTGCTCAGTTGGCGCGTGTGAAATTCGTAATTGTCCTCTTTCATTAGTTTGTACATGTTTCGGTAGTCCGTGATTGTTTGGGGCTGGATTCTTATCCCGTCCCTGGTCGATGTTGCCCTGGTGTAGTTTATTTTGTTCCTGTTGAGCTTCTTCGAAAGCCCTGCCCATTTGTCCTTGTTTCGTAGAACTATTTGTGTTTTGTTGTTGGTGTTTTCGGTGGGGGTTTCGGTCTCAGTGACTTCGTCATCGTCGTCGTCACTGTCCCTTGTGTTTAAGCATGCATAGCTATTCATACTCACCTGCGGTCCTCGCAGGCTTGACGTGGTTGGGCTCGCAAGCTTTGCGGTTTTCTTTGGAAACCGGAAGGTTTCCTCGTGCTCCGGGTCAGTTTTGCGCTTGGGGGCGGCCTCGGTGGTGCTGTCCGTGTCCATCGGTTGGGTTTTCCTCCTCGGGGCGGCTTCGGTGGCTCTCCTCGGGGCGGCTTCAGTGGATCTCTTCGGTCCGGCATCATTGCTCCTCTCGGCGGCGGTCGTTCTGGTCGCGGCGGTGTCCTGGGATTGTTCGGTGGCGGTGGTCTTCATCCTTTTCGCTATTTGGTTGAATAGCTTCTTCAGGCCGTCGTCGCTGATGGAGTCCAGGAAGTCGTAGTCCTTGATTTCCATGGAGGCGGCGGTTCCGTTGGCGCTGGTTTGCATGATTGGGTTCATGATTTCTCGGTTGGGTTTTTTTTAATTATTTTGTCAAATAATTGCTAAGTTTAACGTCTGCTTCGTTTGAAGTTCCGTTAAGCTGATGACTTGTTTTTCGTGGGTGCGCGTATTTATATGTCCCTTCAGGTATCTGGACCCGTTTTATTAGGGATTGTTTTCTTCTTTACTTTCGTAAACTAATCTTTCTTCATAAACGTATCGTTCGAAGATTGTAATAATAATCCTACCATAAAACACATATATTCAATTTTTTAGAAATTGTTCGAAGAAATAACAATCCTACCATAAAACACAAATATTAAATCTTTTAGAAATCACTGTAATGACCCTGTCATCAAATATTCAACGAAATATTTATGAAAATCGTTCGGGTGATTACAGTATTAACCCTATAATAAAACAGACAAAAAATTTCTAAAAATTGTTCGGGGATTATAGCAACGCCCTTATCGTAAAAGTAATTTCTAATTTTTAAGAAAATATCGTTCATAAAACATCGTTCATAGAAGAATCGATGTATCGTCGATGTTAGGAGTTCTAACATCGATGTTAAAACATCGATGTTTATGAACGATACATCGATGTTTTAAAACATCGATGTATCGTTTGCATCCCTATCTGGGAATCATAACAATTTGTTTCCATGCCTTATACTCGTAAGTATTGTGGAAAAAATCGGCGCTTATTAAATTTCAATTTTACTATGGAAAAAAAACAACTTTTTTTTAATATCTCAATAGCTCAAATTTGACTGAATTATTTTTATTTGGTAGCAACGATCCACGATATAGGAAGAGAACAATATAGGAAGAGAAAACTCCGCGGGGGCATATTTCATATGAATATTCGGCTAAACCCTTTGAATGAAAGTGAAAAAACACAAGTATTCTCGATATTTGCAACAAAACTCGACTTTCACACAGCAGCGTTATACAATGCATTTAATCAAATACAAAATAAACAATAGTATCACAACAAATTTTACTCAGTTTCCTTTTAATGCTTACAATTACAATCCGTAACAAACATTCCAAACCAATTTTATTTAATGAAACATTTTCCACAAATAAACTATTTAAAAAAACTAAAATAAAAAACCCTGTAAACAATTTAAATAGTTGTTAGTTTTACGGACAGATGGTGAGTCTGTCGCATAAACATTTGGGCTACCCCCACCACAGGAAAGTAACTTAGTGATCTGTATTGCCAGCAAACTTCCTTTTTCTGTCAGCACACGCTAGTTAATAGATGTTGTAAACATGAAGGTATGTAGAAAAACTATGAATTTTAGTGAAATTATCTAAAAATATGTTCTAATATCGTTGTGGATAAAACAAGTGAAACCTTGGAAACGTATTAACGCAGAAATATTGTGTTTGTGGCGTGAGATGATGGAAATAATTTCGGATATAACCGACGTTGTAACCAAAATGCATTTTGGACATGTTTTAAACCTTGCAGAGTATTTTCACAAGTAACGTGTAATTCCTAGTTTTCTACTCATTATATTGTTGGAAATGATCGTTGGAAATATTCTATTTGCAATTAACACCGAAACTATCAATTGGCCAGTGTTAATATAAATAATAATAACATTTGTAGGTTAACTTTATATCCATTACAAAACTCTTTCCAAAATCATTTTTTAATAATAAATTGTGTACATTTAAAAAATCGTCCATGATGTTTTCTATAAATTAATTAATTACCTGAGTTTTTACAGAAATAGATATTATAATACGTTTTAACTTGACTTAGTTTTATTTCTAAATGAAAGTTACTTATGGGTGGCTAAATGATTTCAAATTCCATTACGAAATTTCCTTTGAAACTTAAATTTACTTTTAAAAATCTGTTTCCAATGTAACATATTCTTATAAACATCTACATGATATTAAACAAAAATGTTACGAGATTAAGACTTTTGTGAAACTGATAAATTTAAATATATTGTGGCTCCTCTAAACAAATATGTTTAATACTTTATCCAAAGTTATGTTTATTGTTTACATTTCATTAGTTTGGTGGTTCTCAAACTTTTTTTGCCGGGGCACCCTTATTGAGCAAAAAAATCTTGTGGCACCCTTGTCGGGCTACAAAAATTTCGCGGCACAGCTACCCTAAAAACAGTTTGAAAACTTATGAAGTTAAATACAAAACAATATAAATTTAATGCTCAATTAATTGTCTTTAATGGAATGAATGAAATTCTTTGAATGATTCTTTAAGTTTTCGTAAAGTTTGGTTAATTTCACCCTCAAATCAGTTGATACAGAGAATTTGTACCTGTTTTTAATGGTAGTGTATGTTGAAAATACAACATTGAAAGTAGTGACAGTTTCATTTAGTTTTTCAAAGATGTCGGAAAGGTATCCAAATTTAAGCAGCCAATCGACATCAGTGAATTGTTGGATAAAAGGCTTTTCTGTAAATGTTAGTACTAGTGCATATTTTAGTTCAAATAGTCTAAAATAAGAGGTGGAAGTGATTCATACCCGGATCTTCAGCGGTAAGTTTTAAAAGACATGTTTGAAGCGGGTGGCTCTTAACTTGATTAATTATCTTCACATCACCAACCAATACGTGTTTTAAATCTTGCGGCATCCTTCTACTTGCCAGAGAATGTTTATGGCGAACACAGTGGCTGCTGTCTGGTGGCATTGTGTGCCACTTGCTTCATTCTAGAAACGGCCCCCTTTACTTTTCCAACCATTGCAGCTGATCCATCGCTGCAAATATCAACACACTTGTTCCATTTCAAATAATTTTTCTGTATATATTTGTCGATAACGGTACTTACGTATTAACGCCACCACCGCTACATTTAAATGGCGCAATCTACACCTAAAATTTTATGATGAATCATAAAATAAAACATTTTATTCAAAATTAACATTTTAACAATTTTTTAACAATTAACATTTTTTAAACTCAAAATACTTTATTTTTTAACCCCGGTTAGATTAGGTTGCCCACCGCGAAGTGGACAGATAAATCAAGACATACGCGCGGCAGCGCGAACTCTCGATCCAATATATAGCGGTGGTGGCGTTAATACGTAGGTACCTCGATAACTTTGATCATTTCCTCGCCAGCGGTGTCAGTTTCAAGCAATTCACACAACAAAAGTTCTTCTGCTATTTGCATATCTAATGGACAC
The DNA here is from genome assembly GCA_944588485.1 of Phosphuga atrata. Lineage (NCBI taxonomy): Eukaryota > Metazoa > Arthropoda > Insecta > Coleoptera > Silphidae > Phosphuga > Phosphuga atrata. The sequence goes on from OX155907.1 coordinate 8,269,904, forward strand.
CTTACAAACATAAGAAAAACAGCAAGTCTACAACGTTGGTACTTTCATCAAGTTGTGAACTAAAAAAAATACAAATTTTCAACCTTCTCGTAAGCTCGTTCTCCACAGTCTCTGAAATTGTGTAAATTCGTTTACTTTTATGCTGTTTGACAGCTGCACAGTATCAATCTTCTTGGCCATGTCTGGACCTAAAATGCAACTATCAACATCCCTCGTGCAAGGTTTAATCAGTGTCTCGGCATTAGTATGGGGCTTATTTTGCTATGTATGAACTGACAATAATTGAAGCTTCAGTTGCATTTTCATTTTTAAAAATTCTCTCCAGCATGGATGACCCTGCCTGAAGAGATAAAGTGTGGCTTGAGTTTTCTTCACCGTTATCTACTAAATTAGATTGATTGCATTCCAGATGCCTTTATAATTTTGATGGAACCAAACGGGTGTTTGGTTTAAAAACAATTTCATGACAGATAACGCATTGCCTTTCTGGTGCTTATTCGTTCCCAACAGAAACAAAACCAAACAATGTGAAGTAGCTAGGATCATATTTCCTTATTTTGCTCGGATTATCTTTTGGTCGCGAGTTTCGTTTTCGCGAATTGAGGCAGACGAACTTGAATGATTTAGACTCCAGGTGTCTGCTGGGATATTTCGCCTCCCCCAACTATGCTGGTTGTCATTAAATCAGTCGCTTCAGAAGCTTCAGTGAGTTCATCAGCTTTCCGTTTTAGAGACCCAGATATTAGCCAATTGTCCATAATTTAGCAATAAAAGTAGAAACTTAAATTTGTTTACCTCCTCATGCAATTTTCTTTTGACATTTTTAGGGTTCCGTACCAAAAACGGAACCCTTATAGGATCACTTTGTTGGCCGTCTGTCTGTCTGTCCGTCCGTCCGTCTGTCTGTCTGTCTGTCTGTCAAGACCATTTTTCTCAGGAACGCGTAGAGGTAACAAGTTGAAATTTGTATCAAATACTCGGGTCTGCGGTCTCTTTCAGCTGTGAAAAATGTGAAAATGAAAAATCAAACTTTTAAGTCAACGCAATCAAAAGATATAACCGTTTATGTCGCATATTTTGCGATTTCACAAGGGAATCAAAACCTATACGGTACTTCCCGTTGACCTAGAATCATGAAATTTGGCAAGAAGCGGTGTCTTACAGCACATGTAAAGGGAAAAAAATCTGAAAACAGTAAATATGTAGTTTAATTACAAGAAAAATGCGAATTTACTATTAGAAACTTATGAAAATACACTAATGTGTTGCGTGGTATTGTCAGGCACCAGAAGCATATGGGTTGCATACAGTTAGGTCCTCCTAAAGATACCTTACTTATAAGTTCGTACGGAACCCTCGGTGCGCGAGTCACAACTCGCACTTGGCCGGTTTTTTTACATTTCTTGATTACTGTTGCGGCACCCCAGGTATACGTTCGCGGCACCCACTTTGAGAACCACTGCGTTGGTTAATCATTAAATGCACTCCATGTTCAAAATAATCTTCAAACCATGGCTTATATGATATATTTAAGTTCTTGTTTATTCATTTTCGTATGCAGGGCTGTCTTTATTAACCTATTGGAGGTCCTAGGCACATGCAGACTGTGAAAATGAACTATTTTGTTAGAATAGACCAGGGGTCGGCAACCGGTTTTAAGTAAAGAGACATTTTCCTCAAAAAATTAACAAACAAGTCTTGTGTAAGAGTTGCAGGGATAGTACTATCAATAAACACAGTAGTAGATCAATTGTATTATACAATTTTTGTATATTTAATGATATTTTTGTGATGATGAATGATTTATTATTTTATATATTTATTTTCACATATTGTAAACAAATAAAAAATAATCAAGGCAAATAATTTTGAGAGCCCAATTGGTGAGATTCTTATGCGTGAACAACTTTCAAGCCTAATGTCATTGAGTTGCTGAGCCCTCATTTTATATTCAGAATATTCATGTTAATAATCCGCTCACAATCTTATATGAACCCGCAAATTGATAAGATTTCAAATGCCACTGGCTTTCATTAATAGTAACTTTCAAACTGTTCCAAATATAATTTCATCTTTCAAGAAAGAAAAGTGATTATTATTTCTAAAAGTGCTCGCAACTTGAGATTGTAACCAATCAACGGGCTTCGAGTTTAACAATGGTTTCACACCAAGTATTCGAAGTCCTTTGATAACGAAAATGTGTCAATATGTTCGATACATTGACTGAGTTATTGAAAAACATTTTCGGAATGATTTAATGCTTTACAATGATTTTAAGTACCAAGTATATTATTACTTTTTTAATCTTGACAGGAAATGTTAACATACACCAAAGCAGCATCTCTTGATGCATAATGAAATGTGAAAATTTCTATCTAAAAACGGGACCATACATTTATTTTTTTTAATCCCCATTTTAATAAATGAAAGTTTGATTTGTTTCAATAAACTTAAAATATATGTTATGGACCAGCTGAAGAGCCACACAACTTAAGTAAAAGAGCCGCATGCGGCTCGCGAGCCGCGGGTTGCCAACCCCTGGAATATACAAAGAAAGTAGATAAGCAAAGTTCTAGATTTACTTTTATTTCTTTACTTCGTCTTCGTTTTAGGCATTTTTTGCCTGTTCTATTTCGATAACATTCAGAAGTTGTCTTTCCATCTCTTGCTGGGGCGTCCAATACTTCTCCTCCCTTGGAGTTGGCTGTCTCGTGCTATCCTTAGACCGCGTTCCGAATTGCGCTCACAGTGCTTACGTTGTACAAAGTGTTAAGGTATGGTCCGATTTCTGTCGAAGTAACAATTATTCGGACCACAGTGCTGACCGTCCGATCCGTGAGCACCGTGAACGTCTGAGCATGATGTCATAACGTTTGCAGCGCAAATGGTGTGCGTATTAGCATTGGTATGCTATGAACGCTGTGATCGCAATTCGGACCGCGGCCTTACTAATCTTTCATTCTCCATTCTTGACACGTGGCTTTCCCATTCCTGTCGTCTGGCGTTTACCCATTCCGTTATTGGTTGTATTTTACATGTTTCTCGTATGTTGTCGTTAGGTATTCTGTCTCGCCTTGTCTTTCCTATTATTTTTCTTAGTATTGCCATCTCTGCCACTTGCATCCGCTGTTTAGTTTTTGCAGTTTCTGCCGTAGTTTCCATGGCGTGTGTCATGATAGGCCTTACCGCCCCTTTGTATAATCGTGTCTTCGTTTCCAATCTTAAATGTTTATTTTTTCATATCGTATTGTTTAGGCAGCTTCCTATTCTTTCCTTGTTTGTTCCCCTACTTCTTTATCTTTCTAATCTGTCTGTCTATCTGTCTAAGTTTCCATTGCTTGTCATTTTCACTCCTAAACACTTTATCTCCATTATTTGTTTCATTGGGTTGTTCTCTACCATTAGTTTACACCTTAGCGGTTCTTTCTCTGCTGTCATCGATTTGTTTTTTTCGATAGAGATTTCCATATTGTATTTCTTACAATATGTTTGATTGAAGTGATAGAGTTATCTCTGTAATCCATCTTCATCTTCCGCAACTAATACAGCATCGTCTCCATAACATATAATATTTACTTTGTTTTGTCCGATTCTGTATACTCGCATCGGTTTGATTTTCATTATTTTCTCGTCCATAATAATATTGAATAATAGCGGGCTCAGAGAGTAAACAATGGCACGGAGCCTTGCACCTGGGAACTCCTTAGCTGTAGTGAAGGCGACCTGTCTAGGGGTGACAACCCCGAATAATAAGCCTCCCAAGCTAACAACTTGTATTATCTAGTAGTAGTACTAGTAGTATCTTGGACAGTGGCTCGCCACTCTCCCATGAAGAATATTCTTCAACTGAGCATGAAGGAAAATCTCGCTAAATGCACTACCCCAGGTGGTAACCAATCCACCGTCACCTATGGTGACGTTAGCGGACCTTCGGATTCTGGGGAGTTCGCACCAACATGCTTTAAGGATGAGTCGGAGCATCCTAAAATCACCGGACGTAAACTCAGACCAAGACGGCAAAGCTTCTTCGCAACATTTAATGCCAACTCACTGCTAAAAGTGGGTAAACTGAAACATTTGACTGATTCACTAACACGACACAACATAATACTGACAGCAGTACAGGAAACCAGATTTACGGACGAACATGCCTTCGAGTCCCAAGGCTACAGAATCCTCAAAGGAAAAGTGGGTCAGCGGGTAGTGAAGAACGTACCCCACTTAGGTACAGGATTTATAATCAGTCACAGGATACTGGATTCAGTCACCGACTTTACCTCCCCGAGTAGCCGTGTATCCATACTCTCTCTCAAATGCTCAAACAAGGGCTACAGTATAGTCAATGTACATGCCCCAATTAACCAGGACAACAGACGCAATCCAGACAGAACTGATAAATTCTGGGAAGACTTAGAAGATATTATCTCTAAACTTCCACAGAGGCACACCGGCATACTGCTTGGTGACTTCAATGCCCAATTGGGAAGAGAGAAAAAATACAGAAACATAGTGTGCAATTATCCGGGCATAAGCGAACCAACCGCAACGGAGAACGATTGGTGGATCTGTGTAGGACTTTTGGGTTGATCATGAAGTCTACAGCCTTCAAACACTTGCCAAGGAAGCAGAACACTTGGATTTCACCTAATTCCCACCTGGGTGAATTCCAGATAGATCATGTGGCCATTTCACGAAAATCTCAAAAGGAAATGCAAAACGTGAAGGTACTAAGAAGCGCCAATCTGGACTCGGACCACTACCTCTCAAAGATCAAAATAAGACTCCAGCCTAGAAACACTAGATTACACAGAACCTCCAAAATGGTAAGATTTGACGTAGAGCGACTGAAGAACAGTCGAGAAGTAAGTCAGAGACTGAACAACACAGACCTAAACAGCTGGGACCAACTGAAGGAGACTCTTGTCAAGGCGGCCAATGAACTCGCCCCTCTCGCTAGAAGAAGGAAGCATCCGTGGTGGACTGAAGACTGTGACAATGCAATAGCCCAAAGACAGATAGCCTGGGTGAAGTGGAATTCTAAAAAGACCAAGAAAATTGGCATAAATTTTTGGAACAAATAAAGGTTACAGCCAAGATAATTCGAGGAACCAAACGAACCTTCACACAAAATCTACTAACCCAAATTGAAGAGAGCTTTGCTAAGAATAATTCCAGAGATTTCTTTGGAACCTTTAAGCAGGCACTCAGAGAATACGCTCCGCTCCGCTCCACAAGGCAAACTGGCTTATAACGACTTATAAGGACAACTGCCACCTTTTGGCTCCGTACCTTAAAAATCTACTCAACTGTGACCCACCCAGCAAAGACTATAAACAAACCACACCCAACCCGGACTCGCTTTCCCCCTTCATTGAAAGAAGTTGGCCAGATCATTCAACTTCTTAAGAATAATGGAGAGGACTCTATCGTTGCTGAACTGTGGAAAGGTGCTGGAAACAATGCCGTGCGCAAGCTAACCGAGATCATCCAGGACATCTGGGAAACAGAGAAATTACCACCAGATTGGAAATCTGCTCTGATCCATCCGCTTCACAAAAAGGGAGATTTTACTGATCTAAACAACTACCGTGGAATTTCTCTCGTCCCGGTAACAAGTTTCTCTCGAAGGCGTTACAAACAAGGGCAGAAACCCGATGCTGTGTTGAACAGATCCTCAATCTTAAAACCGTACTTGAATACTCCAAGATCAGAAACCGCAAGGTGGTCGTCACCTTTGTTGATTTTAGGAAGGCCTACGATTCCATCGATAGAGAAACGCTTAACAAAGTACTCCAGGAACTAGCACTAACAACAAAACCCGCAGACTAATCCTAGAAACTTTGACCAACACCCATTCCAAGGTTATATTTAGAGGCGAGATTTCAGAAAGCTTCGAAATAAAAACTGGAGTTAGACAAGAAGATGGACCCACTTCTCTTCAACTGTGTCCTTGAAAAGGTTATGAGAGAATGGCGCAAGGAACTGAACAAGTTGGGTGCTCAGAGTGGTATCTACCTGGGACGTAAGAACGATGGACTGGTTGTAGATTGTCTGGCCTTTGCAGATGACCTGGCACTGTTTGCTGAATCTCTTGAGATGGCAACAATGCAGGTAAACTGCCTCAGAAAACAGGCTGCCAAAGTGGGTCTGCAAGTGTTGCTGGAGAAAGATTGCCTCCAAACCGACTAACAAACCGTCTGTTCACCGTTTGGCAAAACAAGAAGCTTCGTACCACTTGGTTGACAGAAACCGAGAAGGATATTAAAGAACTGGGAATAACAGATCTCAAAAACAGACAATCTGTGAGACGCACCCTGAAGGAAGTTCGTGGATTTCAGGAATAACCTCGAAGGAAAGGTACCCCCTGGACAGAAGAGAGAAAGGAGTTACACCGGAAGAAGATGCGACAATACTGGGCAAAGGTCAAAGCCCAACAGTTGAACAAGCGTGGTCCAAAGTAGGCCTAATTGAAAGAAGAAGAAGCGGGCTCAGAGAGAACCTTGTCTGATTCGCTTTTCTGCTACTATTGGTTCGGAAAAACCCTCTGGGCTTCTTATTTTTATTCTGTTGTCTTTGTATGTATTTCTAATCAGTCTTATTATTGGTGATGGTACTTCTCTATTAGTCGCTATTTTTATAATATCATTTAATTGTACTCTATCAAAGGCTTTCGTTAAGTCTATATAGCACAGGAACGCTGGTCTGTTTTATTCTAAAGATTTTTGTATTAGGTGTCGTAGTACAAATATTCCGTCGGTACAAGATCTTTCGCTTCTGAATCTTTGTAATGCATCTTCTAATGTGATTCCAATGTTTTTGTATAAGTATTCCGGTTGTTAGTTTTAGTGTTGTATTGAGCAAATTGATCCCTCTGTAATTTTCCGGAAGTTTTTTTGTCGCCTTTCTTGAATATAGGTATCAATATATTTGTTCTCCACTCTATTGGTATTCTTTGCGTTCTCATTATCTTTTGTTGGAGTTTTGTCAGCTCATTAATTAGCTTTTTACCTCTGTACTTTAATAACTCGTTGGTAATTCCATCATCACCAGGGGATGTTAAAAAATATTAGCGTCTTTAATGCATGCTGCACCTCTTTTGATGTTATTTCTATGTCGTTCAGTTCAATTTCTTCTTCTTGCCTTTGTTCTTCAATGTGGTTTTCAGCGGCAAATAGTTGGGTAAAGTATCTTGTCCATTCTGCAATCCCTATTGTGTTTCTATGTATTCCTTTGTTTCCGTTTTCTGGTTCAGTATCAGCTTCCTTATCTGTTTTTGTACCCCACAGAAATCTCTTTCCATGTTACTTGAATATGTTTCCTATTAATCCCGTTTTATTTTTCTTATACTGTTGTTCACCTGGTTTTCTGGTTGTCTTATATTCTTCGTATGCTCGTTGCGTTGGTGATTGCCTGTATGGTATGTAGGATGATCTTTTTTGTTGTGATATGGTTTTTATTTCCCCACAGAACCATGGCGTTTATTTATTTACAGTCACATTAAATGAATAGATAATATAATATAATGCATAAAAGTTACTCTTTTAGCATTCACAGGTTAGTTAGTGCTTCAAACTTATGTTTATAGAAGAGGTACCTTTCTTGATTTGAGGTGGACAAAATCGTTAATCACTTCTTGAAAATTTATGTTTTTGAGCATATCACAATCTAGTGATACACTGGTTAATTTTTCTTGAAGCATTGCACTTCTTAATTCAATTTTCATTTTTTTCAATTTGGAGAAGGAACATTCCTTACTGCAGTTAGTTACCATCATGCTTAAAAAGATTCTCAATCTGATTTCTACATTTGGAAATGTTTCTTCAATTTTGTTTTGCAAAACGTTTTCATCCTCCTCGTTGCATAGTCTGCATAATGGTTTGTCTTTAGTCTACCAGAAAACCATTTTTGCTCAATCAAATCAAATTAAATTATTGGCTTTTGCCTCTTTTAAATTATTACTGAATAACTCATATGATGATTCTTCTTTTAAAGTAATGGGTAAACTGTTGAAGATTTGGATTCCAATATGTGAGGGAGCTTTGGTACACTTTGTTAAGTTGGTAAATGGTGTTTGTATCATATTCTTGTTTCTAGTGTTATGTGAGTGTCGATCACTATTTTTTAGAAAATCTGCCATATTTTTAGAAATAAACCAAGCTAGTTCCCAGACGTAGATGGACTGGACTGTCAGAATGTGTAGTTCTTTGAAGTGTGGCTGACACGACTTTGATCTGGATATGCCCTTGATGGCCCTTCTTTTGTGCCTTAAATAAGACGTTTAAGTGCGGAGATGATCTGGGGCATCTCCACACTTAGATTATGATCGCATATGCAATGTTTGATTGAAATTCCGCGTGGCATATTAGTAGTCGCTACTACTAGTCGTAGTCTACTCGTAGTCGATGTTATTACGGATTATTCTTAACACAAAGGCTTTCTGGTCTTACTTTAGCGGCAATATGCCGTATATGGGCATTGCAGTGTAATTCCTCTTCCACAAATATTCCTAGAAATTTTAAAGTATTTCTTCGTTCTATCTGTGTATCATGTATTTTTGTGTGTCATCTGCTTTGAAACTCTACGACTGGTGTGAAATATTGTGTAATAGGTTTCCTCTATATTTAGGTGTAAGTTGTTTGCAACGAATCACTTGTTGAGATCATTGAGAAGGTTGTTACCTGCTATTTGCGTTGTTTCTGTCGACTCCTCCGAAACTAGAAAACTTGCATCATCGGCATAAATTATACATTTGTCATCCTCTATATATCGTGGAAGATCTGCAATATATAAAGGAATTAGAAGAGGCGCAAGGACACATCCCTGTGGGGCACCCATTTCAATGTCAATAGTTGGAGATATGCTCTCCTCTATTCCTACATATTGCGATTGAGGATATTGTCCTCGTGAATAGGCCTTCAACAATTGTAATTTGGTTCCTTGACAGTTGCAGGATTTCAGCAGTTTTTAACTCTTGTAGCATTCGTTTAATGTGTTTTTGACCATTCATTTTGTCTCACTGTAGACAGTTGCTACCCATCTATAGATTTTGAATGATGTAGAGGAGGAAGGCCTATCAAACTAATGATTTTTCTTTAAAACTGTACTTTGTATACCATTACATTGTATTTTATATATGTATTTAAATTTATCTAAACTTGCTGAAAACGGAAAGCCTGATTTTCGGGCGAGAGTAGAATAGCATTGCGCATGCAGAAGCTTATAGAAAAAAACCTTGATAACATACACTTGATATTATAAACTAGCAAAAATTACGTACAAGTTGCAAGTAATTTAACTTACAACATTCATTAAGACAACGTTTTCCATTGCAATGCAGTATTGGTATTGTAATTTCTTCTCAATTTATTATCAACAATTCGATGTAATTGTTTTAATTAAAAGATATTTAAACGTATCCATTTTTTACAAGTTGTAATGTTATAGCAGAAGTTTAGTTGAAACAAACTTGATTGATAACATAATTTTGATATTATAAACTAGAAAAAATAACTTACAAGTTGCAAGTATTTTAACATACAACATTTATTAAGACAACACTTTTACACTTAACAAATATATTTGTAATGTCATTTCCTGGTCAATTTATGAACAATTCGATGTAATTGGTTAAATTGAAAGGTATTGCTAATTATCAACAACAAATAGAACATATTCAAAATATTTTAAAGCCAATGTATTCATTATTTTGTTTTATTATAGTTGAACGTGTCGTACCCGGCAACGGGATGTCAGAAGCTTTTCGAAGTGGTGGACGAACATAAGATCCGTATGTTCTATGAGAAACGTATGGGAGCAGAGGTTGAAGCTGACCCATTAGGTGACGAATGGAAGGGATACATTCTACGTATCGCTGGCGGTAACGACAAACAGGGTTTCCCCATGAAACAGGGTGTTCTCACCAACGTGCGTGTTCGCCTGTTGCTTTCAAAAGGACATTCTTGCTACAGACCACGCCGTACTGGTGAGCGCAAAAGGAAATCCGTGCGCGGATGCATCGTCGATGGAAATCTTAGTGTACTCGCTTTAGTTATCGTACGCAAAGGAGAAAAGGTAAATTAATTATTTTTTTCACAGATATTAATACACTCCCATTCATATATTTTTATTGATTTATAATATAATTTAAATCTAGTGTACTTTTTGAAACAAAATGTGTGTCGAAAATCATGTACTACAATTTTTTTATACGTGGTCTGTTATAAAAGTATCCGACCTTTAGCCGGTAAGAAAAAACTGGCATACCTGGAGCGTTGGAAACCCAATCACCCTCAAAGTAGTCTCCTTGGGACTCCACACAATTCTCCCAGCGGTGCCGCCATTGTTGGAAGCATTTTGAAAAAGCCTCTTTCGGAATCGACTTTAGCTCGGCTGTCATTGCAGCCATAATGTCCTCTCTTGTCTGAAATCGCGTTCCTTTCAATGGCCTCTTGACCTTGGGGAATTGCCAGAAGTCGCAGGGGGGCATATCAGCAGAGTAAGGAGCCTGTCGAACCAGAGGAGTTAACTGAGTGAACCAGTCTGGTTTTTCGCCAAAAAAATGTGAACCATGTGCTGGAGCATTGTCGTGATGGAGTCGCCAATTTCCTGATGACCACAACTCCAGTCGATTGCGCCGACGAGAGCACTACACACTACGTCACTCGAACACTGCCCGACAGCAACTGACGCTATCTACAGCCGGGAAAAAAATCAGGCATGCGCCCGAAGGTTCAAGGTCGGCTCCTGCAAGCGCGCTTGATTCATATCCATCAGGTTTTCAAAATAAAAAATAAGGTCGGATACTTTTCTAACAGTTCACGTATACGCTTATTATATATCCGCACATTGCTCCATTCACGCAAATAGGTCCAGGAAAGGTCATAGGTCCCCTGTATTAGGCCTAGGATTTTATGTGTCATGTTCTTCGCAGGCATCATTTTTGCTCTAATATTAACCCTTTCGCTACGGGGTGCTTTTCTACAAGTTGTGCCCTGTGTACGGGGTGCTGAGGGTAGTGCGGATTCGTCCGGTTCCCGTAGTTAGGTACTTACTCTTTGCGGATAAATACGGTTCCCGTAGTCTGTAGTAGTTTCAAATTCATTTATTTTATTTTACTCGTTTCATTTTATTTTCTTAATGGGTAACCAAAATAATACGTAATTCAGTTCTTAGTAGGCTTAGCATACGTCCGGAATTATAAATGAAACAAGGCTGGACAGTCCTGGTTTATGCGTTTTTCGAAGGGGCTGCAGTGAAATGATGCAAGCGGATTAATACGGTTCCCGTAGTTTGGGCCGAAAAAATTGATTACTCTGAAATCAAGTTTTTATGTGTCTATAACATTTTTAGTAGTGTATATGATAATTTTAATACAGTGGATAAGTTAATTTCGCATATTAAGTACAAAAAAAAAACGATTGCGTATTAATCGGGTTCCCATACACAGGGCACGAAAATAGGCTTTATCCGGTTCCCGTAGCGATAGGGTTAAGCTTGTGTCTTCTACAGTAAAATGCATTGCAATGGAATATTATATGGGAGGGAGACAGTTTCATCCTCCTCATAGCGTAATCTGCATAATGACCCGGTTTTAGATACCCATTTTTGCAAATGTTCTCATAGAGGGCAATTGTAACTCCTGTGAGTAGGCCTGCCACAATAGACCTTTTTACGGTTAGTTAAGCGCATGTGCATCCTCAAAGTTTGAAAGGCGGGAATATGAAATATTTAGTTATACGTCAAATAGTTCGGGCACTTTTTGACGTATAACATGGCGGAAATTGACATATTCGCATAAAAAAAATTTCAACTATGAAAGTCTATTGTAATCTGCTTCCTTGGCAGTTGCAGGATTTCCTCTAAATTTTCTAGCATTCGTTTGCTGTGTTTTTGACCATTCATTTTGTCCTATGGTTTTAGTAATGTAGGAATCCCGAACTAGTCCCGTGTGTCTCGGCACCCAAGCAAGTGTAACCTTTTTGATGGCAGTTTCATGTTGGAGCAGTTCCGTGTTGTTTTAGATTTAATTTCGTGGCACGCTGAAGCATTAATCTGCCCGACTGTCCGTGAAAATGCGGTAGTATATGTTTCTACTTTGGTAGTTTTTTCTTTAGATATAGTATCTTTAGATTTTTACGGGCATTATGGCGTGTATTTCCGCTTGCAATGATCGTGGCATGTGATCCCAGGGGCTCAGATAAACTATAACCCAAGGGTGATCCGTAAAATCCTGCGCCAGTTCCATCGTCCTTTTTGGAGTCGTCTGTATACCAGTCCACCCCTCGTTTACATGTGTTTGGCTTTTTGCCTTCCGTCCAACTTAGTTGTGTGTTGAAGGGATCAAATGATATCCATTTTGGGATTGAGTTTCCCTCAATATTGAGATTTGGCTCTGATAATACATTCATTATCGTGTGCCCTCACAACTCCAGAGCCTCCCATGTACCATCACATTTGCATCTCACGGCTTCCATCCTTGCCTCACACATGATAAAGATATCCAGCGGAGGAAGGCCTATCATGACCTCCAGAGTTGCAGTTGGGGCGGTATCTCAACGATCCCGTAATTGCTAAGCAGGCTAATCTTGGAACATTAGAGAGTTCCTTTATGGGTTTCCCTCAATATTGAGGTTAGGCTCTGATATTACATTCATTATCGTGTGGCCTCACCTCGCCAGAGCTTTCCATGTACATTTAGATCTAAAGGCTTCCATCTCTGCCTCACCTGTGATAAAGATATGCAGGGGAGGAAGGCCTATCATGACCTCCAGAGCTGCAGTTGGGGCGGTTCTCAACGATCCCGTAATTGCTAAAGCCGGCCAATCTTGGAACATTACAGAGTTCCTTTATGGGTTTCCCTCAATATTGAGGTTTGGCTCTGACATTACATTCATAATCGTGTGGCCACACCTCGCCTGAACCTTTCATGTAGATTTAGATCTAAACGCTTCCTCCATCTCTGCCTTGCCCATGATTAAGATATCCAAGGTAGGAAGGCCTATCATGACCTCCAGAGCTGCAGTTGGGGCGGTTCACAACGATCCCATAATTGCTAAGCGGGGCAATCTTGGAACATTATAGAGCACCTTTATGGCCTGTTTTTGACTCAGTTTGGTGAGCCATATGTCAGAATGGGTCTAACTAACATAATATACAACCAGTGTACCATACTTTGCATTGTTCTTTTGGTCATCATCAATGCACCTGTTATTAACTTTCTTGAGAAAATTGGGAGCCTTAACCCCTCAATTTTTCTTATTATTTTTGAATGGCACTAGAATGGATTCTAGGGGATTTACTTGAAGATTTGCATCATATCTCTACATAGTTCAGTGCATTTTATATGAGCTCTGCTATTATTTTGGATAATTTCCCTCTGATGAGGAAGGTGTTGCTACTCAAGAATTCATTATTCTAGATCCTTCAAGGTAGAAACTAAAACGAATTGATTATTCTAATTGTAATTTAGAATGCTGGATGATATAAGGGGTATTAATCACGTGATGTGTTTTAGCAACTTTTAAGCCCGTGATATCTCACTACAAACACCCACCAACCCCCACCCCCCATGTGATATTTCGTGATTCTTCACAAACCCCCTCCTTCCTCTCGAGCCTCATGTGATTAATGGACGATCCCTAATTCTAGATTTTGGTTGTTTTTCCGAGCGTAGCTGGCGGCATATTCTATGGCGTAGTTATATATATATTCATTTCTATGGCGTAGCTTTAGTGGTCACAGTGGTGTAATTGTGAACGCATTCGCTCGCTATACCTGAGCTCCGGGGTTCAATCCCCGGACAAACCGTGAAACTTCAAACGGAACTTCACGGAACCTCTCAAGTAGTGCCGTTTGGAACTGGCGATAAATTGCTAGCTCCCGCATATTAGTGTGACGATGCGTTCCACAAGTATGCGCGAGAGGTCGCCTACACTCTCGGCAGAGAGTACGACACGCATAAATAAGCTGTACAGATGAGTGGCCTTAAGAATTCAACCAATCACACCGGAACCGCAGATAGGATATCTCAGTGTGACTGTATTTAAGTTGGTACTTATTATTGTGGTTTTTTTGAGAGTTTCAGTCTCTCATTGTCTTCCTTGTTTGTTAGGTTGTCTTTAACCAGCCTTTCAATCAACTCTCACAACCAATTTTCTCTCTTATCCACCATATACAGCATAACTTTGCCTGGAGTGAATTCCATTCCATTCCTGGGTTCCATCCGCATCAGTCGAAGAACGTGTGAATCACGGAATCTATTTCGCCCCAGTAGACACACAGGTCATTAGCGGCAGCACGGATTTGGTGTAGATAGTCACGCATGCACCCGTGTCCTTTGAGGAATGGGGTAATATAGAAGTTTGGATCGCCTTGTTTCCTGTTGAGACAGGAATGTCCTTGTTTCCTGTTGAACAGAATTGATGTCTGGAATCATTAGCTTTGTTCAATGGCCCTTGTTAGACGCCCACCAATTTGTCTAACATTTTCTTACCTACTTCTTTCTTGCTGTAGTTTTGGATAGCCTGTTGCAGTCTTCCTCGTACAGCTCAGCTCTAATTAATAAGCTAATTAAAAAGAAATGAATTTCCTGGATTTCCACAATATCTCTTGGAAGCTGGAGTTTCTAAATAACTTCTAGAATTTCAACTTGTATATTACAGCAACATTTAGTTCTTTCTTTATAAGAAACTCAGAACATAATGGCCTTTTGGCCTTTAAAACTTTTATGTCAAACATATATCTATAGAACAGTCTATAATTATAAATCTTAATTATTAAATCTAAAAACCAACAGAATTCTAGTTCATCATGACAATCCCGTAAAATTTGATGATAGAGAATTCTAGATCATTCTGGAAGCATCAAGAAGCTATGAAGAATTTTGTTCTTCATGAGCCTAGAATTGGTTTTGATTTTTTTCTTCTCATCAACCAAAGTGCGTTCAGGGGGTTAGCCCTTAAAACACTGCAGCTCATTTTCATGCGGCCCATTGTTAAGCATGTGTATCTTACGTGCAATTGCTTTGCAATGGAAGATTATGTTGGAAGCAGTTCCTTCGTCCTCATAGTATAGTCTGCATAATGGTTCATCACTCCAGATACCCATTTTGTGCATATGTTCTTGTAGAGGGCAGTATCCTGTGGGTAGGCCTCCCGCAATTATAATTATAACAAAAATCGAACCCTTCTTGGACTGGACGATAACTGGGGATGAGAAGTAGTTTAATTGTGAAATCATTGCAAGGAAGAGATCATCATATTGTGTATCTGTTACCGAGAAAGACCGCAATTTGGGGAATGTCGACTTTCACCGGTGAATGTGAACACATACCAAATACGTAGGTGTTAGATCGAATATTTCATTACTTTGTTGTAAATTCGGACCCTCACCGGTGTATGTCGACAATCACAGATACGCTCTGGTGGGGGTCCAATACCAGCAATCTACAACGTGTTCACAGGAAGTTTTGACTGAAAAACACGAGTTAATTTCTATAAAAAGAGGGGTCCGCGAAAGAGAATCTTCTACTGCAAGCAACAAAAATTTTACGAACCTCACAAAAACAAAGTCCTCCTGCTCAAATTGGTTATACTGTACGAATACAAGTCCCTGATATCGACCGTGGTCGTACAGATAGCCGAAATGTGTTAGCGATTATTGTTGGAATAGAAGACTCCGACTTCTATAAACTGGCATATAAAAACGGTACCCTCAAGCAGTTTTACACACGTAATTAGTTCGTAATTTGTAAAGAAAAGTTACTTTCCATAGATGAGATTTCTTTTCAGTAAATGTCGCTGAGAGACGCAGCTGCTGCTAATTCGAGAAGTGGGGCGCAAGGCTATACACGCTATCATTGCAAAAGGAAGTTCCACTAATAAATGCAGTTGTAAAATCAAAGGACTCTTGTGTAATTCAAGTGTCATAATAGTTTTTGCATTAGATAAGATTTGAATCACATAATGTACTGTGGGTTTTAAATTATTGGTCACACCTCTCAGAAGGAGCGGCGAAAAAGTTACGTCGCGCATGTGACGTTTTATATTGACTGAATTACGGAGAAGAAAATATAAGTCTCCGGCATGTCCAACTTTCACCATTAGTGCATGGTGAATGATGACATTCACCGGTGAAAGTCGACATTCCCCAAATTTCGGTCTTTCACGGAAATATATCCATAAAACCTGCACTTCTGGGCCTGTGTAAGAGAAATTAATGTATATGACCCAACATTTGAGGACCAATACATTTTGAGATGTTGAAACCGAACTAGAAGCTAATTTTGGAGAGGTACTGTTAGCGATTGTATAATTTAAAAACGGTACTTCTTACTAAGAAAAGAAGTCGGCAATGTTTAATAGGAAGGACATCATACTGCTTCATGATAATGCCAAGCCAAATACTGCTGTCGAGACTCGTCAGAATGTCTCAGAGCTAGGCTAGGATATTCTGTCACATACACTAACTTCCGCGACCTAACACAATTCGATTATTACTTGTTTCTTTCCTTCAAAAAATTAAAAAACGAAGATATCAGACAAGCACTGTTTCAATTTTCCATCTTTAGGGCTAAGGAATTTAAAAAAAAATGAGAAATAGTGATGGAAATTATTTTATTCAATAAAAAAATTTCAAAGCATAACATTTTTTATTTTGTTTTATTCTAAGAACGGACATAACATTCCGGTACATCTTATATTAACCGAAACAGTTTTGGCCGGGATACTATTAACCCACGTTTACAGACGAAGGGTTAATTAGGAAGTTTCATAAATTCTGTTTTGTTTTGCAAACGAGTACATAGATTTGGTTATAATAAGTCATAGTGTACAGTGTGGGTGTGAAGTTGGTGGTATATCCAACAGCAAGTCCAAATCTGTTATATAATTGTGAAAACTTACCTCACGTTGTACATATTGTATTATGTGAAAAAAATTTCACTACATTTCTTCCTGATTAGAACAAATCTCTCTTTGGCTTTATTGTATTTTCTAATGGTTTTGTTTTTGTTGTGTAGGAAATTCCTGGACTTACCGACACCACTGTTCCACGCAGATTGGGTCCAAAGAGGGCTTCCAGAATTCGCAAGCTCTTCAACTTGAGCAAGGAAGACGACGTCCGTCAATACGTTGTGAAACGCCCACTTGTCCCCAAAGAAGGCAAGGAAGGCAAGAAGCAACGCTTCAAGGCTCCCAAGATCCAACGTTTGATCACCCCAAATGTCATCCAAGTAAGAAATAATATATTAATATAAATAATAACATAAATAATTTATGTAATTTTTTATTTTTTGTAATTAGCGTAAACGTCATCGTTTAGCTTTGAAGAAGAAGCGTTGCTTGAAACGTAAGGAACAAGCTGATACCTATGCCAAATTGTTGGCTCAACGCAAGAAGGAATCCAAGGCTCGTAGGCAAGAGGAAATTAAGAGGCGTCGTTCTGCTAGTATGCGTGATAGCAAGTCTAGCACACAAAGTGCTCAAAAATAAATATTTTTTGCGCCACTGTTTGTAATTCACATCTGAAATAAAAAAAATATTAAGAGCTAAAAATAATACAAACATTTTTTTTTATGCTATTTTTTTTTATTACGACCATATTCCACAACATTTTTACTGAAAAGTCGTGGCTTATAATATTCCTATTGGCTCAAATTCTAATCGACTTTTTACGGTTAGTCAAGCGCATGCGCGTCCTCCAGGTTTGAAAGGCGGGAATATGAAAGTCGGGTACATATTGAGTTATACGTCATAAAATTGACACATGTGCACAAAAAATTGACACATGCGCACAAAAAATTGACATGCGCACAAAAAATTTTCAACCATGAAATGGTCTATTATTCCTATATTACCTGACATAAATAAGGTATGTAATATAATGAAACCACTTTTTAATGTTATCAAATAGCTATTTTATTATTTAGTTAGTTTTGCAAGTACTAGAGCAGGTTTACTGTCTTAATCATAAATCTGTGTAGAATCTTGCTATAAAACTTTGAAAATTAATAATAGGCAGTTAGCCTTATGGCACACTGTTTTGTTAATTTTCTGCCAACATAATGTACAACTAATTTTTCTGTAGTTTCTCTTCTCCACATCAAATCTTAGTGGCTTCCCTCCACCCACTACTTCCAATTGCAAGTGAGTTCTATAAAGATTTTGCTCTTTGACTTCTAGATTTTTTTATGATGATTATTTCGTTTATTGTCTTCTTTTCCCGACTGAATACAGTGATGTTTAACTTAAATTCTGAAATATTAAAATAATGATTATTTAACAAACATGTTTGATTTGTTCATTTTACATACTTTATTTTATTTTCAGATATTCTTCTTCAATTTCACATCCAACATTTCTTACGTTGTTCAGGTAAAAAAAGCATTAACAATAAATTTTACTTATATCTAATACAGTAGCGTAACTAAACACTTCAATACGTTCGGCATAACATATCGAAAAAGTTAAATATATTAAAGCCGGGGTTATATTAGAGCCGCGCCGCGTATCGCAACGCTGCCTGACGCAACGGGCTGGTGATTATACTACAGTGTCGCGTCGCCGCGCGTGCTGATTAATTTTTGTGTCAGTTCAGTGGCGACCGCGTAAACGTTCGCAACTTTTTGCAATGTTCTCTTCCGACTCTTTTATAGCAAATTTTATAAATTCGTTAAAATAATTGTTTAAAGTATCTTAGCCCATTGCCGATATGCAAATATTTCTGTACGTAAATATTTCATGAAGAAAATTGAGGAAATAAGAGCTATACACGCATAGCTCTTATTTTCTCAATTTTCTTCATGAAATATTTGCATACAGAAAATATTAATGTCATTGCTACAAAGTTCAGAGCTTAGGGCTTCAGGGCGTATCATTTCCGGGCTTTAGGGCATAATTATTGCAGCTTTGCACTATTGCGAATTTCAACAAAGTTTATTCGACAAAAACGATACAAATATCTTACAAATAGATGGTTTAATGATTATTCCGTAGTTACCATCTACAATAAGACAAGAGTTCCAGACAAGAGCAATTTATACTCTCTTACTAGCTCAATAAGTTCGTTCGTCGGCGCCCGTACCGAAATATGGTAGACGTCTGCTTGCTTCCTCGTCAACACACTGCGCCGGAATGCGCTTAGCCACGTGGTGATTATACTAGCGCGGAGCAAGCCAACGCGTTAGTTCCCTCACCAGCGATGCCACGCCGATCGAAATCGAGTGGTATGCGTGGCGTCAGCTCGCTCGGCGACACGCGGGACTAAGCTAATGTAACTACGTTCATACTATAACGCCTCTAATATAACCCCGGCTTTAAGCCGGGGTTATATTAGAGTCACGCCGCCTGTCGCAACGCGTGGGATTGCAATCGGTTATATACATTCAGTCCCGAGACAACTCGATTTCGATCGGCGTGGCATCGCTGGTGGGGGAACTAACGCGTTGGCTTGCTCCGCGCTAGTATAAACACCACGTGGCTACGCGCATTCCGGCGCAGTGTGTTGACGAGCTAGCAAGCACAATACATTAACATTAAGTTTAATGCATTTACTGGGTGCACCCAGTATCTCCCCTTGTCTGGTCTTGTCTATTCTTGTCTGGAACTCTTGTCTTGTTGTAGATGGTAACTACGCTCCGGAATAATCATTAAACCATCTATTTGTAAAATATTTGTATAGTTTTTGTTGAATAAATTTTGTTGAAATCCGCAATAATTATGCCCTAAAGCCCGGAAAGGATATGCCCCGAAGCCCTAAGCTCTGGACTTTGTAGCAATGACATTAACATTTTCTATATGCAAATATTTCATGAAGAAAATTGAGGAAATAAGAGCTTTACATGCAATTGGCAACAGGCTAAGATATTTTAAACAATTGTTTTTTCGAATTTATAAAATTTGCTATAAAAGAGTCGGAAGAGAGCATTGCAAATAGTACGTCTACGCGGTCGTCTACGTCTACGCGGTCGTCTACGTCTACGCGATCGCCACTGAACTGACACAAAAATTAATCAGCACGCGCGGCGACGCGACACTGTAGTATAATCACCAGCCGTTGCGTCAGGCAGCGTTGCGACACGGCGCGGCTCTAATATAACCCCAGCTTACTGCTTAACCAAATATTAGTTACGCCACTGATCTAATATGATGATAATGTAATCAAATTGTCTTCTTTTCCCGACTGATTACTGTGCTGTTAAACAATACTCTGAGATACCAAATGTTTTAATGATCATTTATAAATTGTTTTATTTTGTTTATTATTTGCGTTTGTTTTATTTGCAGATTTTCTTATTCGTTTGCCAATTCCATGTCTAATATGATTCAAGGTAAAAAAATGTTTCACATAAATATTTCGTTTGAATTAATATGATGATATTATTATTTAAATTGTCTTCTTTTCCCGACATAAAATTAATGTTGACAAAACTAATCTGAGATTATAATAATTTTAAATAATTTACGATGATATTTTTTATTGTTTACTGATTTATCAATTTTCTTTCAGTTCTCGGACCATCTTACACTCCTCAATATAAAATGGTAAATATTTGTTTTGTTTATTGTGCGTTTTAGTTTTGTAATTCAACTTTTATTTATTTTATCAAAAATATTTGCGTATTAAGTTCGATGAGTTCATGAAAACATTCTGATGAAGTATTCTAAACGTTTGATGTGAAAATATCAGGTACTTACGTACTAACGCCACCGCAGCTACTGATTTGAAGAAAATGGATGGTTAGATTATGTTATAACGGAGCAGATAAAACCAGACCACGTATCGCGCGGTAGCGGGACCTCTTGATCCGAAATAAGAAAAAATATTGGATAAGGGTTAGATTAGGTTATATTAGAGAGCATATACTAATTTTTCAGTTCAATATTCCGACCAAAATAGGAAAATTTCAAATTATTAAAAAATAGCGAGAAAATGTAATAACCCTATAGTTCATTTTTTTTAAGAATGCAGTACAGAGAAGATAGGGCTTACTTAACCTTGTTCTCTGATTGGCTGAAACCGAAGAGAAGTTCACACTGACGATATTTACTTCTCCATCTCAACCTCTTATCTCTCTTTCTTTTCAGCTGTTAGTTGTCAATGGCTGCCATGTCAATTCACAATTATCATATGATCTGTTTGTATCATATAGATTTTTTGCGTTTTTCTCCATTTATTTATTTGTATTTTATTACCACTGTTGCCATTTGGTGTATTTAATCAATAATAATAAGATATTCAATGAAACCATTAGTAAACTACCAATTTTATATTCAAGTAACTATATTTAAATTTTGCGCCAAATTTTGTAACTAGATTGAACATTTTTCATAGTGTAAATCACTAGTTTTCTACTATATCACTAGGTTTCTAGTTACTGCATTCTTAAAAAATGGACTATACAAGGATTTCAATGAAACTTTCACAGATTGTGAGAATCCACAAGAAGTACCCTTTGACTGCATTCGAACGCGCCGCCTCCAATGGAGGTGCCGGCGTGAGAAATTATTTTTGCTTCAAAGGTTTTTTGAAAATATCTCGTCTACGCTTCAAAATATAGAAGTGTAACCCGGATCGCCGTGAGTAAGATGTCGGTGTCTACAAAAAAGTATTCTTTGCAAATTTAGTTAAATCATTTGGTTTAGCCACAAAAGTAATAAAAATTAAATGCAAAATATTTTTGAATTTCGTTTCTCAATTTACATGAGTATAAATGGTAAGGTCTAGCTGTTGAAATTAATGTATGCTATATTAGAGCAGATAAATCTAGACCACATATCTAGACCTCTCGCTGGGGTAGCGTTAATACGTAAGTACCAAAAATCAATATTAAACTTTTTTGGAACTAATTTGAATTAATTTTTTACAGCTGACTTGGCAGATTTCCTCAATAGTCATTGCAGTTTTGTATTGAAAGATTTCTACTAGAAATTTCAGGTATTATTTACCAGCCCAATTTGTATATGTTTGTTTGTATATAGTTTATTGTAAAATTTGTCTACGTCCTTCCAATATCCGTAACACACCTCCCAAAGTTCTACACGTAGCAAAAGTTTTTCAATAAAAAAATGGTTTTACATTTTGTTTGTATTCTTTTGTAATTTTCCCACAATTTCTTCCCCAAATTTAGAGATTTAAAAATCCCCCAAATTTAGAATTTTATTTGTAAAATTTACTGTTTAATTAATTTAAGTAATTTTCGAGTAAATAATGAAATAGCAAATTATACTTGCTGCGGGAACCGGTTAAATCCGTAAACTATTTTTGTGTCCCGTGTACTGGAACCGGATTATTTCCAAATCTGGTCCAGGTTTGTGGAAGATCCTATACGATTACATCTTAATCCATCTTACGATTACATCTTACAAGGGTTAGATTAGGTTATATTAAGGGGTTACATGGGTTTCACAGCGTCAAAATATCGATTTTTTTATTATATTATCCTAAATTTTCAAGTCGATCCGAATAAAAGTTTTGGAGATACAACCCCAGGAAGGTGTATGGATTTATAACTTGGCCGAAATTTCCACGAATATGCCCGAATTTCAAATGAAAACCGTGTGTGCGCAGCTGAAAAAAAATCAGCGAGCGAGACTCGCGAAGCCAGGATTCGTCATAGACATGAGCAAAATGATGTTTCTTTGATGGCTGCAGGTTCTTTACTTTATGGCCCAGGAATCGATTTTTTTTATCGCGGAACAAGGCCAACAAGGACCACGCAAATATCATTTCTTTGTAGGTCTAGTTTCCTTCTTTCTCTTCCAGAAGTCTTTCATCCTGGTCGACTGCGCAGCTCTTCTTTCAGCAGTCCATTCTCCTCTAATGAGATTCTTCTTCTCCCCGACAAGAATTTTGAGGCCAATTTTTTTTTTCTATACTCTTCAATCGCAACTATTTAAAAAAATGTTGAGCAAATTTTACCAAAATTTGCATTTTTTTGTAAAAAAGTCTGCCAAAACACCAATTTTCACTTTTTTTTCCTTCGTCCAAGTTCTAGTTTATGGTCTTAACTAAAAGGCGATTTTTTTTTCACTTGAGATGATCCTGTCATGGGTTATACTGTCAACGCGGAAGCACCTTTTTTCGGAGGGATCACGGGAAATGAGTCACAATGGCGGAGTTTTATCAGGCAGAATATTTGAATATTTTCCTTTGAAAATTTCAGAAATTCCTATTCAAAAATAAATCTTTATGACAATAAAAAGTTTGAATAAAATATTTTGTTTTTTATATAAAAAATAAATTGTTGAAAATAGACCTTTCTTCCTCCGAGTAAACCCATCAAACCCCTTAAAGAGCATATATTAATTTCAGCAACTAGACCCGGCCCGGATCAACATTACGAATTTCCGACCAAAACAGAAAAATTTCAAATTATTAAAAAAATAGCGAGAAATGTACTAACCCTAGAAGGATTTCAATGAAACTTTTACTGAATGTGAGAATCCGCAAGAAGTACCCTTTGACCGTATTTGAACGCTCCGCCTCCAATGGAGGCGGCGTGGGAAATTATTTTTGCTTCAAAGTTTTTTTTTAATATCTCGTCCACGTTTCAAAATATAAAAGTGTAACCCGGATCCTGAACGATTATATCTTCGATACAGACCTGGAGGGTTGCGAGATAGTCGCATATGCGGACAGTACAATGCTATTAGGCTTGTCGCACACTGGGTCTGCTCGTCTCCGCTCAGCTCAGCCTTTCAGCCCAGAAAAATATAAAACCCGTGTATTTAAATAGAAACGCACATACTGCGCCTCGGGACAAATATCTAAAGAGCTGCGTTCGCTTAGCTCAGGTTGGCTCCGTTCCACTCCTCTCCGCTCCTTATCCTTTGTGAAGAATGCTAGGCCGGAGGTTGGATGGTTCACGCAGGCGCAACACTAACGTTTTCATATATCCGCTAAGGCATTTATGCAACCAGGATAGCAGTACATATTTAGATCTCCCGTAGGAGAGGTGGGAGGGGATTGAGTGTGTGGAAAAGTGACGTAGCTGAGCGGAAGCACTATGTGGAAAAATGACGGAGCTGAGAGGAGCGGATCCGATCAGCTCTGATGTGGGCTGAGCGGAGCGGATCCAGTGTGCGACAAGCCTTAGCGAGATCAACCATGTATACAGGGCTCAGAAATTCAGTAAAACGCGCTCTGGAGACACTTTGCGTATAGTCTGACGAGACCAAACTTAAATTTAATGCGGCAAAGACTGAGGCCTGATTATTTCGTAAAAAGCCCAGCCAACAAAATCCCGTTTTCAGAAGAGGTGGCGAATCAATTTATTGCTCTCCATTCATCAAATACCTAGGTATTTATATTGATAGGTCTTTGAAATTCAAAGAACACGTCACTCAGGCGTGCAGGAAAGCAAAGCAGATCGGTTTCTTATTTAGCGCCGCGTCCACGAAAGAGTGAGGTCTTGGCAGGTCGGGGAGCTGTCGAACCCTGTCTATTGTACGGGGCGCCGATATGGTATAGTGCATGCGGAGCCCGAGAACGGAAAAAGCTCACAAACAGGAAAGAAGTGCAAACGCGTTGCACACTGAGGGCCGCAAAAGCGTATAAAACCGTCCGGGGCGACGTTGCCTGCGTCATGTAGGGGCTCTTGCCGGCGAACTTGCGAGCGGCAGATCTACCAAAGAAACATCTGCTACGCGAACTAAATGAGATTGAGCTTAACGAGCCCGCGGGCCTCACAATCTCTCCGGGCGAAATCGAATCAACAGTCTGCATTCAAGGGGTGGTGCATCCCGCGGAGATCGGGTTGATAAAGTATGCACAGGGTGAGGCCCAAAGAGGATAGCCCTATCCCCTTTGGTGAGGCCATGTTTGTCCATGAGGCCATTGTTGCTTTAGGGTGAGGCCACAGTCATGTTGTTTACGGACGGTTCAAAGTGGGAACTGGGAGTGGGCACGGCTTTCGCTGTGTACTCAGATGAAACTGAAATACACTGCGAAAGCATGCGGCTCGCCGATTTCTGCTGAATTAATATTCATTTGTTTTCAGGCTGAAATTTCATTTCAATTTTCAGGCTGAATTAATTGCGGTAAACCGAGCGCTTGTGTATATTAGATTTAACATTAATGACTTCGCGGGCTGTTCCATTCTGTCTGACAGCAGATCCGTTCTAGAAGCTCTTCAACACATGTCAGCTCCCATGCAAATACTCGTAGAAACGTGGGATATCGCGCGCGAGATATTGCAGCAAATAGAACACTTTGTTCGAGCTCATAAAGGCTTAATCGGAAACGATAGAGCAGATGCGCTGACCAGAATGGCCTCGGGTATAGATTCTCCATAGGAGCCACTAACTCGTGCTCGAGTGGAAATGATACTCAACTTCCTGTTGTTTTTAATAAAATATCCCACAGAGATGTGAGGAGCAGAGTGTCTCTTTTGTTTTCCAGGGAATGACAAACGCGATGGGAGAACACTCAAAACGGAAGCTGGACCAGGAACTTTATCCAATCGATTAATGACTGGATGGAAATGGACCTGTCGCTAACACACCAAGCGATCCAACGCATCACGGGACAAGCTAACTTCAATTCCTACCTCATAAGATAGAATTGGTGAAACCATCCTACGTTATAGATCAGGGGTCACCAAATGGCAGCCCGCGGTCCGGATCCGGACCGCCAACCTATTTTGTGCGGACCATACCAATGTGCTAATTTAGTCAACAAACAGTGGCATTAATTAAAATCTCCAATATTAAACGACATTATGATACTAAACATTAATCATTTGTCTAAAAATTTCTACTTGGTAGTATCTTGCGTAAATCTAACATTGCAAGTTTATTAACGAGCTACGCATCTTCTAGAACTATGAGTCATTCAATGACTGAGCAGTAAAAGTGTGGTGAGGCTTCTTTGCGTGTTTCTTGGAATTTTGCTAAGCATATGAAACCATTTATTAATGCTGACATGGTTAAAGAATGTTTTTTCGATGCTGGCAATGTTCTGTTTGAGAACCGAAAATATATTGTTGATACTATTCGACAGATTCCGCTATTTGCGTCTACTAACACAAGAAATACAACCGTTTTGCTAGAAGAAAATCATTGTGACGTGAAAAGACAGTTTAATAATGCAAACTATTACGCCTTGGCTATGGATGAATCATGAATTTCAAGTGAGCCCTCAATGTCAGATCATAGAGTTTGAGCGGGAAGGATCGAGTGAGGAAAACACCCCCATTCGAAACCCCAGATAAACTGTGTGGCCTATGTTTAGTTCCCAACTAAAAGAAAACCTAGAGCAGGTGACAGTACGGGGTAGTATCAAACACTACACCGTGCTGGAGCAGGCTGTAGGAGAAATAAATGTAGCAATCACCACGGCATTTGAATTCAGCTGCCCGGTAAAAACCGTGAAGGAGCATAAGGACCAAAAATGGTGGAACAAAAATTTGTCTACATTAAGAGCAAAAGTACGTAGGCTTTTCAACAAAGCCAAGCAATACGGAAATTGGCTAGAATACTCCGAGGTGCTTACCACCTACAGCAAAGAGATCAGGGCCTTCTGTGAAAACATAGAATCCACGCCGGTGGCAGCTAGACTGCACAAAGCACTATCGAAGGATAGAGTGGAAATGACAACCACTCTCAAGAAACCGGATGGGACCTTCACGTAGGATGAAGAGCAAATAGCTCTCCTCCTACTAGAAACCCATTTTCCGGGATGTAGAGGATACAGGGAGACCGAGGGCTTGATGCAACCACGGAAACCAAGTCGAGCCGACTGGAAGAGGGCAGCGTCCATCTGTTCCGAAAACCGAATCAGATGGGCTATCGGCACTTTCCAGCCTTTTAAGGCCCCAGGTGTGGACGGACTAGTTCCTGCCTTCCTACAAAAGGGAGAGAGAGAACTAATGCCGTATCTTCTAAATATCTTTAGAAGTAGCCTAGCGCTCGGATATATACCGGAGCTATGGAGAAGGGCTAAGGTGGTATTTATACCGAAGGTGGGGAAGAAAGACACCACTCAACCGAAGTCATTTAGACCCATTAGTCTAATATCTTTTATGTTAAAGACAATGGAGAAGGTGATTGATAATTACCTTAGGACTATAGTGCTGGTAGGTACACCACTACACAGGAGTCAGCATGCTTACAGAGCAGGGAAATCCACAGAAACCGCCCTGTATCAGCTGACGAAATAGAAGCAGCACTAGAGACAAAGGAAGTAGCGATATGTGCCTTCTTGGATATAGAGGGAGCTTTTGACAACACCTCACACGAGGCTGTCAGGGCGGCCCTCGAAAGAAGGAATATCGACAGCACTATCTCAAAGTGGATGGGAGAAATGCTGAGAACTAGAACGGCGGACACACAAGTGGGAAAAGACACCCTTAAGATCTCCACAACTCGAGGGTGCCCACAGGGAGGTGTACCATCACAGCTAATGTGGAGCCTGGTAGTTGTTGAACTACTGGGTAGGCTAAACGACCTAGACATCAAATGTCAAGGTTACGCCGATGAGTTAAGATGAGGAAATTTGAGGGAACGCTCTGTGAAATTGTTCAGAGAGGCCTCAACATAACTAGTAGATGGTGTCAAAGAGTGGGACTGAAACTCAACCCGAGCAAAACCACGGTGATACCATTTACTAGAAGGAGAAAACTAAACTGCCTACATCCCATACTCATAGATGGGAAGGCAGTAGAATACCAACAGGAGATAAGGTATCTGGGTATCACACTAGGTAGCAAACTCCTATGGAATAGACACGCTGAGGCAGCGGTAGGTAAAGCCAAACGCGCCCTAATGGTGTGCAGAAATCTGGCAGGAAAAGCGTGGGGTTGTAACCCCACTATCCTGCGATGGATGTACATCATGATTGTGAGACCTGCAATCACTTATGGGGCAGTTACGTGGGGAAGTAGAATCCAGCTGGCCTCTATGAGGAAACATCACGGGGGCGATGGGGTCGTGTCCGACAGCAGCATTGGAGCTGCTGCTGGATCTGACTCCGCTGCACCTTGTGGTGGAAAGGGCCGCCAGATCGGCGATCATAAGGTTCAGCAAGGAAGGAATGGGCAGAGGTAAAATAATCGGGAGCAGAGACCGAAACAGCCTCGCTGCCAAGATCCCCTGGCTGGAAGTACCAAAAGACGAAATGGTATGCAAATACCACTTCCAGAAAAACTACACAGCAATGTGCAGTAGTAAAGCCGATTGGAGCGACGAATCCTCAGCATACCACATAGAGCAAAATGCCATCAAGTGGTATACAGATGGTTCGAAGAGAAAGGAAGGTACTGGTGCAGGAGTGTTTGGACCTCGTACCAGGTACTTCGAATCCATGGGAACATCCTCAAGTATCTTTCAAGCAGAGGTACACGCAATCGAAAGATGTGCACAGTTTAACCTCGACAGGAATTATCGCAAAAAACCAATTGCTATCCTGTCAGACAGCCAAGCAGCCATTAAGGCCATTAGCTCATACACCATCAGATCCAAACTGGTATGGGACTGTGTGGGGAAGCTGAACAAGCTTGGCAGGGATAATAAAGTAACGCTATACTGGGTACCAGGACACTCTGGTATAGACGGAAATGAAGAAGCCGATCTACCTAACCTAACCTAGCAAACAAGGGATCCAGTAGCCCCTTTATAGGTCCGGAACCCTTTTGCGGCATGCGTGTCAACACCATCCACAAAAGTTTAGATAAAGAAACAAGAGGTAAATGGATGAAAACCTGGAAAGAACTTCCAGGGCTAAGGCAATCCAAAGTGATGCTGGGATCTTTTAACCAGAAGAGAACAAAAGCTTGCCTGAAACTAAGCAGGAACAAGCTTAGAATTCTGACAGGAGTCCTGACGGGACACTGCAGACTTAGGAAACATCTCAAGGCCCTAGCCCTAGAGGAGGATGACGGATGCAGATTCTGTGGCTTAGCAGAGGAAACCCCATACATCTGTTGAAAGACTGCGGAGCATTACTCCGCAAGAGACAGATGTACCTTGGGGCTCACTGCTTGAACACAGAGGAGCTGCAGGTCTTCAATCCCACCCAGATCCTGAAATTCCTAAAGGAATCAGGATTAGAGGAGGCGCTCTAAATGGGTAAGTACACCAACACTTGGAGGAGGAGGGCGGGGTACAATAGATCTATAAAGGTCGCAGTACAAGTCGTCACCGCCATATCTACAATCTACATCTACATGGATGAATCATGCGACGTGACTGATAAGTCATAATGAGAGAGACTTTTGTTGAGGAGATTTTGGCTGTTTTGCCGTTATTATGAGAACCTGAGGAGAATATACATGAACAACGCGGTGATGGATTATTTCGATAAAGATAATTTATACATGAAAAAGCTTTTAACAGTATATACTGACGGTGCGCCAGCAATGGTTAGGTTAGATTAGGTTTTTTTACTAAAAATTTTTCTCTCCTGGGAAGAATCCCAACCTGCCAAACCGTTACCGCCCAATATCACTGCTATGCGATCACTTTAAACTCTACGAACGGCTAATCCTCCAGAGAAATCAGAAACACATAGACCCTCTGTTAATACCCCAACAGCCTGGCTCCAGACCTGGAATATCGTGCACTGGTCAGGTACTAACTATCACAGAACCCATAGAGGAGGGATTCCAAAATAACAGGAGTTGTGTTCATCGAGCTGACAGCCGCCTACGATACAATAAACCATAAAACTCTGCTTATCAAAGTCTACAAACCACAAAAGACTACAAACTAACGAAAGCAGTTCAATCAATACTCCAAAACAGAAGGTTTTATGTGGAACTCCAAAATAAAAAAAAGCTGCTGGAGCATTCAAAGAAACGGTCTCCCACAAGGAAGTGTTCTGGTCCCCACACTATTTAATATATATACACCAATGACCAGCCTATAACAGAAAACGCCGAACACTACGTGTACTGGCGACGTAGTTGTCACAGTTCAAGGTAAGACATTCGGGGAGATTAAGGTAAGGCTAGAGGACGCAATGGGAACTATGTCCAAATACTATCGAAAAAACTCGCTAAAACTGAACCCATCAAAAACCAAAGTAAGTGCTTTCCATTTAAATACCCAAAAGGCTCACAATAAACTAAACATGTCCTGGGAGGGCAAAGAACTAGAATACGCTGAAACACCAAAGTATCTGGGTGTAATCTTGGATAGAACACTAACTTACAAAGAACACTGTCACAAAGCCAGACAAAAAGTAGTTGCTAGAAATAGCCCTCTACAAAAACTAGCCGGAAGCAAATAGGGTGCAAAACCTCAAGTCTTGAAAACATCCGCGCAAGCCCTCTGTTTTTCAAGTGCAGAATATGCCTGCCCAGTCTGATGCAGATCAAGCCATGCAAAACAGGTCGACATCGCCTTAAACCAAACTTGCAGGATTATTACTGGCTGCATGAAACCAACATCATTCAACCAATTATACAAAACAGCAGGCTTCGCAGAACCAAGTATAAGAAGACTGGGTGTAGAGCACGTAGAAAAATTTAAACAAACCTTCGACGATCGCCATATCCTTTATGGCCAAGAACAGCAACGGAAAAGGCTCAAATCAAGGAAAATTTTTCTTTAATGTGCCACCGTGGAACCGGCCGACAACTTACCTATCAACAACAGCCCCTGTGCAGGCTCAAATTTGGACTGGAAGACATGGAGAAAGCTAAACAGAATACGGAACCGGCGCCGGCGTGGCACTCGTAAAAACAAACAAACTGCAGTGGAAAATTGAGGAAGACCAACAATGCATCTGTTAATGTGGGGAGATAAACTTAAAAAGTAAAGTAAGGACTAAAAAAGAACGACCACTGCATTATACACCCTGTATACAACTGTGCTTTGCTGCAAACTTTGAGAGTATTATGCGAGAAGTGATTAAAAAAGTAAATTTTCTTCGTGCAAAATAATCACTGAAACATCGTGAATTGAAATTATTTCTTGAAGAATTTGATGCACAATATGACGATCTACGGTTGCATGCATATTAATGTGAGATGGTTAAGTAAAGATGGTTCAGCATTTTAGAACATTTGAAGACATTTATTTTCAACAGTGATTTCAGCAAATGCCTACCTAAGTTTTATAAGCAAAAAAAACAAATGTTGCTTTCATTGCTTTCTTAACGAATATTTATAAACATATTAATGACTCGAACCTTAAGCTTCAAGGCAACGGAAACGGACCGTGATGGTAATTTTATTTTAAAAACCGGACCCCTGAAGAAACTAATTGGTGATCCCTGTTATAGATAATCATACAAACTTAAAACAAACGGAACGCAGCCTGAATATACAAATATATTCAGCCTTTCTGGAGCTCTATAACAATTTTCCTAAGTAGACCTAAAGTAGTCCTAAAAAGATTCAATAATTGTTATAGAGCTCCGGAAAGGCTGAAAATATTTATATATTCAGGCTGTGTTCCGCTTGTTTTAAGTTTGTAATTCCTACCTCCATCGGATCGGAAGGAGGGAGTCGCCGGACTGCGACTGTGGTGAAGTGGGCTCCGTAGCCCACGTATTATTCAGCTGCCCGATGAGCAGAGAATGGAGAAATCCGACCGAGGTTGCGCTGTTCAACGCCGGATGCACTTGGCCCAGAAGAAAAGACAAAATAAAGAAGTCAGAGAGACATCAGACCTGGTGGAAGACCTTCGAATAGCCCACGATCTGCCCTAATAATATTCTCATGTAATTGTATATTCGATTAAAAATTACCTAATGTTGTTCAATTTATTTATCCCGTCCAACCTATATTCTCTAGGTTAATACCAAACGGTTTTTGTTTCATTCTGTAGCTCATGTCGTATATGCGCGGGCCGCTCCATTTTGTCTGACAGGAGATCCATTCTAGAAGCACTTCAACATCTGTCAGCTCCCACGGCTCATAAAGGCTTAATCGGAAACGAGAGAGCAGATGCGCTGGTCAGAATGGCCTCGGTTATAGATTCTCCACAGGAGCCAGGAACTCCACATCCTGTTGTTTTTAATAAAATATCACACAGAGATGTGAGGAGCAGTGTTTCTCTTTTGTTTTTCAGGGAATGGCAAATACGATGGGAGAACACTCAAAACTGAAGCTGGACCAGGAATTTCATCCAATCTATTAAAGACTGGATGGAAATGGACCTGGCGCTATCACACCAAGTGGTCCAACTCATCACGGACACGGAACCTTCAATTCCTACCTCTATCGGATCGGAGGAGGGAGTCGCTGGACTGCGGCTGTGGTGAAGTGGACTCCGTAGCTCACGTATTATTCAGCTGCCCGAAGAGCAGAGAATGGAGAGATCAGACCGAGGTCGCGATGTTCAACGCCGGATGCACTTGGCCCAGAAGAGAAGACAAAATAATGGAGTCATAGAGCCATCAGACCTGGTAGAAGACCACGACCTGCACTAATGATATTCTCATTTAATTGTATATTCGATTAAAAAATACCTACTGACGATCAATTTATTTATCCCTTCCAACTTATATTCTCTAGGTTAATACCAAACCGTTTCTCTTTCATACTGTAACTCATGTCGTATATGCCTTCTTATAACTATCCCATTTATTTTATCCTCCCCCCAGGACCAGTACTCCACTTCGGGACCGCGTTAGCATTACTTCAAAGTGGTGATCCTTTCCATCACGGCTGGCCGTTCCTGGACAGCAGCCTGACCTTTCTTTCATCTTCGTCTTTTGTACGAAGTATCGTGGCACACATCGTTGCTACTGCTTTCCAGTTGTCCTCGCCTTTAATCATCAGCTGGACCATATTAGAGGAGTTGATAGGCTCTCCCACCGCCCGCTCTGTTGTAGTTCTGATTTCAGCCCATTTGCGGACATTCGAAAGTAGTATGTTCAGCTGAGTCTGTCCTTTGGCAGTATCTGCAGCTGTTACTTTCAGCCTTTCCAATCCTTTTAACATATGAGCCAAAGCTTCCCTGTCCGCTCAGCACTTGTGTTAAGTGGTAGTTTACCTCGCCATGAGTGCGCTTCAGCCATGGCTCAATTTCTGGGATGAGAGTTCTGCTCCAGTTCCCTTCCCTGGCGTCGTTCCACCGTGTCTGCCATCTGCCCATGAGTGCACTTCTGTGTGGAGCCCTCCCTTCTGTATTTGTGCCTTGGTTGCTGGCCCGTTCCTGAGTCATTAGGTTAATCGGCGGGACTGCCGCTATGACTTGTAGCGCCACATTTGACACCGTGCGGTAAGCGCAGCATATGCTTATTAACATGCTGCGTTGTTTTTTTATTAGTCGGTTTTTGTTTGTGGCTGCATGCAGCGACTCCACCCAGGCCGGTACAGCGTAAAGGAGGATGGAATTAACGACCTCATTTAGTAGCCTTTTTGCGTGCATATTTGGGCCATTTATTCTGGGCATCAACTTACGAAGTGCTGTACCTGCACGTTCGGCTTTCACTGCTACATTTTGGACGTGCCTGCTCCAGGAAAGCCGCTGGTCGATATGGACGCCGAGGTATTTCATTGTCGTTGTCGCGTCAACCAGCCTACCTATTATGTTGACAGACATGGGTTCATTCCTCTTGCGGCCAGTTAGCGCAATGACCTCAGACTTTTCTGGAGCTATTTGTAGTTCGTTTATCTCCATCCATGTATGTATCGCTTTTATTGCAGATTCGGCACTCGCTACTACAGCCTTCTCGTTTGTGTCAACTGACAACACAATTAGGTCGTCGGCAAATGCGATCAGTCTACAGCCTCTCAGGTTGTTCGTTTTTACCAGGTCCAAGACGCCATCGTATAGGAAGTTCCACAACAGCGGCACGAGAACCAACCCCTGGGGAACACCGCAAGATTCTTATTTTGTCATCTATTTTTAGGGTCCTGTCCGTAAAATAGCTTTTGATTAAATCAATAAGTGCATCCACGATTTTCCGCCAAGGCACAGTATTAAATGCATTTTTTACATCTAGCGCGACTGCTAAGCATATCTTTCTGTGTCTTCTTTTTCCCAGGTTAGCACAACGGGCAATCTTCATCACCTCCTGGATGGCGTGAGTTGTCGACCTCCCCTTTCGAAACCCATACTGGAATGTTGATAGTCCCCCATGCAGATCGAGTTCCTCGCTTATCCTCGTGGCTATTATTCGTTCGAAGAGCTTGCCGATGGTGTCTAGTAGGCAGATTGGGCGAAATGATGTAGCGGGGGGCTTACCAGGTTTAGGTACCAGGACCAGTCTGGCCTCTTTCCAGCTTTGGGGGATTTTTCTTGTGCGGATGACGGCGTTAAACATATCTGCAAACACCTTTTGCAGGAGGGCAGCCAGCCGTGTTACCACCGGTGGAATTCCATCTGGGCCTGCAGCTTTGTTGGATTTTATTCTCTGGCCTGCTTCCGCGATTTCTTTGCTTGTCATTTCTGGTGGTATAGTGTCCTCAGATTCCATCTCCCAGGAAATCAGTTGCCTTTGCGGAAACAGTTCTTCAGCGGCTTTAAGTTTGCTCTCCGTGTTAAGATTCGGTTTGGTGTGTATGCCCATTCTTTTACACACTATCTTCAAACCGTTTCCCCAAACATCGCCATTTACAGCCTGTATGACATTTTCCCAACAAGCTAACTTTGCTTTTTTAATGCTGGTCCTCAGCTCTTTCCTTGCCTTGGCGAATACTGCATGGCTGTTTTCTAATTGTAACGGATCTACATTATGAGTTGCTTTAAGTCTTGTCCACGATCTTTTTTTTCCGACGTAGGCTTTCCGAAGAGTCGCGATTTCCTGGTTCCACCAGTAGACGGCTTTTCTTCGGTTCTGTCCAGGTCTCGATAGGACGGCGGCACATGTTTAGGATAAAGCCGCAGTGATTGTAAGCATATCGGGTAGCTCTATCTTGTTGAGCTCCAACTGGAGACTTTCCTTGACTGCGTCCTCTTTATGGGGTTTGTACCTCCACGTGTTTGCTGCGCTCAAGTTTGCCATCAGTGGTCGTTGTTGCCCGGGTTTATGACGAGATCAAATGTGATAAGCTGGTGGTCGCTCAATGTTTCCTCCTGAAGCACCTGCCAGTTTCTCACACTATCGGTCAAGTCCTCTGTGGAGAAAGTCACATCTATTGTGCTTTGGCTGTTGCCGCGAATGAATGTGGCTGCGTTGCCCGTGTTGGCAGTAACAAGGTCGAGTGATGCCAGCCAGTCCTTGAGGATGGATCCTCTTGCATCTTCGTACTTGGACCCCCATAGTGGGCTTTTCGAGTTGAAGTCTCCAGAGATGATCTTTGGGTCATTTTGGTTTCGGATAGTCTCAGATAATTCGTTTAGGTAGTCCTCAAATTCGCTCTTGGTGATGTTTGGTGACACGTAGCACGAATAGATTGTGACACCCGCTACCTCGCACCAGGATGATCCATTGCCGCTACCGTAGGTTGTTGGTATGCTGTTGTACACTCTGACCGCGGTATCGGCCCGGGCATCTACTGCCCAGGCGTTGTTCCTCACGTGATGTTTATTTGGCTCCGTTACTAGTAGCACTTCAGCTTTGTATTTGGACCTATTTCGATAAAGTAGGTCCTGGGCTTCGCGGCATCTATTTAAGTTAAGTTGCAGGAACTTGATCATTTCTGTTTGTCGGTCGGGCGCGTCTTGCTTCCGCTAGGGCTTTTTTGAAGGCGGGGCAATTTCCCGAGTTCGCCCGATGTCCATGGATCTCACATACAGGGCATTACTCTTCGCCCTTGCAGTCCTGCGCAATGTGTCCTTCCTGTCCACATCGGAGACACATCTTCAGCCTGTTGGGTTCAGTGCAGTCCCTCGCCAGGTGTCCATACAGCCAGCACCTGTGGCATTTTGTTAGGTTGAGTCTCCTTTGGATTTTGCACTCGAGCATTCCTATGATGATCTTACCTTTTTTGATAAGGGTGTTTGCATGCTCCTCCGGCAGTAGGACAGTTGCAGCCTGACTATCGCCTAGGCCGGTCTCAGGCTACGGATCGTTATTTCCAGGTTAGAGTCGCCTAGCGCGCTTTTTATTGCGCTTGTGATCTCGGCCTTGGTCTTGACAGCGTCCATTCCCTTTATGTGGAGAACGGTGTCGTCAGAAATGACACGTATGTCGAGATCCGGGCGCTTTCCTTTGATGTGGTCTCTAAGGGTCCGACCATTTTTACCTCTTACTTCCAGGAGGAGGTCCCCTGTTTTAGCCACCTTCTTGACTTTAGTTATCGAAACTCCTGGAAGGTTAGGGTCGACCTCTGCCCGCACCATTTTTAGTAGGTCTGTGTAGGCACTTCCATCGGCATTTATGATAACGGCCTATGTGGTCCTTCTTCTGTCGTTTGTTCTTGGTGGAGGCACCGTGGTTGAGGGTTTCGGAGCTCTTTTTAGAATCTCGGACCAAGTGGACTGCTGTGCCTGGGTCGTTCCCATAGCAGTCTGCGGTTTTTGGGGCAGTAGACTCTAATAGTTATATCCGAGCGAGCGAATATATATTCCAGCATTTTTTTTGCCATGGGCCAGTCCTCGGTTCTCGTCTTATGGATCGCAATATTTTTTTATCCATTTTTCTCCATGGTGGTCTTTAGCGCCGTAGTACAGTCAAAGAGGTCCTTTGGATCGGTGGCGGCGTCTGGATTTTTTGTGACAATCTGGTAGACAAACCTGGCTTTGGTGGTCATGTCTCCCTTATCGTCGGGAATGCCGATGGAGTGTCTCAAGTAAACGACTTTACCTGGTTCTGGCTTCTGCTTGGCTGTTTCTTCTGGCCCCGGGTATATTGTTGTCAGAGTTTTTGGCACCCCCTGGTCCGGGTTTAGGTTCGTGTCGACAAACCAGGCAATATCCCACTCCGTGGAGGTTTTAAGGGCGTTTCCGTGCCCTTCCTTGATCTTTCGGTATGCTAGCAGAGGCCAATCCATACTCGACACCACTTGGAAGTCCTCGTATGTCGTTCCTTGATCAATTTGTTGGAACAATTTTGTCAGTTGTTCTTCCTGCTTTGGTGGAAGTTTTTGCGTGCTTGTGCTGCGCATTATGGCTCTTCGGCTGATTTCTTCACGAATATTTTCGTCGGTCTGCACGTCCTGGTCGTAGGTCGGGGTCTCGGCCTTTTCCCATTTGTGATTTTCCAGCCAATGCTGTACGGAACTTCTGTTCTTGGTGTCTATGTTTTTTTTCATTCTTATAGCTAGTTCCTTTATTTCCTTTTTGGTATTTTGATTTTCAGAGACAATCTTTTCGAAGGTTTTAATTTGCTTCGAAATTGTTTCTATTGCCTCAATTAGGGTGAAGGCTATTAGGCTCTCTACTTTCCTTGTAGGTTCCGGCTCTTTAAATGATGTATTCAACAATTTCCGTTTTTTCGAGAAGTCCCCACCTAGCGAGTAACACCTTTGGTGCCCACCGTTCATGTTAAGCCTACTGTCTGCAGGCGCTTTAGTGTCGTGTCCCTAGAAAACGATTATCTCAGAACTTATATTTCTCCCTGTTCTTCCAGTAGCAGTTTCTTGCACTCCGGCCTGGTCACTTACCAGGACTGCTGAGCGGTCGATGGATGAGGGTCGAGGGGAGCCCGCTCGCACACTCCCTGCACCGATCGGCACTGAGGTATCCCTCCTCTGCACCGTAAACGAATTTTCCTTATTTGTATGGATAGTCATAATTTTAAAGGCTGTCCGACCTAGGCCCGCGCCACTGGGCCTAGGGAACTTTTTTTGGTAAAGAGGATTTTCCCTTCTGTGCAATCTGCCCAATCTGGGACAGCCCCTGGTGGGATATAGGAGGGATAAATTTCAGTTTATGGTAGAATTAGGTTAGGACATGGTTTCCTCCGGAATTTGTGAGTGGGAGAGAAACCAAGGCTCGCGTGGGCAGGGTCGCATTCCTGAAGTAGGTCTACACCTAGATACTTGCATTCGTTCGTTGGTTTGATGTCATGGTCTCCAAATTGAACTTTTATTTCTCTACGTTTCTTTTGTAGCTGTTCGCGAAAACGACTGCTGTGTTTTTTTCAGGTGCGACTTCTAGTTTGTTTGTTTTCATCCATTTACTTATGCATTTCAGAGTACGTTCGGCTTTT
This sequence comes from Phosphuga atrata, assembly GCA_944588485.1. Lineage (NCBI taxonomy): Eukaryota > Metazoa > Arthropoda > Insecta > Coleoptera > Silphidae > Phosphuga > Phosphuga atrata. The sequence continues at coordinate 8,307,890 of OX155907.1, forward strand.
CTTATAATATCTGCGGTTGTTTCAACTTTTATGCATGCGCATAAATCGTCTGCAAACGCATACAGTTTAATCTGGTCCGTCAGGGACCAGGGACAGGTCGAGTACGTCGTCATATAAAATATTCCACAGGGTGGGGCCTAGCTCCGATCCCTGTGGGGCGACGGCGCATGCCGTTTTTGTAAGTCCCTTTTCTATTTCTATTTGTCTTTCTTCGAAGTAGGATCTAATTGTATCTATTAAGTAGGAGTCGATTCCTTGGTTTATTAGTTTGTTTATTCTTATTTTCCACGAGGCGTTGTTGAATTTATTTCTGATATCGACAAAGATAGCAAGTTTTGTGTTTTTTTTAAACTTTCTCTTTCGATGAACTATTTTACACGTTTTATGTCGTTGATTGTGGAGCGTCCTTTTCGGAATCCGTATTGTTTTTCGTTAAGTCCTCTTTTTCCCTCCAGGTTCTTTTTGAGTCTCGTTTATTATAGTTTCGAACAGCTTCCCGATTACATCTAGTAGACATATTGGCCTGTAGTTTAGTTTGTCATCAGCACTTTTCTTTGGTTTTGGTATGAACACAAGTTTTTCTGTCTTCCAATGTGTTGGGAAAACTCTGTCTTGTAGACACTTGTTTACTATCTGCATGATCTCTATGTTTACTATCTGCTACTATCTCGCGATTTTTGAGTTGCTGAGCTATAGTTTTAACCACTTCCGGAGGAATTCCGTCGGGTCCAGTTGCTTCCTTTGTCTTTATGCGGTGTATTGCATAGTTCATCTCGTCTTCTGTTGTGTCCATGTTGTCTTCGGTTTTTTTGTCTTTGGTCTATTTTTTCTACTGTTGTGATAAAGAGTTCTTCAAAGATCTTCTCTTTTTTGTCCGTTTTTTCTTTTTTGTCCGTTTTGTCCGTTCCGAGTTATCTTTGGGTAGGTAACGTGCATTTGTTGTCTTACTATCACGTACGCGTCTCCAAATGTGTCATTGTCTAGGTTTTTGCCCTTTGTTTCGTTTAGCGCTTGTAATATTTTCCCTTTTTTTTTAATTTTATGTAGTGAGCTCTGCATGTCTCTCTTTTTCGTTTTTTTTTGTCTTTGGAATTTTCATCTTGCAATTTTCTATTTCCTTGGCTATTTCATGTGTCCACTAGTATGGCATTTTTCCATGTTCATCTGCCTTATAGAATTTGGCTGTAGTGCGGTACACCTTTTTCAGGCATTGTGTTAGAAATAGTGGGTCTTTTTGTTGGCCTGTTTGACCCCACTGACTTGCAAAACTTTCCACCAACTTCTCATTATTCATTATGTCTCGTATCCGTAGTTTTTTCTGTTTGTTCCCACTTGCCCGAACTTTGGTACAAAATGAATGTTCAGTTGTTTTCTTCCTCGTCGAGGACCTCCCAGGTGAATTCATTTTTTATTATTTCTCCAGGGAGTATAGTGAGGTCTATGCATGAGGTACCATTTTTTCGGCGTAGCATTGGTTTTTTCCCATCGTTTAAGATCACCAGGTTTAGCGTTTGGGTCATCTCCAGCGTTCGGATGCCTTTGTCGTTTGTGACGTTTCCGCCCCAACTTCTGTGTTTGGTGTTGAAGTCTCCGCCCACTATTACAGGTTTGGTTTGACCTGCTATATCAGCGCTCAGTTGTGTGTCACCAATGTGTGTCTTAAAAGTATTTGCTATGCAGTTTGGGCTTATGTATACAGAATATATGAAGGCGCTTTGTAGTTCCACACAGGTAAAGCCTTTCCCTTTCAAAAAGCTGTATATTGGTACTTGGCTTGCATTTATAATAGCTGTGTCTATGTCTGCATCGTGGTACTTCTGTTTTTTGTGTTTTTCTTGTTTGGCTCGCTAATAATTATAACGTCGCAGTTGTTCTTTTTTGCATAGGCTACCGCGATGTCCATTACGGGGGTACTCCTGTTTGTTTATTTATTTGTAGGATTTTCGTCTTGGACTGTCTTTCTATTGGGGTCCTCCGCCACCTTTTGCCTTGGACGAAAGTTGCCTGGACATTTGTCGCTCAAGTTTCTTTTCTTCGCGTAGGTGGGTAAGTATTTGCACTTGCTTACTCCTGCTCTATGTTCTTCCACAAGCCCTTCTTTGCCGCATTTAAAGCAGAGTTTCCTTCGGTCCGGTCCATTACAGTCTTCTGTCGTATGATCTTATGTTATGATATGTCGTATGATCCCATTCTACAATTGACTAGTCCGATGCTTATGTTTCCTTTTGTCATTAGCTTCTCCGCTAATGACAAAAATTCCACACTCCGAGTGTTTCTTGTATTTGGTCTCATCTCGCTTATTTTGTATTTGCCCACCTGTGTTGTATTTCTTTCTTGTTCTATTGCTTCAATAACTTCTGATTTTGACGTTGTGGCATCCATCCCACGTATGTGAAGAGTTTCCAGTCTCTTAAACCCTGGTGTCAGTATCTTAACTGTTGTGTCTTTATTTCGGATTTTTTCTTTCAGTTCTTTTGCTGCTTCTTCGTCATCTTCCATTGTTATCATCAGTTTCCCTGCCCTGGTCTCTTTAATGTCTTTTATTTTTTTGCTCGCCTCAAGGTTTTTTACTTGCGACTTGATTTCGGTCAGGATTTGCTTGTAGTTATTGTTTGGTTTTTCTACTATAATTGCGTAGAAGTTTTCCTTTTTTCTTGGATTTTGGAGTTCTTTGGTTTGTTTTCCGTGTGGGGCGCTGGTCATTTTGTCCTGTTGGGCTTTCGTCGTGTATAATATTATGGCATTTGTTTGCGAGTTTCTAAATATTATCTCCGTCATTGCTCTTAACTTTTGGGTGCTCAGCCTGTTTAGGTGGTGAAGTGTCACCCATTTTGTGTCTTCTAGGCCGTCTTTGAGTTTCCTCTAGTCCTGATTCCTTTAGGAATTTCAGGATCTGGGTGGGATTCAAGGACTGCAACTCCAAGGACTCCAAGATAAACAGTTTTTTTATATTTTTAGATTAAGAAGACAAGCAATCAGCAATTGATAATATATAAAGGCATTAGATATGAAAGCAACTTTCCCAAATGTGAAAATTATTTTAAAAATTTTGTTAACTATGCCAATTTCAATCGCATCGGGCCATCAATGCAAACCATGCCAATATCAAACGCAAATTATCTAAGAAATTCACTGTCATCACTGATTGTGATGAGATAGATAATAAGTTTACAAAACGAAATGCAAGTAAAAAATTTATTAAAATATTTTCACATTTGGAATTTTTATTTAATATGTTATGAAGTAATGACCAATATCAAAGATGCCCCAGCAAAACACCAGACAAAATACGGGAGGACCAACCGAGTGGAATCATTTAAGTACCTGGGAGAGATCATCATGAAAAGTGAACTGGTCTAAGAAGCACTTAAGGAACGAGTACACAAACTCGAATTAACCTAGCAAGCGTCGCGCTGAACAAAAAATGCCAGTCCAAAAATGCCAAACTCCGTCAATATGAAACTGTTCTGAAGCCAGTGGTTATGTATGCAGTCGAAACCCTATGCCTAAATGCTAACAACGAACTCCTCGAAGAACTAGAGAAGAAAGATCGCAAAATCGTTAGAGCTGTAATGGGATCAAAGTACAAGAATGGCATCCATCATAAAAAAACGCAAACAAAGTATACAGTGAAATATAGCATATTACAGAAACGATCCGTCAGAGGCGGGCCCTGTATTATGGTCATCTCAAACGAATGGACGGAAACAGGCTGACAAAATAGATTTGGGTTTCGAGTCAAGTGAAAACACTTGACTCGAAACCCAGAGCCACAATGCCCTGGTTTATAAATGCCAAGGAACACCTCAAAATACTGCATCTAAAACCAAACGACGCATTCAATAGAAATCTTTTCCGCAAAAATATATGACGAATGGAATAAACCGAGATGAACCAAAAGGAAGACAAGGTATCACCTGAACTGCGGAGCGCAAGCTGGCCTACTCACAGAGAATGAGGGGGATTCTGGGCTCAGAAGAAAGCGACACAAACTGCCAAGTGTACGAATAATAATAATAATAAAATGATTAAGACGTATTTATATTTTCCTTGTCTCTCTCGTTTTATTGGGGGGCCCAATATTTTTTAAACCCAACTGACCTAAATCCGCCACTGGAGGGTACTGGTGCAGAAGTATTTGGACCTCGTACCAAATACTTCGAATCCGTGGGAACATTCCCAAGTATCTTCCAAGCAGAAGTACACGCAATCGAAAGATGCGCACAATTTAACCTCGACAGGAATTATCGCAAAAAAGTAATTGCTATCCTGTCAGACAGCCAAGCAGCCATCAAGGCCATCAGCTCATACACCATCAGATCAAAACTGGTATGGGACTGTGTGGGAAAGCTAAACAAGCTTGGCAGTGAAAGTTACGCTATACTGGGTACCGGGACACACTGGTATAGACGGAAACGAAGAAGCCGATCACCTAGCAAAGAAGGGATCCAGTAATCCCTTTAAAGGTTCGGAACCCTTTTGCGGTATGAGTGTGAACACCATCCACAAAAGTTTATATGAAGAAATAAGAGAACAATGGATGAAAACCTGGAAAGAACTTCCAGAGTTGAAACAATCCAAAAAAGTAATGCTGGGATCTTTCAAGCACATGGTTCTGCAGAAAAGAACAACAGCTTGCCTAAAATTAAACAGGAACAAGCTTAGAATTCTAACAGGTTGACTTCCAGTCAACTTGACGGGACACTGCAGAATGAGAAAACAACTCCAGACCCTAGGCCTGGAGGAAGATGACAGATGCAGATTATGTGGTTCAGCAGAAAATAGATTGCAAAGCACTGCTCCGCAAGATACAAATGTATCTTGGAGTCCTTGGAGTTGCAGTCCTTGAATCCCACCCAGATCCTGAAATTCCTAAAGGAATCAGGACTAGAGGAAACTCAAAGACGGCCTAGAACACACAGAATGGGTGACACTTCACCACCTAAACAGGCTGAGCACCCAAAAGTTAAGAGCAATGACGGAGATAATATTTAGAAACTCGCAAACAAACGCCATAATATTATACACGACGAAAGCCCAACAGGACAAAATGACTAGCGCCCCACACGGAAAACAAACCAAAGAACTCCAAAATCCAAGAAAAAAGGAAAACTTCTACGCAATTATAGTAGAAAAACCAAACAATGACTACAAGCAAATCCTGACCGAAATCAAGTCGCAAGTAAAAAACCTTGAGGCGAGCAAGAAAATAAAAGACATTAAAGAGACCAGGGCAGGGAAACTGATGATAACAATGGAAGATGACGAAGAAGCAGCAAAACTCATCTTGAAAATTACTTGAATCAATGTCATCTTTATACATTTAAACATACATTTATACGTTAAACACGAAAAAAGCTCTAAAATTACATATAACTAGGGCTTTCAATACCGGAGCAAAAATGAAAACCAGTATTTTGGTATTATTCGTTTTCAAAACCGGAATACCGGTATTGATACCGGTATTACCAGAAAAAATATTTTCGACAGATTTTTATAAATATTAATGATAATGGTGATTTATTAAAAAGAAAACAAAGGAAAAACTTAAAACTATATTTATTTAGTTATAAACTATACAACAAAATATTTAAACGAAATAAGTATAAAAACTAAACATTTGTTTACTCCTTTTGTATATAAAAAAAACAAATTATTTATAGCAACAAATTATCATAAACATTACTACATTTCGCAATTTGAGCTTGTTTTATTAAAATATGCCCGAACAAACATAAACAATCAATTGTTTTGTCGTTCAGATTGGAGCGAATCTTTGTATATAAGTGACTTGCTACAAACGCCCTTTCCGATTCTACACTTGTTGGTGTAATTGTACTTAATTGGTCGTAAGTCAGTGGCAAATATTTTCCTCTTACTCCTGTTTTTCCAAAAATAGCAATTTCGTCTTTTATAATTGGTTCTACCCCTTGCACTTTTGTAATTTTAGGTTGAACTGAAAGTTTTTGTTGGATTGCTGATTGAAGTTGCAGTTTTAATTTGTCATGGTCATGAAAAGCAAAGTTGGAGCCAGTTCTTAATGTATTGGTCAGATTTCTTTCCAAGAATTTTTCGGAATTTTTGGTCTTTATCTGAATCTGATCCAACATGTTCTTCTGCGGTTTCGGGCGAAAGTCGTTTAATCAAACGAATTATTTAACGTATTAAGTGACTGTGGAAATATAGTTTGAACTAAATGGCTATTATGTTGTTCTCCACTATGTAAGTACTGAAAAACCTGCGATAAATTATTTCGTCTTTGTAATATGCGAATTTTTAAAGCGTCATAAACTTCTTTAGCAATTTAAAAATTTTGATTCGGAGGAGGTCCCATCATAAATTTTATTGTTTCATCTGCTGTAAGAAGATTAGAATCTTGGTGACATAATGCATCAACTGCTAATTTTATAGGAGTAAGGGAAGTGATAATTTCAGATAATAATTTAAAGTCTCTGTCATAAAAATTAATTCCGGAATTTATGTCAATAAGGGTTTTTTGAACGCAATATCTCAATTGGTAAAATGTTTCTAAGATAAGTAACATGCTATTCCATCTTGTTTTACAGTCTAATTTTAAAGCAATTTCTCTACCAACATCTTCTTTTACATATTTCTGTAAAAAGTTATCATTTTTAGTAGGTAAATTTATAAATATTTTGACTACCTTTCTTATTTTTTGTTACAAGAGGAGAAATGGTAGCATGACTAATACTGATCGTAGTATCAACTAAATTAGATTCTATAACGACGCCGTCAACATATTCTCCATTCTCATCATCTTCTACTTCAACATTCATGCCGTTATCAACAATTTCATCGTTTGATTCTGAGTCAGAACCAAACGATGAAATTGTCAGAACTTCTGACCTTGACTTATAAAGTATATCGGTTTTAGCTACACCAAGAAGATCTGATGCTCAGCATCAATAAGTTTGCCTAATTTAACCACAACCGATGCCCCATCAGTGGTTATGCTGACTATATTTTTAGAAATACAGAAGCCAAATTCTTATAACTTTTCTCTAACCAGCATTAAACACCTTTCTGCTGGCAGACTTCCAAATGCTCGTACTAGTCCAATATTCAAAAAAAAAAATGTTACACTGAATCGTTTGCCTTTAGATTTAAGCTGAGCTATTTCATCTTTTATGGTAATTCGAATAGTTTTATTATATTAGAGTATAATATTTCTTATTGTACTTGCTGATTTTGGACATCTTTAAAACCACGAGCAATTAATCCTTCTCTAATATCAATAGATGTTTTAAAAATATTAAATAATAAGCCGTCTCGAGCTGCCATTCGAGCTAGTAATTTAGCTAGGCTTCCGTTTTTATTGCTGATTAAATAACTTGTTATTAAATTAGGTTTTTTAGACTGACTTTGTTGATCTTGATCATTGTTATCATTCAAAGTTACCTCACTGCTTTTTCTTAGATTTATTCCATGCATTCTCTTTAATGAGTATGTAGTCCACTAGTAGAGCCTCAACCACATTTTATTTCCTTTGAACACTCTTTATACCTGGCTAGATGAACATTTGTTTCATATAAAAAATAGTGCCAAAACGTAGATGCATCGTTGGCCTTTTGTGTTTAAAGAACTCCTTTTAGACATGGCGTATGGTACGCCGCGTATCGTATATGTATATCCAAAACTTAATAAAATCATTATAAAAATTTGATGTTGTATAATAAAAAACTTACGGTTCAAACAACAAACATTACAACAATTTACAGCAAATAATAAATTCAGAAATATAGCTTATATCGTTAAATGTATGTGTTGTTAATCGTGTGCGTGTGAGAAGAGAGATGGCGCGTAAACAGGAAAGCAAGTTTCTTCTTAACGAAATTCAGTGACTAACTTCACTATGCATTGAAAAGGTATAAATACGAATTTATTATTCTTGTTCTTATTCTGTTCTGCTAATTGAAATAACTAATATAAATAAGAAGTAAGATATTTTACACAAATACCGAAATACCGGTATTTTTCTAGTAATACCGATTTTCTAATACCGGAAAAATAGACTAAAATTCCGGTTTTCGGGATCCCGGGATTCCGGTATTGAAAGCCCTACCTATAACATTTTCATAGATGTGTCAATGTCTGTTCAGTTCTGCTATTAAATGATCGGATATAACGAATTATGTAAAAAAAAATCCTTTCGAAATCTTTTTTTTCATCTTCAAATGATTTATCATTTATTATATAAGTTATTTAATTTCCGATTCTATTTCGACAAAAATTATGTCTGATTTTTTCATTAATAAAAATGTCTACACTTTTTAATAATGACGCACCTTTAACAATTGTGCAGTCAATAGATTGTAAAGACTTACCTGTTGCATTGATTCTTTGCAAAATTTGATTCCATAGGATTGTCATAACAGCAGTTTCATAATCATTCATATTTTTAAGTAATGATTTTGCTTCAATAACAAATTTGCTTTTGTGGAGTTGCATATAACTTCTAATACCTCTTAAAAAAAATTGTAGCCACATTTTAGCGCCAAACCTGCATCAGCCCAGGCAGACCATCTTGTATCTAACACTTTCTTTAATGTATAAGACCCTTTATCTATTTTATTGCATAACATGTTGCATCGAATCGGTGATGCAAAGAAAAAAACAAACAAATTTTGCAGGAATAAAAAATATATGGACGCATTACTACAACTCTCTGCAGCAACATTACCAACTAAATTAAGTGAATGATTAGAGCACGAAATAAATGTTTCTGATGGTGCAAGTTGTCTTATTCTTCTTTGCTGAAGTACAATGGTCTGTACTTGCCCGAAATATTTGCTGCATTGCCGTACGATTGTCCACGACAATATTTTATATCTACTGGCAAATTATGCAAGGTAGATAAAACTGTCTCTTCTAGATACTCCACATCATGTCCGACGTTTCTATAGGGAAGAACTTTAAAAATCTTCCATTAAAATTCTCACTTTCTGATAAATAGCGCACTACGAAGCTGAGCCACATGCACAACATAAGGTGTAGAATCTAATATGATACTATTTTGTGCATTTTATTTCCTCCACAACGTGTGACATAAGAGAATCGGATTATTTTCAAAAGCTCTAATGCGATAAGTAACTTACATGTACGCTCCCTTGATTACCATACTTTTGTAAGTGCAACTTTAAAAAATCGTCATATTCGTTCAAATACTCTAAACTAGTGAAATAATTCTCGAAGATTTTGCACTCTCTTTATGGACTCTAAAAGCAATGCCCAACTTTGGGAGAAATTTTATTGAGAATATAATTCTTCGCAGAACATCTTTCCAATAATTTTCTTTTTCTAATGTAATTTGCAGATTTTCAACATCCATGCGATTTAATGAAGAAGAGCGTTGTATAATGTACACATTGAACTATTTATTACTCTTTTGACGCTCGGATGTCTGCTTGATGCTCGGACAAAGTTATTTCAATATGTTTCCAATTTTGGAATACTGTAATTATCCTAGACTATCCTGATCATGTAACAATAAATTAATATGAATGTTTCGGAAAAAATTAACCACGTCCTTTCTGTTTTTTCCCATTTGAGATTTTTCTGTAAAAATAATCTTTACACAAGCCTCTGTAGTAAATGCGATTTGCGTGTTTATAGACCGATTTAAGTGTAGTTATTTATATATCGCATATATTTTTTGGTTTATTTGAAATAAGAATTTCAACCAGTTCATTAGATAAAATAATAGGCCAGACAGCAAAATCTTTCAATGTAACTTCAAATGGTATATTTTCCGTTTACGTTTCAATATTTTTTAATGGACTACCTTCTATATTTTTTTCTACTAGTTTTTCTCCTGGTTGACTATTGACTGGTTCTTCATTTTTGACATCATTGTTGCTTTCTATACCTTGGTTTTCAACTTCAACTAACTCTTTTCGTTGACTGATGTTCTTCATTTTCATTGTTGCTCAACTTATGATGGCCTGAGTGACCAGGGCCAGTTATAAATTTGTCCAATGCTGCTTTCTGTTGGTTGCCAACTTTCTAGCGTCTCTTTTCAATTTGTCTTTTTTTAGCTTCTGATTTGATTTGTCGTTTCATTTTTTAAAATTGCCTTTTTTAAATCAATAATAATTATAAAATTAATAATTAATTCATTAATTAATCCTTAATTTTAATCATTAATTCAAAGATGCACTTAATTAAAATAGCACATATGAAACCCAACTTGTTGTCATTAGAAAAAGTGTAAAGATAGGTTTTTGCGGGGCCCCTTAGAGGTAGGGGGCCCAGGGCGCGCGCCCGCTGCGCCCGCCCTTAAATCCGCCTCTGGTCCTTTGTCTTCGAACCATCTGTATACCACTTGATAGCATTTTGCTCTATGTGGTATGCTGAGGATTCGTCGCTCCAATCGGCTTTACTACTACACATTGCTGTGTAGTTTTTCTCGAAATGGTATGCAAATATCATTAATAGATACTAGGGAATGTTCCCATGGATTTGAAGTATTTGGTACGAGGTCCAAACACTCCTGCACCAGTACACTCCTTTGTCTTCGAACCATCTGTATACCACTTGATAGCATTTTGCTATATGTGGTATGCTGAGGATTCGTCGGTCCAATCGGCGTTACTACTACACATTGCTGTGTAGTTTTTCTCGAAATGGTATGCAAATATCATTAATAGATACTAGGGAATGTTCCCATGGATTTGAAGTATTTGGTACGAAGTCCAAACACTCCTGCACCAGTACCCTCCTTTGTCTTCGAACCATCTGTATACCACTTGATAGCATTTTGCTATATGTGGTATGCTGAGGATTCGTCGGTCCAATCGGCGTTACTACTACACATTGCTGTGTAGTTTTTCTCGAAATGGTATGCAAATATCATTAATAGATACTAGGGAATGTTCCCATGGATTTGAAGTATTTGGTACGAAGTCCAAACACTCCTGCACCAGTACCCTCCTTTGTCTTCGAACCATCTGTATACCACTTGATAGCATTTTGCTATATGTGGTATGCTGAGGATTCGTCGGTCCAATCGGCGTTACTACTACACATTGCTGTGTAGTTTTTCTCGAAATGGTATGCAAATATCGTTAGATACTAGGGAATGTTCTCATGGATTTGAAGTATTTGGTACGAGGTCCAAACACTCCTGCACCAGTACCCTCCTTGGTATTCGAGCCATCTGAATACCACTTGATAAGATTTTGCTCTATGTGGTATGCTGAGGATTCGTCGTTGCAATCGGCTTTACTACTACACATTGCTGTGTAGTTATTCTCGAAATAGTATGCAAACATCGTTAGATACTTGGGAATGTTCGCATAGATTCGAAGTATTTGGTACGAGGTCCAAACACTCCTGCACCAGTACCCTCCTTGATCTTCGAACCATCTGTATACCACTTGATAGCATTTTGCTCTATGTGATATGCTGCGGATTCGTCGCTCCAATCGGCTTTACTACTACACATTGCTGTGTAGTTTTTCTCGAAATGCTATATAAATATAGTTAGATACTTGAGAATGTTCCCATGGATTCGAAGTATTTGGTACGAGGTCCAAACACTCCTGCACCAGTACCTTCCTTTGTCTTCGAACCATTTCTATACCAATTCATAGCATTTTGCTCTATGTGGTATGCTGAGGATTTGTCGTTCCAATCGGATTTACTACTACACGTTGCTGTGTATTTTTTGTCGAAATGGTATTTGCATACCATTTCATCTTTTGTTACTTCCACCCAGGGGATCTTGGCTGCGAGGCTGTTCCGGTCTCTGCTCCCAATTATTTCACCTCTGCATATTCCTTCCTTGCTTACAGTCGCCGATCTGGCGGTCCTCTCCACCACAAGGTGCAAAGGAGTCGGATCCAGCAGCAGTTCCATTGCTGCTGTCGGGCATGACCCCATCGCTCCGTGAAGTGTCTTATTTTTCACTTGTTATATTCCTGTGATATTTGATATTGCTGTGGTCTGTTATTTTTTTTTGTATTTTGCATCTGTAATGGACTCATAACAGCAATAATATGCGTGCGGTTATGGATCGTCGAGTGCGATACAATTTTCTCCATATGTATTGGCGATTTTTTTATTTAGAAATGGCATAAGGGCGCAAAATAGAAAAAATACTATGAAAAACTCGTTAATAAGGCGTTTTTCGCACTTGTCCATTAGAAAACTCCCCGCCACGCTCGTCGTTTTCTAATCATGGACTCGTGCTGCAAAACCGCGCTTATTTAACTCGTTCTTTAATAAACTATGTCCTATTATTTTGGGTTGTGGTTTCGTAGCGTGTTGTTTTCGTATTGCGTTGTTATGTCGCTGTAAAATTTTCGACGCGTTGTTATGTCATGGACCCTTTTTCACGGGCTATATTATCCCGTTCTATCCAGTGTTGCCAACTTTATTTTTCAGGGGATCGTACCATGCGCTTGGAAAAATCGTATTTTGATACGAATTTTCGAAAAAAAGTAGTACGCATAGTACGCATTCAATAAAACAATATTAAACGATTTAAGGGAGCCCCCCCCCCTTTCTTTGGGAGCCCCCCTAGCCCGTGGGCACCGGGCATTCGCCCGATTGACCGACGCTAGCGACGCTACAGGTCTCCCACAAGAAAGTGTTCTGGCCCCACTCTATTTAACATATGCATACACCAATGACACTAATTTGTCAACTAAGAAGTTTTGACCAGCCATCATTGACCAGCCTATAACAGAAAACGCCAAACACTACGTGTACGCTGACGACCTAGTTGTCACAGTTTAAGGTCAAACATTCAGGGCTATAGAGGTAAGGCTAGAGGACGCAATGGGAACTATGTCCAAATACTATCGAAAAAAACTCGAACCATCGAACCCATCAAAAAATCAAGTAAGTGCTTTCCATTTGAATACCCACAAGGCTCACAAAAAACAAAACATGTCCTGGGAAAGCAAAGAACTAGAATACACCAAAAACGTGTTTGTCTAGTCTTGTCTGTCTAGTCTTATCTGTCTAGTCAATTACAGTTTATTCAGCTTGTAGCTCTTGCTCATTAATGACCTGTTCTTCAACTAAAAGCTCGTTTTTCCTAATATTACGATACGTCTTAATATCGTCCTCCTACTTGCAGAAATCAGTAAATAGGTGTAAATACTCGGCCTCTTCCGTGGAAATCGGGTACTCGGCTTACTTTTCGGCGGACTTCGGCCTAACTTGCATCGATCTATTCTTCAATGGTTTGATGTGAACTTCGACGGGAGCTTCCAAAATCCGGCATCCAATCTGGATAACTTTTCTCGCGGCCACGACGGCTACATGACCTTTGTCTGTTCGTTGTAGCATTCGATCTCGGCCTTGTGGATTTTATCGTATTGCAAATAGTCGAGTTTGAGCAGGAACTCCCTGAACTTCATCTCGACGACTTTCATCATGTCGTAGACGCTGAGTTTGGCGTCGTTAGCCGCCACGCTGGTCTCCTACACGTCCTCAACAATCACGTACAGGTTCGCAAATCAACTTTTTAAACTCGCCGTTGGATCAGTTCTTCGGCAAGCTGTTCCAACATTTTAGCTCTCTTCTCCTATATAGAATTTCTCCTTCCAAATTATCGATCAATTCTTGAAGATCCTTGATTTAACTCTCGTGGTTGGCCTCGGCGGTGGCCATAGTTTCTTTGATATTCTCGCGCCAGTTCCTCGGAGTGCAGGAGCGAGTTAAAATTTTGCAGCTCGATGAACCGAAACATCTTGATAAATCATGAATCTGATCATAAATCACGAGTCCATGGATCTTCGGATTTTGGAAGTAGAGCAGCGGCTCGTGCGTGTTCTTGCAGTCCTCGTTGAAATTCTGGATGGTGTCCTGCAACCACTTGACTTCGCCGACGGCCGAGGCGGTGTGTTCGAAGCCCGCAGAGTGAGTCTCCTCGGATTCTTCGTTGTCCGAACCTCTGTCGCTGTTGTAGTAGTGGTCGTGGACTTTCCTCCAGTGTATCGGACTGACAAGGTACAAGAACTTTTGGTACAACTTGCAGTTCCTCCATTTCTCTTCATGATTCTTGAGTTGAGATTTCAAGGTTCCGAACTCTTTGGCCATGATTCGGTACAGTTCGTACTTCTTGGATAACTTGTTGGCTTCGTTTTCGCTCTGTCGCAGTAGCGCTATGGATGTGCCGTGGTCTTGCGACTAGAACTCCTCGAAGGTGCTCACGTAGAGATTGCTCGGTGATTTCGTCGATCATGTTTTACTCTTCGATCAAATTCTCTTCGATTAACATCGTGTCGTCCATCCGGTAGCCGGTCACGATCTTCGTCCCTAATGTTATCTATGTATTTTTGCAATTTGAACTTCTCCCCGATCGGCCTTCCTTGGATTATGGTGTAAAACTCGGAATCTATGTTCAAAATGGTCAGATTAAAATCTTGTATGGGAGTGTACAACCGCGCCAACAAATCCCTTTGGTGTCTGCTGTTGTAAGAGTTCCTCTCGTAGTATTTTAGCTTGAGTTCGTTTCGCCTTTTCGCCTTTTTTGTTGGATAGAACACTAACTTACAAACAGCACTGTCACAAAACCAGATAAAAAGTAGTTGCTAGAAATAGCATTCTATAAAAACTAGCTGGAAGCAAATGGGGTGCAAAACCTCAAGTCTTGAGAAGATCCGCGCAAGCCATTTGTTTTTCAACTGCAGAATATGCCTGCCCAGTCTGGTGCAGACCAAGCCATGCAAAACAGGTCGATATCGCCTTAAACAACGCAGCGGGCTTCGCAGAACCAAGTAAAAGAAGAATAGGTATAGAGCACGTAGAAAAATGTAAGCAAACCTTCGAAGGTCGATGTCCTTTATGGCCAAGAACAGCAACGGAAAAGGCTCAAATCAAGAAAAAAAATTCCTTAATGTGCCACCGTGGAACCGCCCGACAACTTCCCTTTCAACGACAGCACAGGGGGTGCAGGATCAAATTTGGACTGGAAGACAATGAGAACGCTAAACAGAATACGAACCGGCGTGGCACCCGTAAAAAACCAAACTAAAGCGGAAAATTGAGGAGGACCAACAATGCCTCTGTGGGGAGATACAAAACATAAGGCCACCTGCTTGGATGCACATTATGCCCTGCAACGTGCTCCATTGATGAGATGTGAATTGCAAATGAAAATGCCATTGGACGTTTTCACACTATACGACACGACTCCGATACGGCCCCGGCACGGCAGAATCAACGATGCCGGTGGGATAGAATTTACATTGAAATGATTGGGATGGTTTCACACTAGACGACATATCGGTGCCGTGCCGGTGCCGTCGCCGGCTGTCGTCAAGGAGCAATCTTTCCACTCGTGTCGTCCCGATAAAACTAATCAGTTTTACAGTCAGTTACAATCAGTTAGTACCGTAAGTATAATTTATTAACAGCCGCCATAATACTACGGGAGTAAAAAAAAGTCTAAAACTAAAAAATTAATTTATTTATAATTTTAAATTATAAACTATTTACTAAAAAATGGCTTTTATCGGTGTCGTGTCGTCCACACGTGCCGTGAGGTGTGAACTCGTGTCGTTGTCGTGCCGGAGCCATGTCGTGTAGTGTGAAAACGCCTATAAACGTAGCCCGGTACTGGGCAGAAAAACTTTGAATGGAATGATTTCGGACTCGAAAAAGTAAAAGTAAAGTAACCAAGGATGAATTTTGCTCGAAGTGAACATGTCGCAACTTCGACAAAGGAAGTTTGTGCTTTTCGCGGATAAATCAAGGTTCCGTATTACTCGTTGCGATGGCCGAGTACGTGTTTACAGACGCCCAGGAGTACGGTACTCAGCTGCTACTGTCCAGGGAGTCTTTTGAAAAAGACTTTTAAAGATTTGGAGGTGGTTAAGTTATGGTTTGGGGTGGGATTAGTATCGACAATAGAACCGACCTTGTTGTAATTCCAGGAAATCTTAACGCTATGCTCTATGTTGACATTGTTAGGAGAACATGTTGTCCCTGTGGCATATGGAATAGGTCAAAATTTCCTGTTAATACAGGATAGCGCAAGACCACACACACTTCTTCTTCTTAATGGCACTACAACCGATTGCCGGTCTGGGCCTCCTTCAGCATGTTTCTCCAAGCGGACCTATCACTCGCCAACGTTCTCCAGTCCCGTACTTGAAGTTTTTGTAGGTCAGTTGTTACCGCATCCTTCCATCTCCCTCTTGGCTTTCCGGCCCTTCCCCTTCCCTCTGGTTGGCCATTGAACAACTTTTTCGGAACCCTATGATCACCCATTCTCTGCATGTGTCCGAGCCATCTCAATCTTGCCACCTTGATGAAACTCACAATATCTGGTTGATTGTAGAGCTGATATAGTTCGTGATTATATCTTCGACACAAACACAAACTGTGGCGGATAATGACAAGTTTCGGATTCCCTGAAAAACTGACAGCCCTAACCAGAGTAACACTGTCTGAAGTATCGTCTGTAGTAAGAATACGAAACAAGTTATCTGAGACTTTTATAACAGAGGAAGGACTACGACAGGGAGACCCACTGGCAACTTTACAATTTAACATCGTACTAGAAAAGGCCGTTAGGAGTAGTGGAGTGGATACTAACGGCACTGTGTACTTTAAGTCAACACAACTATTGGCTTACGCAGACGACATTGATATAATTTGCAGAAGCGAACAGGCGACCAAAACTACTTACTCGCTGCTGGAGAAGGAAGCAAATAACCTAGGACTCACTGTCAACGTAAACAAAACGAAATACATGGTGGCTAACGAAACTCATCGGAAGGTAGGACCAACGCTAGAACTAGACGGAAAGCACTTTGACACAGTAGATACATTTGTGTACTTGGGCTCGCAACTGAACAGCGTAAACCGGATGGGCGAGGAGATTAGAAGGCGGATAACTCTTGGTAACAGGTGCTATTATGGGCTACTTAAACTTTTTAGGTCCAAAACAATCCACCCCAAGCATAAGTGCACACTGTACAGGTCTCTGATAAGACCGGTGGTAACCTATGGTGCAGAAGCATGGAGCTTAACACAGAGCGAAGAACAGGCTTTAAGTGTATTTGAGAGAAGAATGCTACGTGCAATATTTGGTGCGACCCAAGGACGAGGAATCTGGCGCCGAAGATATAATCAGATCACACACACACAGTGCCTTGATTGCGGCTAATCGATTACGCGGGGAATCCTCGTATAGGCGACGCATTGCCAGGAGAGTACGCTGCATATTTCTAAAGCGCGAGTGGTACAGAGAGTTTAAAAAATTATTGGAAGCCTTCATTGAAAATCCAAAGAAGAAGTTCATGGTCCGTTTAAGTTTGTTGTTTTTCTGTTATTTTTTTTTTTAATTCTGTTATGAAGATTCAAAGATTTGGAAAGATCGTATATTTTGCGTACGATTTCGAATATATGATCGTACCAGCTCCAAAAAAGTCGTATAAATATAATTTAAATCGTACTGTTGGCAACCCTGGCTCTATCACATAACAGCGCGCGATTAAAAAACGCTTCGAAAATATCACATCTTAAAATATCTGATTGGGATGTGATTTTCGAGGTTTATTATGCTGCTGTAATATTTTCCACATGTATTTTCGTCGTAATTCGTATTCGTCGTAATTTTTTTTTGCCTTATTTTAGGACGTGTTGTCTTCGTAGCGTGTTGTTCTCGTAGAGCGTTGTTATAATGCTGTGTTATTCGTTAAGTTACGAATTAAGTTTTTTAAGTTACAAATTAAGTCGCGCGTTGTTATGTCATGGAACCGGATGACATAGCCCATAAATAGTGGACTTTACCACTTACAAAAAAGTTGGCTCAAATATTGATTTTATTTGTTGAGTATATTTATATAATAAATTCGTTAAATATTTATTCAAAGTTTCTCTACATTTCTAAAGTGCTTCTTACTTTTTTATGATATTTTAATATTTGTTTATTGTAATCGCAGGTTGTTTATAAATATTTGTTTACACGAACATAGCAGAATACGTATGCTGTCAGCGCTATCTATAAACAAAATTTTAAAGTACGAATAATTTTTCAAAACAACTTTTCCAAATTTTCCTGAGCCGCTGAAATGTGAATTAAAAGCATTTTCCCCTGTTTTTTACAGTTTCCAAACGGCCCTACATGTAGCATCACGCCGCCGAATAGGTATTTAGTAAAACCGAATAACTGTCAGAAATAAATCTCAAAATACAAATCTTTAAGGTTATGTCAACAAATCTCCATATTTTAAGGTTAAGTTTATTATAACATATATTTATTAAAAAAAAATTGTCTAGATATTCCCAAAATAAGAATTTAATTTATGTCCAACGTAATGCCAGGTCAAGTTGATTTTTTATTTTAGAATTTTCAGCTGTTGAAATGGATGGACATAAGTGTGAGCCATCCACTTCAGGGTGCTCAAAGCCTTTACATATCAAAAGATATGAGCAAGCTTTAGATTTGAATATTCTGGTTAATGAATATAAACCAGAATTTTCTGCAAGTGACCCTGAAGATGATGTTTATGGTTGCGGTGGTGATTCTAGTTGGGATGAAGTATTAAAAGGTAAAAAAACAAATCCAATTTAAATTTGAAATGAATTAGTGTTTATTTTAGATTGTGATGATGCAACTGAGAATCCTTACGTAAATTCAGATATCATGGACATGGAACGGTCATGGCTAATGGAAATTATGCAAGAAATGCCACCATCCGATGATATTAATTTAAATTCCTCGATATCCGAGGATGTGAATAATCTATTAAAAATACACAAACAGCATAAGAAAATCTCAACACATGCTTCTTCAGAGCTCCTAGAACAGCATATGTATTATGGGGCTGGTTTAATTTCTAATTTTGATAAATATCCTGAAAATAAGAAAGTTGTACAAACTAAAACAGTTAAAAGGAAAAGAGAAGATTCACCTTCTAAAAACCATTTTGTTCTCTTCCAAGATATGCAAGTAAGTTTAACTTTGTTTATTATCAGTACTAACTATTTTATTGAATGATATTTTTTTCATAGGATGATGGTTTAGAATTGGATCTTGATAATAGTTTGGATGTTCTGGGCATAATAGAGGATGAGACTCCGGCTAAAATTGAACACCAGGATAGACCACCTGTTAAAATAAATAATATTTTGACTAGGAAACCAAAAACTAAGAAATTTAAAGATGAAGAATCGAGAAAGAAATGGGAAGAAATGATGTTGCAAAAGCGGCGGAAATCGTATTCCAATATGATCAAAAAGGAAGTTGGCAAACAACAACGTGCTAAAGTTAACAGACACAAAGAAGCTATATTACAAAATAAAAAACTAGCTATGGCTTGTCAAAAGCTACTACGCAACAAAGCTGTAAATATATTCACAAAAATATCGCGTCCCAAAAAAATGTGTACACACTGTTTAATACTTCATTTTCTAATTTTGGTTTCTTTTCTAGGTACTTTCTTTCTTATTTACTTTGAAAAACGTAAATTTATTTTATGTGTGCTCTCCGAGTGAAACCATAGTAGATGTGCAAAGACAGTTTAAAATGATGTGTCAGTCAGATCTCACTATTACATCAGAAATAATTCATGAGATCTTCAAGATGTCCACAAACAACAATTTGGGAGATGACGAATATCCATTAGCTCTGCAAAATGAAGAAAAATTACAGGAAACATATAATGAAACCTCAAGAAAATCTGTTTGGCAAGTAGTGCGTGAGGTAGGCATTTCAAAATCTACTGTCCATCGCATTTTAAATCGGGCGCCTTCAAAAGTTACATTCCAACGTTAATTCACGCTCCTCAATGAGGATGATTATAATCTGCGAGTGGAATGTTGAGCAAAATGTTCAGATCATTTAAATTAAGGTAGAAACACACTAAGGGGAGAATTGCTGTGCACACTCGTCCCGCGTATGCAACGTACATTTTCCATCAGACGCTGTTGTAATTTCTCAGAAGGTGCACTAGTGCGTCTATAAGTCATGTTTTCTAAATCTGATAGCAAGTTTGAGGATGATTTATTGAGTTTACTATTTCTAAATGAGTAATTCCGTGCCACAAAACTAAAAACTAAAGTTAAGAAGAGAAGATATTGGGTTCATGAGATAAATAAACAAAGAGAAAAAGTTGTAGAATACCATACATTAAGGAGGTTCGAGTGTAACTAATGAGTCAAAATATCATGTCAAATTTTTCTATATTTTCAATTATCCTAATAGTTGTTAAAATTCATTATTTTTATTTATAATAACATAACAAATTTTAAAATCGGTAATTATTATTTATTTAATAAAATAAAGTTATTAAATGATTTCGTTATATTTGACTTATAAGGTGACATAAAAAGATCTGGCAACATCAGTGTTATGAGTCTACTGGTTGTAAAGGGATCATAATTTTATTAGCCCAAGATGTTTGCCGAAAACCTCGAATTAGCAGAAGACAAAAAAAATATAGATAATCTATGTAAAAAGCTGGAGTGTATTCTATCAAATAGTTCCACAGATGTTCAAAAGTTCCAAATGTTTCCATGTTTATCTTTTCTCTCAAAATCAATTGTTACCGCGACATTGCCAAACCATCTGTCATGTGAATTACTGTCGATAAACAAGATTAAAAAAAAAATGTAACTTAAATTATGTAAATAATTACATCGGGAACATCACATTGTTTTAATGTTATCGTGTTTTAATATTATCTAAGTTTATTGTATACAGTTTTTTATTCCTTCAAGTTAGGAAATTAATATCGAAAAAAATAAATAAAGACGCGACGGAAGCTTGTCGGCCATAGGAACCTGTGTATAAGATTCGAAAAAACATCTTTTTTGATTTTTTTTCCGGATAAACTACATGGAGGACCACTTTCAAATTTTAAGAGAACATAAATAAAGTATTGATCTTCATTTATAAAAAGTTTCAAAGCTTAAACTTAAAAAAAATATTTAACATGGGATTCGCTCGAACCTCCATAATGCTAAAACTGGAATCTGATGAACGATTCTTTACATGGGCGTAGTCAAGGGGGGGGGGGGGGGTTTGGGGGAACACAACTCTTTTCGACAGAGCATGGTAAATGTGGAGTTTAGGGATGTTATGTGTCAATCTTAAAAGGTAAATTGGCGCATTTTTGTTATTATATTTTCTTCAAACTCCCCCACCCCTCGCCACCACGAATCTAAACCCTGGCCACGCCCATGTAACCAACATATGTACTTTTACTTAGAACAATTCAAATTTATTATTCCAAGCGAAAAAATTTTGGTTTTTGCTTAATAACTTAAAACTTTTGGTTTTTTTAATAACTTGGTTAACAAATTAAATTGGAATATTAAACTTTGTGAGCGTTTAGATAGATAATTAAGCTGTACGTAGTGCAAACCAGTGGCTCCTAGCTTAATTGGTTATTAAGTTATTGAAGTTCAAAGTTTGTTATCTTTGTTTTTGATGTTTTTAAAATTCCAGTCGATACATAATTATTGCACTAGCTAGAAGCGTTAAACTTCGATGACGTTTAGTTAACTAATTTAGCTAATATTTCGTGAAAACTAGAATATTCTAGCTTAATTTGTTACTGAGTAATTGACGATCAAACTTTGATATCTTTGTTTTTGAGATTTTTTGCTTTTTAGACGATATCTCACTTAGTGCAGTTGGTAGGAAAATTAAACTTTGTGGATCTTTAGTTAACTAATCTAACTACTAGTTAGTGCTTAATTAGTTACGAAGTTATTGACACCAATACTTTGATATCTCAAGAGATTTTATTTTCTTTATTTTTTTAAACAAGACTAGACAGACAAGACTACACAGACAAAACTAGATAGACTAGACAGACAGGACTAGACAGACAAGACTAGACAGAGAAGACTAGACAGACAAGACTAGACAGACAAGACTAGACAGACAAGACTAGACAGACAAGACTAGACAGACAAGACTAGACAGACAAGACTAGACAGACAAGACTAGACAGACAAGACTAGACAGACAAGACTAGACAGACAAGACTAGACAGACAAGACTAGACAGACAAGACTAGACAGACTAGACAGACAAGACTAGACAGACAAGACTAGACAGACAAGACTAGACAGACAATACTAGACAGACAAGACTAGACAGACAAGACTAGACAGACAAGACTAGACAGACAAGACTAGACAGACAAGACTAGACAGACAAGACTAGACAGACAAGACTAGACAGACAAGACTAGACAGACAAGACTAGACAGACAAGACTAGACAGACAAGACTAGACAGACAAGACTAGACAGACAAGACTAGACAGACAAGACTAGACAGACAAGACTAGACAGACAAGACTAGACAGACAAGACTAGACAGACAAGACTAGACAGACAAGACTAGACAGACAAGACTAGACAGACAAGACTAGACAGACAAGACTAGACAGACAAGACTAGACAGACAAGACTAGACAGACAAGACTAGACAGACAAGACTAGACAGACAAGACTAGACAGACAAGACTAGACAGACAAGACTAGACAGACAAGACTAGACAGACAAGACTAGACAGACAAGACTAGACAGACAAGACTAGACAGACAAGACTAGACAGACAAGACTAGACAGACAAGACTAGACAGACAAGACTAGACAGACAAGACTAGACAGACAAGACTAGACAGACAAGACTAGACAGACAAGACTAGACAGACAAGACTAGACAGACAAGACTAGACAGACAAGACTAGACAGACAAGACTAGACAGACAAGACTAGACAGACAAGACTAGACAGACAAGACTAGACAGACAAGACTAGACAGACAAGACTAGACAGACAAGACTAGACAGACAAGACTAGACAGACAAGACTAGACAGACAAGACTAGACAGACAAGACTAGACAGACAAGACTAGACAGACAAGACTAGACAGACAAGACTAGACAGACAAGACTAGACAGACAAGACTAGACAGACAAGACTAGACAGACAAGACTAGACAGACAAGACTAGACAGACAAGACTAGACAGACAAGACTAGACAGACAAGACTAGACAGACAAGACTAGACAGACAAGACTAGACAGACAAGACTAGACAGACAAGACTAGACAGACAAGACTAGACAGACAAGACTAGACAGACAAGACTAGACAGACAAGACTAGACAGACAAGACTAGACAGACAAGACTAGACAGACAAGACTAGACAGACAAGACTAGACAGACAAGACTAGACAGACAAGACTAGACAGACAAGACTAGACAGACAAGACTAGACAGACAAGACTAGACAGACAAGACTAGACAGACAAGACTAGACAGACAAGACTAGACAGACAAGACTAGACAGACAAGACTAGACAGACAAGACTAGACAGACAAGACTAGACAGACAAGACTAGACAGACAAGACTAGACAGACAAGACTAGACAGACAAGACTAGACAGACAAGACTAGACAGACAAGACTAGACAGACAAGACTAGACAGACAAGACTAGACAGACAAGACTAGACAGACAAGACTAGACAGACAAGACTAGACAGACAAGACTAGACAGACAAGACTAGACAGACAAGACTAGACAGACAAGACTAGACAGACAAGACTAGACAGACAAGACTAGACAGACAAGACTAGACAGACAAGACTAGACAGACAAGACTAGACAGACAAGACTAGACAGACAAGACTAGACAGACAAGACTAGACAGACAAGACTAGACAGACAAGACTAGACAGACAAGACTAGACAGACAAGACTAGACAGACAAGACTAGACAGACAAGACTAGACAGACAAGACTAGACAGACAAGACTAGACAGACAAGACTAGACAGACAAGACTAGACAGACAAGACTAGACAGACAAGACTAGACAGACAAGACTGGACAGACAAGACTAGACAGACAAGACTGGACAGACAAGACTGGACAGACAAGACTGGACAGACAAGACTGGACAGACAAGACTGGACAGACAAGACTGGACAGACAAGACTGGACAGACAAGACTGGACAGACAAGACTGGACAGACAAGACTGGACAGACAAGACTGGACAGACAAGACTGGACAGACAAGACTGGACAGACAAGACTGGACAGACAAGACTGGACAGACAAGACTGGACAGACAAGACTGGACAGACAAGACTGGACAGACAAGACTGGACAGACAAGACTGGACAGACAAGACTGGACAGACAAGACTGGACAGACAAGACTGGACAGACAAGACTGGACAGACAAGACTGGACAGACAAGACTGGACAGACAAGACTGGACAGACAAGACTGGACAGACAAGACTGGACAGACAAGACTGGACAGACAAGACTGGACAGACAAGACTGGACAGACAAGACTGGACAGACAAGACTGGACAGACAAGACTGGACAGACAAGACTGGACAGACAAGACTGGACAGACAAGACTGGACAGACAAGACTGGACAGACAAGACTGGACAGACAAGACTGGACAGACAAGACTGGACAGACAAGACTGGACAGACAAGACTGGACAGACAAGACTGGACAGACAAGACTGGACAGACAAGACTGGACAGACAAGACTGGACAGACAAGACTGGACAGACAAGACTGGACAGACAAGACTGGACAGACAAGACTGGACAGACAAGACTGGACAGACAAGACTGGACAGACAAGACTGGACAGACAAGACTGGACAGACAAGACTGGACAGACAAGACTGGACAGACAAGACTGGACAGACAAGACTGGACAGACAAGACTGGACAGACAAGACTGGACAGACAAGACTGGACAGACAAGACTGGACAGACAAGACTGGACAGACAAGACTGGACAGACAAGACTGGACAGACAAGACTGGACAGACAAGACTGGACAGACAAGACTGGACAGACAAGACTGGACAGACAAGACTGGACAGACAAGACTGGACAGACAAGACTGGACAGACAAGACTGGACAGACAAGACTGGACAGACAAGACTGGACAGACATGACTGGACAGACAAGACTGGACAGACAAGACTGGACAGACAAGACTGGACAGACAAGACTGGACAGACAAGACTGGACAGACAAGACTGGACAGACAAGACTGGACAGACAAGACTGGACAGACAAGACTGGACAGACAAGACTGGACAGACAAGACTGGACAGACAAGACTGGACAGACAAGACTGGACAGACAAGACTGGACAGACAAGACTGGACAGACACTACTGGACAGACAAGACTGGACAGACAAGACTGGACAGACAGGACTGGACAGACAAGACTGGACAGACAAGACTGGACAGACAAGACTGGACAAGACTAAAGTGGTTCGGGGGAAGCTCTCACTAAACCCCCTATTCCACCTTGGCTTTAGTATGCGCCACCCTGGTATCGCATATTTTGCATTCATTCAGGGTGGGCAGCCCGGACGGTTTACTGAAAAACCGCCCTAGTTGTTGTCTCCCCGACCAGGAATCGAACCCGAATCGCGGTCTCCCGCATTGAAAGGCGGGTATGTTGTCAACTACACCACCGAGGAGGACAGACAGACAAGACTAGACAGACAAGACTAGACAGACAAGACTAGACAGACAAGACTAGACAGACTAGGCTAGACAGACAAGATTAGCTAGTATTATATAGTAGCTAAATTTTGAAATCTGAAGCAAAATTTTCAATTTAGAAGCAACATTTTCAAATCTCAAGCAAAATTTTCAAATCTGAATTTTGTGTTTTTAAACTGCAATTTTGTCCTTTTTATAAAATATTTTTGGAAATATTTTCTAAACCCCCCCCGAAACTAAATCCTGACTACGCCCATGATTCTTTATGTACTTTCGCATGTCTAAAATACAGTTTGAGGAGAACGCTTGCATCAAAGGTCTATATGGTTATGACGTGCTACGCATAAGTTCTAGAAACACACTGATCACACGCGTGGATAGCGTAAGAACCTCCCCTCCACCTTCACACGCCGATCTGGACATCCAAGATCGACGTTGCGTGGAAGGCGTGTGATTGCGTTGCATACGATATGTGTGTTTCTATGGCATAGTTTTTCATCTAAAATCACCAGTCCAGATATCGTAATGCGTTGCGTACGTTGAGTACGTGGGACCAGTGTGTCTCCTCTACCTTTAAGCAGGTCAGTGATCCATTAAATTCAGTAAGAGGTACAGTGTTGTGGGGATTTTGTGGGGAGTACAGTGTTTGTGGATGAAGAGGACTTCAGCAACTTCTGTCCTATCATGGTATGAAGATGAAGAGGACTTCAGCAACTTCTGTCCTATCATGGCGAAGAGATAGCCTATCTGCATAAAAATCAGCCGAACAGATGGATTGGGTGAAGAAGTGCCATAGAATAGCCGTTGCAACTCCAGATCTCATGGCACTGGATTTTTTTTTGTCGGATCTCATCAAAGAAAAATATATTGTATTGTAAAAAAATTGTGAAAAAAAAAAACAGTCGATAAATTGAAATCGAAAATTGATGCAACAAAGTTAAATTACATCTTTAATTTGTACTTAAATAATACATAAATATAATCTCTTTTTATAATCACCCGTAGTGTGTATAGATTTTTTTTGGGACACTCTGTTTTTATGAACACAAAATTTTTGAATTTAATTATTTTTAGTTGCAATCTGCAAGAGCTGTTAAAGAGTTGCAGTGGCGTATGAAGCGTTTGTCTAGAGAAAATTTGGCTTATTGGAAGAGATCAAAACGTGCAGATAGAGAAATTCGAAGGAAATTGGAGAAGGAAGCTGAGGAGCAAAGAAAAATTGATTTTGAACTTGTTGAAGCCAAACGACAGCAGAGGAAATTAAATTTCTTGATTACGCAAACGGAATTGTATGCTCATTTTATGTCCAAAAAGTTAGGAGACACTTCTCCTGAAGAACAATTACGAATTTTAAGTCAATTAGATGAAGAAAAAAATCCAAGACTTGCCTCTATTGATGATTATGACAGGTTAATAACGTTTTTTAAAATTTTGTTCAATATTGTAATTAGGGACTGCAATCGGGAAAACCGGATCCGGTAATGCGGCGGATCCGAAAACACTACACGTTTACCGGATCCGGTACCAATATACCGGATCCGGTCAGCGGATCTGGTGATACTAATTTTTACTACTACTACTGCTAAGTTTAAGTGCATGGTGCGCATCGCCCCACATGATTTTTTCATGATTTGTTCTTGAATTGCTTGTGCAAATTTTTTGCGAAGGTAACAAGCTTTGAAAGTTGCAATTATGTCTTGGCGCTTAGGCTCCACCTAGGGATTGCAATCCGGAAAACAGGATCCGGTAATCCGGCGGATCTGGCATCACTAAACGTTTACCGGATCCGGTACCAATATACCGGATCCGGTGATGCTAATTTTTGGTAAAATAATCGCGCTGTTGCATGAGTAGGTACTTTAAACACGTGGTGCGCATCGCCCCACATGGTTTTTTCAAAACCAAAATTGATTTTGTGACAAATAATATATACTTAAAATAATTACCATATTTGCCGAGGTATAGAACAACAAAATTTGCCTGTAAAAATAGGCGTACAAAAAGTAGGTTAAATTTTAGGGTATAAACTCACTCTTGTGATAATTGTGCCATTCATTAGACAGATTCATCATGATGTCTGTCATAAATATAAGAATAAGACTTGTTAGATTAGTTTAGGTTAGTTTTTAAATGTGTGTGTGTGTGTGTGTGTATAAACTACCTATATAATAGACTCACTCGATTATCATGGAAACAGTCCATTTTGGAATGAAAAGGGAAAATTAAACTGATGGGATCAACCGAATTTCCATCGATCCGGATCCGGCCGGTTCGGTGGGAATTTGGCCGGATCCGGCCGGATTGAAAATGGCACCGGATTGCAATCCCTAATTGAAATTTAGTTTCTTTTAATATGTTGTTCCGGATCCGGTACCAATATACCGGATCCGGTAATGCTAATTTTTGGTAAAATAATCGGGATGTTGCATGAGTGGGTACTTTAAACACGTGGTGCGCTTCGGCCCACATGATTTTTTTAAACCAAAATTGATTTTGTGAGAAATAGTGTATACTTAAAATAATTACCGTATTTGCTGATGTATAGCGTGCACCTTTTTCTAAAAAATTGCCTCTAAAACGTAGGTCCGCGCTATAGGCGCACTAAAAGTAGGTTAAATTTTAGGATGCGTCTTATACACCGTCAAATACGGTATTTATAGTAAGTTGATTATATTAAATAGTTATAAACTCATTCTTGTGATAATTGTGCCATTCATTAGACATATTCATCATGATGTCTGTCATAAATATAAGAATAAGACTTGTTAGGTTGGGCTAGTTTAGGTTAGTTTTTAAATGTGTGTGTGTGTATATACTACCTATATAATACACTCACTCAATTATCCTGGAAACAGTCCATTTTGAAACGAAAAGGGAAAATTATCCTGATTGGACCGAATCAATCGAATTTCCATCGATCAGGAACCGGGCGGATCCGGCCGGATCGGTGGAAATTCGACCGGATCCGACCGTAATAAAAATGGCACGTGATTGTAATGCCTATATGTAATACACTCACTCGATTTGCCTGGAAACTGTCCATTTTGGAAGGAAAAGGGAAAATTATCCTGATCGGATCAACCGAATTTCCATCGATCCGGATCCGGCCGGATCGATGGAAATTCGAACGGATCCGGCCGGATAGGTTAAAATTCGGCCGGATCCGCTCGGATTGAACATGGCACCGGATTGCAATCCCTAATTGTAATTTAGTTTCTTTTAATATGTTTTCTTTTTAGTGATGTAATGAAGGCAAAAGCAATTAAAAACGCTCATGATGCTATAAAGAATGAGAAAGAAAGAACTCGTCAATTTGATATAGACACAAATATAGATATAAATGGCTGTGATAGCAGAAAAGTAGATCTAGTTGATGAGGAATTTAGTCAACCATTAATATTTAAAGGGACTTTAAAAGCTTATCAATTACGCGGCATGAATTGGTTAGCGAATTTATATGATCAAGGAATAAGTGGAATATTAGCTGATGAGATGGGCTTAGGAAAAACTGTACAAAGCATTGCTTTTCTTAGCCATTTAGCTGAAGTCCAAGGTAATCTCCTAATAGTATATTTGACTTCAGTAAGCGCGATTTTACAGCACGCGTCCAAGTTTGGGAAACGACGAGCGTAGCGAGTTTTCTAATGGACAAGTGTTGAAAAACGCCTTACGAACGAGTTTTTTATATTATTTTTTCTGTTTTACGCCCTTTTATGCCATTTCTAAATAAAAAAATCGCCGATACACATTGGGAAAATGGTATCGCACTCGGCAAGCCATAACCGCACGCATATGAGTGCTGTTATGAGTCCATTACAGACGCAAAATAGAAAAAAAGCAGTTTAAAACATTTCGCTTTTGAATATTTTTGTTTAGATCTTTGGGGACCTTTTCTCGTAATTTGTCCAGCATCAACGCTTCATAACTGGCAGCAAGAATTCGCAAAATTTGTACCTAACTTTAAAGTTGTACCTTATTGGGGTAACATAGCTGTAAGTACGAGAGACAATACCCATATTAGAATTAATGTTTTTAATTTTTTTGTTTAGGATCGAAAAATTCTAAGACAATTTTGGCATCAAGATGGAATGCATACAGAAGACGCTGGTTTCCATGTGGTAATAACAAGTTATCAAATTGTAATATCTGATGTGAAATATTTCAATAGATTTAAATGGCAATATATGGTATTAGATGAAGCTCAAGCTATTAAAAGTACAAGCAGGTTTGTTCTAAATCAAACCAAACACATATTTCTTATTTAATTTGTAACTCATTTATTTTAGTATGAGATGGAAGACTTTATTAGGTTTTAATTGCCGGAATCGTTTATTACTTAGTGGAACGCCAATTCAAAACAGTATGGCAGAACTTTGGGCTCTTCTACATTTTATTATGCCAACACTTTTTGATTCTCATGAAGAATTCAACGAATGGTTTTCCAAAGACATTGAAAGCCATGCAGAAAACAAGACTGGAATCGATGAAAGTAACATTTATTTCATTTAAAACTAATTATTCGATACAAAAATTAACTTTGTTTTTCTAGAACATTTATCGAGATTGCATATGATTTTGAAACCTTTTATGTTGAGGAGGATAAAGAAGGATGTTGAGAACGAGTTGTCGGATAAGATTGAAATCATGGTTTATTGTCCATTGACAACAAGGCAAAGGTTGCTTTATATGGCTTTAAAGCAGAAAATACACATAGAGGATCTTTTGCATTATACTGTAGGGGGAGGTGATTCTCATAGTGTCGATAAAAACTTCACTTCTAATCTCATGAATTTAGTTATGCAATTTCGAAAGGTAATACTATTATTTAATACAAACACTCTTTTCATTCTTTCGGTTTAATATCAAATTTTACACAATAATGGCTATTTTTCTTCATCAAAAATTTCGGATGTTTTATGATAAAATACACTCGTCAGATTATATAAAACGAGAACATGTGGTACAAGGCAAACCTCGATTAGTGCGAGTTCGATTAACGCAAAACTCCATTTAACGATTTTATAATTTTTGGCGTGATTTTTTCAAGTTATGGCATTAAGACAACCCTTTTAAGATAATTCTTTTTTAACCGTTTTGTCTTTATTTTTATATGGGATTATAAGATATATAGAAATCTGTAAAAATTTCAAAAAAGGAAGAGCCCCAAGACCGGGTAATATTAAAATATTACCCGGGTAAATATTACTAATTACTAAAAGACTCAAACTAAAATTACTAATGAACTTTTAAAATATGGCACGGGGTATTAAGAAGTTGAAAAAGGACACGTTACCCGCAAAAGTGACTCAATGGAGCGGGTGGTGATTCAGGGCAGAGTGGAAGGTAGCAGACCTCGTGGCTGATCAACAACTCGATGGACAGACACCATCAAATCTTTCACTGAGACTCCTGTGGCAGAATGCGAGCGCCATGTGACCAACAGGAATCTATGGAGAAGATTGACGAAGGCAGCAGTGAAGAAAGACGACTCCCCATGACCACGACTACTCTGTCAAGAGTGAACGACTCGGAAGAAGAAGAATTAAGAAATTTATTCCAAAGGTGCCTCAACAGGCACGAAGTATATAGCCGTTACCGTTCGCGGAAAAAAACCGTAGTGCGCCCTCGGCCTAGGTAGAGTCTATGGGAAAATCTTAAATAACAGAATAGAAAAAGAATACGCAGATATGGAGGCAGAAAAGCTGTGAAGTCTTTATACGCGGGCTCCACATCCAGAGTCAAAATCAACGAAGGATTAACATCAACCAAGACAGTTGACAGTAACCAAGGGTCTTAAACACGGTTGCTGTATATCTACGACACTGTTCAAAATCTACTTGGAACACGCGCTGAAGACATGGAAACGGAAATGCAATAGCCTGGGAATAACAGTGGACGTCGACACGACAGTATACAGGGTGGGGCATTTAACATGACTACCCCAAATATCTCCGTTACCTTTAGACGAAAAAAATGTCAAAAGGGAATTTTATTGATTTCGAAGGGCTGACACGGTGGCTAAAAATTATTTTTTGTCAAGGTCACAATTTATGCGTCCTCAAGGTCATCAATGGTTTTCAAATGGGAACATGTTATTTTTGTATCAAGACATTGTAGCCACTATTCAGACGAATCCAGTGACCCATGATATCATGACCTTGAAATTATGTGACAAGTGTATCCATTGAAAATAACTTTGAATAACCGTATCGAAAATGGTATTGCACAGTCAAACAGAGAAAGTGGATTTGATTCTGATTCATGGTGAGACCGGTAGGAACTCTGTGCGAGCGCAGAAACTTTATGCAGAACGTTATCCTGACAGAAATCATCTTTCGGTCGATGTTTCGATCGAATTATTCATTTATTCTATGACAGAGGCAGTGGTAATCCACGCAAAAAGATACGTCAAAGGTCATGGTATTATAGATCGCTGAATTCGTGTGAATAGTGGCTACAATTTCTTGATAAAAATAACATGTTCCCAATTGAAAATCCATTGATGAGCTTGAGGACGCATAAACTATGACCTAGACAAAAAAGTATTTTTAACCACTGTGTCAGCCCTTCGATATCAATAACATTCCCTTTCGACATTTTTTCCGTCACTAAAGTAACGGAGATATTTGTGGTGGTCACGTTATATAACCTCTCTTTCGCGGTTGACCAATTTGTTATTGCAAAAGATATAGATGACATGGAATATATGAGCCGAAAGCTCATAGAGAAGTATTAGTCCGGGAGGTAGCGTTGCAAATACAAAAGTCATAGTAAGCCGGCTCTTGTTCACATCGATAGTTGATCTTATATGACTAATAAGTAAACCGACTGTCAGCTGCTCAAGTAGCGGTGGATGTGGGTGTGGGAGGTTGCGAAAGTGGTAAAAAAAAAATAAAAATTTAAGTAATAGTACGCCGGCTGAAACTTTTTTCATAAATAGTTGACATCATACTGAGCTGAAAAAAAAATCGTCAGCTGCATGGTGGACGGGGGATTATGCGTCAGCTGGTCGCATGAACTTAAATGAAAAAAAAACACTAAAATATAGTTAGTTAGTACGCCAGATGAAATTTAACTAGATGATTGTTTAGATAATTAAAGGTACGAAAACAACAATCAGCTGCGTGGGTAGCGGTGGAAAAACCGTCAGCTGACGCAATGAAGATTAAAAATATTGAAGCATTACTACTACGGTAGTTCCTTTTAAACATATATTTTCCGGCCGTTGATAACAGATCCTTTCAGATATGGATTATAAAAAATTCCAAATCTCCTTAAGAATTTGTAATGGATATTTTTGGCCTCCTGAATTGTAAAGCTAGCTTTGACATCGTGTATACGTCCAGCGAAACTAGATTTTTACGTACAATGTTGCAAAGTACGGCTAGGATGCGGTAAAGTGACCAGTAAATTTTAAGCGTTCAGGGACACTTACAAAATAAATTAAGTATAAGACAATAAAATATAATTAAAAAAACTCTACTTTACACCACATTTGTCACGATAATATAGAAAATAAGAGTGATTTTTTAAATTTTACTATGCCTCTGACATTTGGAAAAATGACATAACCTACCTAATAAATTTGAATTAGTAAAAATGTCAAAGTTTGTGAGTACCAACATTAAATAATTAAATAATTTCGAATATTGTAATTAATCTAAATCTATTTGTTTCAAATATAATAATTGTCGGTCAAAAAATCTTATACAAATTTCGTGTGGAAATGATTTTACAATGCTCCAGCAAATGGGGAACGAGCCTGAAGGGCGAGCTGTTGCATTGTAAAATCAATGTTTCCGCACTCTAATGTAAATAACTATTTACGATGGGGTTTGTTTCTACAATCTCTCGGACGATTTGTAAATCTCGTAATGGTTATTTTACCATAGGGTTTGTTTAAGGTTCGATTCTGCTCAGTATGATTCCACAAACGATCTCCTTCATGATTTCGGAAATATCGCTGAGAATATCGTGGATTTAGAAACTGTTGCCCTAAATGCTGGGAGTATTGAGAATTCGAAAAGGAAACGGCGCAGTTTTGATACTTTAACGTTTGAATTGGAACCGTACAACAAAAAGCCAAAATTAGGTGAAACTTTAGCGCCAGTCGAAAGTCTTTTGCGATTATATATTCCTGAAAATCTTCGATCGTTGAAACATCTTGATCTCGCTTGGGTACTCTCTCATTTTTTAAGATTGCCAAATACTCCCTCATGGGTTGGATACAATAGCATTATTTATCATGATACCAGTTGCAAACAAAAAATTTCATATTTAACGACAATAAATTCTTCTCCAACGAATACAGCAGTTTTTATAGAAACAATGAAACAGAGCCAACAAGTAGCTTCCAAATGCAATGAAAATTATATGGTAGTTACTTACGATTTAGCTATCGCCAAAGTCGCATTGCAGATTCAAACTATGGAAAAACCACGATTTGATAACTTATTTATTCATTTTGGATCATTTCACATTATGATGGCATATTTTAAAGCAGTAGGAAAATTCATCGACGGTTGCGGTATTACTAATGTAATGTTAAACAGTGAAATTCTTGCGAGCTGCTCCATAAATAGTTTTATAACAGGTAAACACTTCAAGAGGTGCAAACGGTTACACACTCTTTTATCTTTGGCTCTTGAAACCCTTCATTTTGAAAAATGAATGATAAAAAAATCGAAATGGCTGATGAAATGAAGAAATATTTATCAGATTTCATGAAAGAAAAATCAGTGAATCCAACAGTTGCGCAAAAAGAATTGATTATTTTTTTAAGTATGAAGAGTATAAATAACAAACACTCAATGGCGAGTATGGCAATCACTCCGTTGTCACTATGCCGGTTGAAATTCAACTATATGATAGTAATAGTTTGCCAATTTTAAACGTTTGCCAAAACTATCAGTCAGCTAAGTTCATGCGACCAGCTGACGCATAATCCCCCGTCCACCATGCAGCTGACGATTTTTTTTTCAGCTCAGTATGATGTCAACTATTTATGAAAAACGTGTCAGCCGGCGTACTATTCCTTAATTTTTTTTTTTTTTACAACTTTCGCAACCTCCCACACCCATACCCACCGCGGGTGCGTCAGCTGACGCTTGGTTAACTTATTACTCATTTGAGATCTATTGAAAAAGATAGTAATCGATTGGCGTAAAAACACTACCTAAAATGCAACGCTACCTCCCGGACTATATGGAAAATGGGGTCTGGATGTCAGCATTACAAAAACGGAATATATGTGCATAGGAGGACAACAAGAAGACCTACATCTAGCAACGGGACAGATCATCAACCAATGCAATATATACAAATTCCTAGGAATGAAAATATCTAAAGAAGCGACACTAGACGAAGCAATATCATACAGAGAAGAAGAGCTACTTCTATGCTGAACAGTATTCTATGGGACAAAACCATAACAAAAGAAAAAAAAGGATATACAATTCAATCGTGAAAAGCATAACTTTTGGATAAAATTTGGCCGATAAAAGAAAAAACAAAAAGAAAGCTAAATGCCACTGAAATGGACTTCTGGAGAATAGCGGCCGGAAAATCCTAAATGAAACCAATAGACAAGAAATGGGAATACAACTAGACATTATTGATGACAACTAAACAACTAATATGGTATGCGCACGTCCAAAGAATGTCAAAACACAGAATCCCAAAGAAAGTACTAAACTGGAACACACAAGGAAGCCGAAAACGAGGAAGACCGTGCAGAAACTGGAGATACGGATATGGAGATATGTGCCATTTGGGACAATACGCCTATACTCTTCGCAATTACCACCCCATATTTTTTATGGTTTTTCCCTAAAATAATTAAACAGGCGTTTTGGTAATACCGATCAACCAATCTGGAGCGGAGATGGAATTTTGGAGTTTAGCTGTTTTAGCTTAAAAAGTAAAAAGCATTTCTACAGCCAGTATTAGTTAATTCTTCCTTTTATACGTATAACTTCTCCCAAACCGCGCGCCAGACAGTACGCTCCAGAAGTAAAGGGTCTGTGGAACATCCTGTACGATGGAGTCCTGAGATTGAAACTGCCTCACGGGGCGGAAACCATTGGCTTTGCTGATTGTGGTGGTGGCAGGGACAACCGAAAAAGATGTAATGAGGCGAGCGAACACGGC
Source organism: Phosphuga atrata (assembly GCA_944588485.1). Lineage (NCBI taxonomy): Eukaryota > Metazoa > Arthropoda > Insecta > Coleoptera > Silphidae > Phosphuga > Phosphuga atrata. The sequence goes on from OX155907.1 coordinate 8,343,543, forward strand.
TATCGCTCAAGTAAATGAGTGGATGGGAAAAAAGAGGCTGAGCCTAGCCCCACATAAAACGGAAGCTGTGCTGCTCACAGGATTACAAAAATAGGCCCAATACGCATTATAGTGGGAGGCTCCATTATCGTGCCAAAAGAATCCATAAAGTACCTCTGGGTAAACATTGACACACGGCTGTCTTTCAAAGAGCACGTAACAAACGCAACCCAAAAAACCATTTAAACACTTGTGGCACTTGAAAGGCTGCTGCCAAATATTGGTGGTCCACGCAGCAGCAAAAGGAAACTGCCCATTCAACAATGCTGTATTGAGCACCAGTCTGGGCAAGTGCAACATATAAAAACGTACATGCATAAGCTGTCCCGCGGTGCAGAGGAGGATGGCCCCGCGTGTGTGCAGCGCTTACAGGACAGTCTCTAGAGATGCTGTTCTTATAGTCGCAGGAATATCTCCAATAGTACATGATTGAGAAAAATGGCAGAACTATATTAGACCCGCGGCAGAAAAGACGACAAAACAAACAAAGAGAGAAGGAAGCAGGTTCGTGCAAACCTCTACCAGTAGTGGCAAAGCCACTGGAGTGCCGCAGACAAGGGACAGTGGACCAAGCTGTTAATACCACAACTTGAACCATGGGTGACATATATTTGGCTGTATTTGTAGCTCTATGTCTTGATTTGTGTGTGCTCCATGTACTAGATTTTTAATTGTTTGTCTGATTATAAATGTGAGTGTATATGTAAACTACCCTTATACACTTACTCGATTATCCTAGAAACAGTCCATTTTGGAACGAAAAGCGGAAAATTATCCTGATTGGATCAACCCGGACGGATCCGGTCGGATCAATGGAAATTCGGCCGGATCCGGCCGGATTGAAAATGACACCGGATTGCAATCCCCACTCGTGTGTGGTACAATTTGACACCGAATTCGCGGTCTCCACCACCGTTTCCATTCACGGCTCACAGCAATTCTTTGAATACTATTTCGACGAAAATCTGGTGAATCACATTGTCAATGAAAACAATTAATAGATATGCAAATCAAAGTCTGCGTAACGGAAGGTCCCACTTGTTTGATTTGGCACTATGGAATTCATTCACTCTGTACAAGAAGACTGGAGGAATAGATACTGCTTTGGAATACCGGTTGAAACTTGTTCAGCTAATGATAGAAAACTATCTTCAACCAGCAATCTATCTTAAAACTATCTTTAAGACCAGGAAGGCCATCTAACGAACCAACGCCTCTGAGGTTGATCGCACGACATTTTCCGGATATCATACCTCCAACTCAACAAAAGTGGAATCCCAGTCGGCAATGTCGGATTTGCTCCAACACAACGGATAGTCGAGGTAAAAAAGTTCGACGGGAGACCCGATATTACTGCAGTAATGGTGAAGCTTAAAAGTTTTTTCAAATTCAAATAAGTTTTCTTGTATTATCCTTTCAAATGCAATATAAAACATTGAAAAAAACTAGTGAAATTTCCGGCGAATTTCCATCGATCCGGCCGGATCCGGAGAATTTCCACCGATCCGGCCGGATCCGGCAAATTTCCATCGATCCGGCTCGATAAAATCCTTTCAAATGCAGTATAAAACATTGAAAAAAACTATTGAAATTTCCGGCGAATTTCCACCGATCCGGCCGGATCCGGCGAATTTCCATCGATCCGGCTCGATACAATCCGGATCCGGATCGAAGGAAACTTCCATCGATCCGGGCGGATCCGGCCGGATCCGGATCGATGGAAATTCGGTTGATCCGATCAGGATAATTTTCCTGTTCGTTCCAAAATGGACAGTTTCGAGGTTATTCGACTGAGATAATAGAATTTTAGTATTTAACTTTATTAAATCTAACATAATAAACTTTACTCAACCTACTGAGATCACTATATCACGCTATACATAATTATATTTATGACAGACATCATGATGAGTCTGTCTAATGAATGACACAATTATCACAATATTGAGTTATTTAGTTTAATCAACTTACTATAAATTTTGTACTTACCTACTTTTTGTGCGCGTGCATATAACGCGGATCTGTGTTTTAGAGGCATTTTTTTGGAAAAAAAGTGCGCGTTATACAAATACGGTAATAACTTTAAGTACACAATATTTATCACAAAATCAATTTTGGTTTTGAAAATCCATGTGGCGTCATGCGCACCGCGCATTAAAGTACCTACTCATGCAACAGCGCGATTATTTTACCAAAAATTAGCATCACCGGATCCGTTGACCGGATCCGGTATGTTGTTACCGGATCCGGTAAACGTTTAGTGATGCCGGATCCGCCGGATTATCGGATCCGGTTTTCCGGATTGTAATCCCTAGTTGGAGCCTATGGTCCAAGGCATAATTGCAACTTTCAAAGCTTGTTTCCTTCGCAAAACATTTGCACACGCAATTCAAGTAACTGCTGGTGATTTCTTTGTTTCTGCTGGTTGATTTTTGCTGGTTGGATTTTGGAAAAATTATAATATTAAGAAAGCTATAGATAATATATATGAGGCTTACTCTGAAATTACTTCAAGAAACATAAGATCAGTTTTGAAGCACATTTTGCCACACTATGCCAATGATTTCTCCAGTTTCTCGCATGTTAACAATGTTGTTGACGGAATTGTACATATTGGAAAAGATTTTGGCTTTGATGATATTGAGAACAATGACGTTAGGAAATTGCTCTTATTACATTCAGAAGATCAATAACGGGCATATACGGAGGCAGAAATTTTTGAGAAAAAACAAGAAGAGAGAAAACACAATTTACAACAAAAAACACAATAAAAAAAAAAACAATTTTACAAGACGATGAATAAAGAACTTGATAAAATATTTCGTGCAAGAGAACATTCGCAAGGACTAATCATGGCTGCACATCCAGATATCGATGGCAGCATATATTTTTGCAGGGGCGTCGAAAAAAAAACTATTCAAACTCATTTACGATAACCTAACCTAACCAGCCTTTTGAAATATTTTCAAAAGCAATAAACTGTTATCTAATTGTTTATTTAATATAATGTAGGTTGTTGTTTTTAGAAACTACCGTTTAATTAAATTCTATAAACTTTATATTATTTTTATCATTGAATGAAGAGGTTACGACCGTTTCTACATGATAATCCATACTTACAATAATTTGAAAAATTCATTGTTTTTACCACTAATTTTAAAAACAAATTATAACTTGTGTAGACAGTTATATAAATCTAAACACTTAGTGACGGTCATTTTCAAGTGACTTGAATTTGACAAGAAAATGAACTTCACCAGTCGAAACTCGACTCGTATTAAGTGTTTAGATTTGTCTACACAACACAAGTTAGCGCTAATATTTAGATACCCGTATTTAGATAAAATGATATTTATAGTTTATATTTATATGTAAATATTTTATAGAATTAAGATATTATAAATTTTGTTTAGGTTTGTAATCATCCCGAATTATTTGAGAGAAGAGATGCGAAATCTCCGATATATTTATTGCCTCAGTCATATCAAATACCATATTTAGTATATGACTGTAATGTCCGGAAAGACCATTGGAGAACATTGCAAAAACATTTTGTATTTTCCAAAGAGTATATATCCCACGCCATTGCTGATCCAAGCAGTATTTTTACGTTTTGTTTAAGTCAAAAATTGTCTAGTCATGAAGTCTACGAAATATTTCAAGGAAATGTAGTTGAGAGGTAATTATTGCTTTTATAAAGAAACCCCGACTTTGATGATATTGATAAACTTGTTGTTATGCTTGCAGATGGAAAAGTTATTTTGGTTTATTAAAGTTATTTCAAAATAGATATTACAGAAACTTTTGGTCAAAGAACCTTACCAAATTTAGTTTATTAATGTTGCAATATTTTAAGTTATCGCCAGAATCTATACGGGAAAGCGAATTATTACAGGAATTTGTTTTTACTTGGAAAAATTGTGCGAGTAGACTTGTCTACACTTTCTCCGATCATTATTACTATTGCATGCCAGAAACCATCGAACATAGGAACATTCGTTGTCGGATTGAGGACGGAGATGTAAACAAAGACGTATTTATATTACTCATCAGAATTTTAAAAAACAAAATAAAAAGCATTGGTTGGTTCTAGGAAAAAATAAAAACACTACAAGAATTTGTTCATGTTAAGCGCAAACATCAAATATTTAAATGTGAAAAGACTGAATTGCCAACATTTTTATTCTCCTGTATGCCAAAGGTATTCAATATATAGAAAACTAAAATGACATTATAAACTGTTTTTATTATCGAATTTAGGTTTCTACATTATTTCCGTTGTTGTATTGTTATTCGAGAAGGGCGGCGTATGATTTTAAAAGGCATTTAGACGACTGGTCTTGGACGGCGTTAAATTTCAACTGGACCAGAGCTACAAATAATGAAATTGTTACAAGAAGAAATAAATATTTACATCCTGTTACACCTAGTGGACCTGTGGATATTATAACACCTTTGAATGGATGGTCAAATATCACTATACCGGGTATTATGTGAAAACATGTTTAAGAAATGAAATTTGAAACGACTCACTCAACTTTAAAATATACAATTTTTATTTTGTTACAGATAAAGAAACTTTGGTTACGGATTCTGGTAAATTATTCGTACTGGACGGGCTTTTAAAGAAGTTGAAAGAAGAGGGTCATCGTGTTCTAATTTATTCACAAATGACCAAAATGATTGACTTACTAGAGGTAATGTTTATAATATAAAAATCTCAAATTTCTTTTCTAATCTACTGCTCTTTTTCTCAAAGGAATATATGTGGCATAGACATCATAAGTATATGCGTTTGGATGGTTCGTCGAAGATTTCTGAAAGGCGAGACATGGTTGCTGATTTTCAAGCTAGGGCAGATATATTTGTCTTTTTGCTATCGACCAGGGCTGGAGGATTGGGTATTAATTTAACCGCAGCTGATACTGTAAGTCATTTTTATCAATTTAGTAGAATTATGCATTAAGTATTACATAATTATTTAGTCCTGGATTGCTCTAGTCCTGCTAGTCCTGGAGATTCCTCATTCTTAGATTTCAGATTAGAAAAGTTGAAACTGTATTATTTAACGTAAAGAATAGATAGCTTAAACAAGAAGGATTAGAATCTAGGTTAGATCATATGAGATTTAGCCCAGTCACTTTAGCATTTCACCACAGAATTTAACTGAATGAGCTGAATTTTTGTATAGACCTTTATTTTAACATTACAAATGTTGTCTCAAAAGTCACATGTGCCAACATGTGAGCCTCCTAGATATTCAAGGTCAAAGGTCGCAAAAATCAGTTGTTTGAGAATATCTCGTTTTTTCTGTCTCCTACCGTATTTGCATTTATTCTAAAAGTTGTAGAGAATAAATTTCTCTACAAATTTCATCTGAGACCTTTTTATAGGATCACTTTGTTGTCCGTCTGTCTGTCTGTCCGTCCGTACGTCCGTCTGTCTGTCGGTCAAGATCATTTTTCTCAGGAACGCGTAGAGGTAACAAGTTGAAATTTGTATCAAATACTCGGGTCTGCGGTCTCTTTCAGCTGTGAACAAATCAAACTTGTAAGGCAACGCGATCAAAAGATATGATCGTTTATGTCGCATATTTTGCGATTTCACAAGGGAATCAAAACCTATAGGGTACTTCCCGTTGACCTAGAATCATGAAATTTGACAAGAAGCGGTGTCTTACAGCACATGTAAAGGGAAAAATCTGAAAACCGTAAATATGTAGTTTAATTACAAGAAAAATGCGAATTTACTATTAGAAACTTATGAAAATACTCTAATGTGTTGCGTGGTATTGTCAGGCACGAGAAGCATATGGGTTGCATACAGTTAGGTCCTCCTAAAGATACTTTACTTACAAGTTTGTACGGAACCCTCGGTGCGCGAGTCACAACTCGCACTTGGCCGGTTTTTTTTTTAATTAAAATATTATTGTTTATTATATTTATTGTTAACTAATATGAAATTTAATAATAGGTTTTTATATAGGTCATAGGTACTAGGTCATTTACATGAAGTAAATGACAAATAGTCATTTACATGACAATGACAAATAATAAATGACAAATAGTCATTTACATGAAGTATTTTGCGTTAAAAAAAACAATTTAAAGTTACCTCGAAAACGCTGAGTACTGTCATGGCGTCTTGAATGACGTCACGCCGTGCGAAACGAATCAAAACAATTTTATTTATGTATGGCAGTAGTTACTTTAATTTGGTTTTCTTTAATAAAAAATCTATTAATACAAGTACTGTGTAGTGCCCCAGTGTAAAAGCACAAGCATAACAAAGCCAAACAAGTTATTTATATACGTTGCAAACAATGAAATAAATACGGAAAAAGTAGAAGGGGATTTAAACAGGTTGAAGAATATCTGTCATAGTTTTGAAGGGAAGGAAAGTTAGCCATAATCAACCCGTCAGCCACGACGGGTTGGTGATCGCATTAATGCAACCGGTTCTAATGTTACCCATCGTCGCAAGTAGTTGAGCTACTAGCCGGCCGTCCATGCTAGTTATTGGTGCCCTCTGCCAGATAATGACCAACATTCCCGAAATCACATACTACCAGCTTCCAGTGGAGAAAGTAACCGAGTACATGTATTTTGCGCATAAGGTTATACTGGGCTTTGAGAACCATGTAACGGAAGTGGAAAGGCGGATAGCATAGGCTTGGACAGCGTTCGGTGCCAATAAGCAGATTCTATATGGCAAAATATCCCTGGATCTCAAAGTGAAAGTCTTCGAGCAGTGTGTCATGCCCGTGCGAAGTCCGAAGTCAGTAGTCCGCCTAGAATTTCCGAGTGGCGCAGAGGGGCATGGAGAGAGCGATGCTCGGGACCATCCTTCGTGACCGGAAACGTAACGAATGGATCTGAAATAAGACCAAGATGAAAGTCATGGCTGTCATAGCAAGGAAAAGAGGACAGGATACATTGTGAGAATGAACGAGAGTCGCTGGACGAGACGAGTCCTTGAATGGAAACCCAGACCGGATACTCGAGGACGCGACAGTCCACCGCAGCGCTGGATGGACGAAATTGGATGGCACGGAGGTCGAGACTGGATGAGACGGGCACAAGCTCGCCAAGAGTGGAAGAAGAGGGAAGAGGCCTATATCCAAGATTGGATCACCAAAAGGCCCATGATGACGATGAAGATGATGAACAATATCTGCAAAAGTCAGGTGTTACGCTACTAATCTACCAAGTGTTAAAACAGGAGTGAAAATGACTATAAGTAAAGCGAAGCTAACAAAACAGATTATGTAAGCCAATTTAAGAATACATATGAGTAGGGCCCGGATTAATAAGTAAATACATATTTTTAATTCAAATTATTTTCGGTCTTTATTTTGTTTTCTACACAAATCATGATATTTGGAAAAAAAGATAACATTTTCTCGTTCCAAATGTCATACTTTGTGTGGAAAACAAAATAAACCTTATAAAAATAGCTTATAAAAATTAGCTTCGGAGCCGCAAGTCGCGGGTTCAAATCCTGGACATGGTAAAAATAAGCCACCGTTCTCCTGTAGATGGCTCTCGCAAAGTCATCACAGTAAAAATCTGCCTTGAAACCTCTCCGAATAGTGGCTCGCCAACCACATTAAAAACTGTAAGGGCTCTACACGTGTGTCTAACATCAAGACACTAAAGCACAAGTGTAGGCTGTGGGAAGAGGTCCAGGTCCTACTAGGACTGTAGCACCATTGAGAAGATTTACATATTAATCCGGGCTCTACATATGAGTTATACAAAGCTTCCGAGAATTGTATGTGATTAAATCACGTGTGTTAACTTAAAATTTGTAAAAATACAGTACAATCTCGATAATCCGACACATATGGAACCAGACAACCGCATATAAGAAAGAGTGATGAGAGGGAAGAGCGGTAGCGGTCTCCAGACCAATCCGGCGCTTTGGAGACTGGTCGTGTCGTCCGATTAACGAACGGCTGAATTACCGAGATTATACTGTACTGTATTACATATTAATCATAGCTTGTGCTTTGGTTAATTTGGTTTGGGAAATATAGTTCTACATTACAATTTTACACTCTGATAAAATAATGGATATTTAGTATAAACTTGATAATCCGCATGTGGTTAATTCGACACGTTCAGTAATTCGGCGCTCTGGGGAAACACGTTTTTTTTCTTTACGCTGCCTCGCGCGGACATAAATCTCGCGGACAGAAGAAATAAAGTCAAAAATAACACCATCCAGGGTTCCTGGAAAAAGGTCTGGCCAACACACCCTGATTTTAACTCTGAAAAGGGGTAGTCCATTAATCACGTGATATTTTTTAGCAACTTTTTATACGTGGTGAGGTTTTAGGTTAAGCCCCCCGCCCTACCTAAAATCACGTGTATTTTTTTGGTACAAGCCGCGCTGCTTTTCGCTTTAAAAATCACGCGTTCAACGAACGAACAAATACACATGATATCTCACTACCCACTAGCCACTCCCCTCTGTGATATTTCGTGATTCTTCATAAACCCCCTCCTCCCCCCTTTCGAGCCTCACGTGATTAATGGGCAATCTTTTTCAATCAAATTTGATTGACGATTCTGACCAAGCTAACTCCACTCTACAATTGTCTTGTAGAGATTGTAGATCGTAGATATGGTGGTGACGACTTGTACTGCGACCTTTATAGATCTATTGTACCCCACCCTCCTCCTCCAAGTGTTGGTGTACTTACCCATTTAGAGCGCCTCCTCTAATCCTGATTCCTTTAGGAATTTCAGGATCTGGGTGGGATTCAAGGCATGCAGCTCCTCTGTGTTCAAGCAGTGAGCCCCAAGGTACATCTGTCTCTTGCGGAGTAATGCTCCGCAGTCTTTGAACAGATGTATGGGGGTTTCCTCTGCTGAGCCACAGAATCTGCATCGGTCATCCTCCTCTAGGCCTAGGGCCTTGAGATGTTTCCTAAGTCTGCAGTGTCCCGTCAGGACTCCTGACAGAATTCTGAACTTGTTCCTGCCTAGTTTCAGACAAGCTTTTGTTCTCTTCTGGTTAAAAGATCCCAGCATCACTTTGGATTGCCTTAGCCCTGGAAGTTCTTTCCAGGTTTTCATACATTTTCCTCTTGTTTCTTTTTCTAAACTTTTGTGGATGGTGTTCACACTCATGTCGCAAAAGGGTTCCGGACCTACAAAGGGGCTACTGATCCCTTGATCGGTTTCTTCGTTTCCGTCTATACCAGTGTGTCCTGGTACCCAGTATAGCGTTACTTTATTATCCCTGCCAAGCTTGTTCAGCTTCCCCACACAGTCCCATACCAGTTTGGATCTGATGGTGTATGAGCTAATGGCCTTAATGGCTGCTTGGCTGTCTGGCAGGATAGCAATTCGTTTTTTGCGATAATTCCTGTCGAGGTTAAACTGTGCACATCTTTCGATTGCGTGTACCTCTGCTTGGAAGATACTTGGGGATGTTCCCATGGATTCGAGGTACCTGGTACGAGGTCCAAACACTCCTGCACCAGTACCTTCCTTGGTCTTCGAACCATCTGTATACCACTTGATGGCATTTTGCTCTATGTGGTATGCTGAGGATTCTACGCTCCAATCTGCTTTACTACTACACATTGCTGTGTAGTTTTTCTCAAAGTGGTATTTGCATGCCATTTCGTCTTTTGGTACTTCCAGCCAGGGGATCTTGGCAGCGAGGCTGTTTCGGTCTCTGATCCCGATTATTTTACCTCTGCCCATTCCTTCCTTGCAGAACCTTATGATCGCCGATCTGGCGGCTCTTTCCACCACAAGGTGCAGCAGAGTCAGATCCAGCAGCAGCTCCAATGCTGCTGTCGGACACGACCCCATCGCCCCCGTGATGCAGACACACGCCAGTCTTTGAATCTTCCCAAGCTGTTTCCTCATAGAGGCCAGCTTGATTCTACTTCCCCACGCAACTGCCCCATAAGTGATTGCAGGTCTCACTATCATGGTGTACATCCATCGCAGGATAGTGGGGTTACAACCCCACGTTTTTCCTGCCAGATTTCTGCACACTATTAGGGCGCGTTTGGCTTTACCTACCGCTGCCTCAGCGTGTCTATTCCATAGGAGTTTTCTATCTAGTGTGATACCCAGATACCTTATCTCCTGTTGGTATTCTACTGCCTTCCTATCCATGAGTATGGGATGTAGGCAGTTTAGTTTTCTCCTTCTAGTAAATGGTATCACCGTGGTTTTGCTCGGGTTGAGTTTCAGTCCCACTGTTTGACACCATCTACTAGTTACGTTGAGGCCTCTCTGAACAATTTCAAAGAGCGTTCCCTCAAATTTCCCTCTAGTCATTATGACTATGCCATCGGCGTAACCTTGACATTTGATGTCTAAGTCGTTTAGCCTAACCAGTAGTTCATCAACTACCAGGCTCCACATTAGCGGTGATAGTACACCTCCCTGTGGGCACCCTCGAGTTGTGGAGATCTTCATGGTGTCTTTTCCCACTTGTGTCTCCGCCGTTCTAGTTCTCAGCATTTCTCCCATCCACTTTGAGATAGTGCTGTCGATATTCCTTCTTTCGCAGGCCGCCCTAACAGTACAATTGTCTTACTATCTGTTCTAAGTTTGTACATATTTTTTGTATGTACACGTTTACCTATGGGGTCGTCCATTAATCACGTGATGTTTTTTAGTAACTTTTTAAGCCCTTCCCTTCACCGCTGGTGATACGTGGTGGGGTTTTAGTTTCACATTCAACAACAATCAAATAGTTTTAATATGATTTTTGTGAAAGGATATTGTAAGAAACTGTTCTTAAATTCAATTTTCAATTCTTATTTACATTGTAATGAATTTATTGTAAAAAAATTAGAGGAGGATGATGAAGGTGAATTTAACGATTGCCATAATTTAATTAAAACGAAACATAAATGTGTAAATCATATTAATGAATATTACCCCCTACCCAAAATCACGTGTATTTTTTTGGTACGTTAAGTTGCGCGCCGCTTTTCGGTTTAAAAATCGCGCATTCGTATCACTACATGTGATATTTCGTGATTCTTTACAAACCCCCTTCCCCCTTCGAGCCTCACGTGATTAATGTACGATCCCTATATAGATATTTTATTCTTTCTGAAATAGAATTGTACATAAAATATGTACAATTGTTATTGTTTTCGTTGAGTCCTCATAATCCGGAATTTTTTGATAATCCGGCGGTTGTCTGGTCTCATATGTGTCGGATTATCAAGATTATACTGTACATTATTTTTCCAAATGTTTTTTAACTTGATCATATATATCATTGATCATATTTTAAACATATTCGAGATTGAACGGCGCACTTTATATTTCTACTTTCTATTTTTAACATAATCTGTGTAAGCCAAACAAAGCAAACCAAACACACGGTTGTTATCAACAGAAGTGAAATAATGATATTTAAGCTAATAATATAAATTTTATTCTTGTGTATACAGTATAATCCGACACATATGGGACCAGACAATCCGCCGGATTATCAAAAAAATGATTCCGGATTATCGGGATTAAAACAATTTTACATATTTTAAACGCGGCACCGTTTGGGATAGTTCGCCGAGTTCAAACATTCAAGTCGTCATTAGCTTTATCGTCATCCGTGGAACAAATTAGGCTGAGGATTTCTTCGTCAAAAAAGCAATGAAAATTTTCTTCGCTTGTGCCTTGCATCCAAGCTATGTCATCGTTTGTCAGCGTAACACCAAAGCTCTTGTAAAAATTCCGAAGACAATTGTAGACTAGAGTTAGCTGGGCAGAATCGCGAATCAAGTTTTTAGAGTTTAAGGGTGTCCCTTTTGACTTTATTTCAGCTCTGCGCGAGGTTTATATCCGACGCGGGACAGCGGAAAGAAAGGACATGTGTTTCCACAGAGCGCTGAATTATTGAACGTGCCGGATTAACCAACTGCCGGATTATTACGTTTATACTGTACTTTCATCGAAGTTTTTTTTTACCTTTATTGGCATTATTATTAATACAATACAGTTATCCTCACTCTCCAACAATACAACAACAACAAAAAAACAATAAAAAACCCAATAAAAAGGAGTTGGATTCGAGAGTTCGAGTATGCAAGGCGTGCGGGTGTTTGACAGAAAGTGTAGTTAAGAGTATAACCTCTGGTAGTTCGCTAGCGTCGAATTTCCAGCGCGGCCCTACGACAGAAGGGGCCACGAAAACCCCAAAAGCCAAGTAATTTTCGAAGTTTCAACATTGCAGAATTCCGAAGAACAAAACTCATTGTTTGACGCGAAAAATTAATTGACATAACGATATTAATTTTGGGCAATTTAAACGATGATGTCGTTAAAGCTTTGTAAATCCTGATTCCATAGCGAACTGTACTTGTTTTTCAATATGCAGTTAAGAACAACTGTATGAATTCGACAAATAACAAATTTTTCAAATAGCCTTCTTTGATCTACGAAAATATCAGCAATACCAATGTTTCGTGGGTGTGACATAACGTTTTCTGCTTGGTGTTCACTGTTACGTCACATAATGTGTTTATTAGCCTATTTTTTTTTTTTTAATATTAATAATCTTATTTTTTTTATTAAATGATTTTGTTTTTGTGATCTCTAAGTAATGATTAATCATTAGAAAGTCACTCATTCAATTTGTTCTTAGTGGGCACTACCCTATTCAAAGTTAATATTTCTATCTAATAATACATTTTCATAAGTTCATAAGTTTTTCCTTATGAAATAGGTTTCATTAAAAATTTTGTTTTGACGTCCAAAATCACATTACACGACATATTTCCTTAATTTGTTTTATTTTTATTAAAGCTTGATATGCTTTTGCTACTATTTATTTGTAGTCTATTAAATAAGCTAAACATTTATTGGTTTCTGCGGTTTTTAAAATATTTGCATTTCTAACAAGGGGGCCCTGTCAACTCGTCATCACCGATTTGGCCCAAATTTACAGTATATGTAGGGCTTGACTATAAATGAAAGTGACGCTAGCGGGAGGGCCAGATGGCCAAGCGTTAAAAAAACTCTCGACTACCGACTACTCATAAACCCGCTGTGTTAGCATAAATTTCAATGGCCGGTTAGCACAGCAGTAAAAGCTCGGGTTCACAGTACGAGAATCGCTGGTTCGATTCCCCGTTTGGACGCTTTTTTTTTTATTTACAATTTTTAAAATAACCTTAATGGTTAAACTACATTATGAATTACTACGGTTCATTTGTGGCGCAAGTATCGTAAAAATAAAATAAATAATAATAACAATAATAGTAATAATGAAAGAAAGCAATTTTAAAAATTAAGCGTTGAAGTTATAAAGAAACAAATAATAAATATTAATACTAATAAACTAATTCAATTGACAAATTAATAATTACAATTAAAAAGTTAAACAATAATAAATAATAATAATGATAAAAGAAAGTCATTTTAAAAATTGTAAATAAAAAAAAAGCGTCCCCACGGGGAATCGAACCAGCGATCCTCGTACTATGAACCCGAGCTCTTACCGCTGCGCTGCCCGGCCATTGAAATTTATACTAACATAGCGGGCTAATGAGTTGTCGGTAGTCAGGAGTTTTTTTAACGCTTGGCCATCTGGCCCTCCCGCTTGCGTCACTTTCATTTATAGTTAAGCCCTTCATATACTGTAAATTTGGCCCAAATCGGTGGTGACGAGTTGACAGGGCCCCCTTGTAAATAATTTTAATTAATATTTTATCATAATATTTTAGTAAAAATTATGTCCCATGATATTCTTAAGCAACTTTGCCATCCCGGGGAAACCTTTTTTGATATAAAATTTTATAAGCCGTAAAATAACTGACAAATTTCACATAAGATTTTTTTTGGTAGCCCTAAAAAGTCTCATTAGTATTATAGAGCTCCGGAAAGGTTGAGTATATTCAGGCTGTGTTCCGACTTTATTAAGTTTATATGATTATCTATAATCTAGTATGGTTTTACCAATTCTAAATTATGATTTAAATCAATAACCAGCTAAGTTCATGCCTCTCTCACGAAATGTCAAATTGAAAATATCTAACCCTAATCATCCACATGGGTTTCAAGTAAGTGGTTTACAAATTGTTGCTCATAAAAGCAAAGCTGTACTGATGAGAGATAGAACTCGAGAGATAGAACGCGTCTATAGATAAGCTATCCACTTAAGGTATCATTCAAGGAAAGACATTTTTTTAAAAAACAATGTTATTTTTCTTGTTTTTGTTGAGTGCCACGAAGGTGGACTGAAAGCTGTAACATAACTGACAAATTTCACATGAGATTTGTTTCTGTAGTCCTAAAAAGACTCATTATTATTATGGAGCTCCGGAAAGGTTGAGTATATTTATATATTCTGGCTGTGTTCCGACTTTATTAAGTTTATAAAATTTTATACGTAACCCTATTCATTTTATACGAGACAAAAATTAGCATTTATTCAATTAAAAAGATAAATAATGTGTTCAGAATCTGCTACGTATCTGAAAATAAGTAAAGTACTTTTGGTAATTAGTTGGCATTTTAAAACTCTTTTATAAACTTATTAAAGACGTAATATAGTTGAAAGTATATAAATATATCAACCTGTTCGTAGCTCTATAATATTAAGTCATACTAAGACTACTATGACAAAATCCATGTTGAAACAACTATTTCCTTGGATAATACCACGAATAGTACCAGTACATTTCCATATTATTAACAAGTGCTAGATAAATAACATTGTTTTAATGATGATTTATTTCTATTTAACTTAAGTGAATAGCCATCTGCAACTTATTCGCTTTAGTTAAGTTAAATAGAAAGTAAGAAATGATCTTAAAAACAATGTTATTTATCTGGGACTTGTTACTAACATGGAAATGTACTGGTACTAGTAATAACATGCCAATGTCTGTTGTATAATTCAATATCCTGCGTGCTATTAGCCAGGGAAGTAGTTGTTTCAACATGGGATATGTCATAGTAGTCTTAGTAAGATTTAATATTATAGAGCTACGAACAGGTTGATATATTTATATATTTAAGCTACATTTCGTAGCCAGGAAAAGCCAATAGCCAGGAAAGTAGTTGTTTTAACATGGGATTTGTCATAGTAGTCTTAATAAGACTTAATATTATAGAGCTACTAACAGGTTGAATACATTTATATATTCAAGCTATAGAAAAACTTACTACGTGAAT
Organism: Phosphuga atrata; assembly: GCA_944588485.1. Lineage (NCBI taxonomy): Eukaryota > Metazoa > Arthropoda > Insecta > Coleoptera > Silphidae > Phosphuga > Phosphuga atrata. Next base: position 8,358,749 of record OX155907.1, read on the forward strand.
TTTCATATTAAAAGAAAAGAATTACTGATGAAGCCAAAATACAGAAACGCGTCTATGGATGTTCATAATTATAATTATCAAGTTATGTCATCTCCTGCTGACCTGGTGGCCTCTCTTAGCAGTAAAATGCAGGAGGCACACCGTACTAATATATTTTATATTTTAATTATGTTATATATTAGTAAATTTGTGAATTATAGAACATAGTTTCCTCAATTCTTTTCTTATATGATAGTAACTATAATTAGTATGGTTTCACGAATATTAACTGTACTGTATTTATTACTATGAGTATTAGCACATATTAGGCAATAATTTATATTTTTCTCCGGAAATTTTCCCTGAGACATCCCGCAAAACCCTAAGGGTTCACACAGTGTGCAGAAGGCTGTTATACATAATTGGTTTTATTAACGATAAGGATTGATAAAACCATCCTACGTTATAGAAAATCATACAAACCTAAAACAATCGTAACACAGCCTGAATATATAACTATATTCAACCTTTCCGGAGCTCTATAACATTTGTTATAGAGCTCCGGAAAGCTTGAATATATTTATAACAATTGTTATAGAGCTCCGGAAAGGTTGAATATATTTATATATTCAGGCTGTGTTCCGATTAGGAATTGCAATCCGGAAAAGCGGATCCGGTAATCCGGCGGATGCGGCATCACTAAACGTTTAGCGGATCCGGTACGAATATACCGGATCCGGTCATCGGTCATCGATGGAAACACGGCCGGATCCGGCCGGATTGAAAACGACACCGGATTACACGGAAAAAAGTACACTCTAAAAATTACAGTTTAAATAGTAGCATCGGCCTTACGAATTTGAAACTGTAAAAACTAAAAATTGCTTTTTTTTAATTACAGTTTCTGGTATTATTTGTAAATAAGTTTTAAAAATTACAGTATGCGACTGCAATCTTTACAAATTTGTATTCGTAAGGTTATGATTTACCAAATAATATTCACTGTATTGGTATTTCTTGGGTTTAGATAAAAAATAAGTAATATTTTAGGGTAAATAGTTTTTTTAACGTTGAAATACAATAGACATATTGATGGGTAGTAATGGTGAGGGGGAATAATGTTGTATTAGCCTAAAGGTAATAGAAATTTATTTGTTCAAAACAGATGTTAAAAATTCAAAGTCATCCCTGTTTTAAAGGGGATGGAAGTCAAATGCTTCTAGTACTTCGGATGTAATAATTGTTTTCGAAAAAAATATGGTTTTTGAATTTAGGGGGAAATATTTCTCACTTTGTTAAGAAAGTTGTGGATTATGATGCGTAATGGTAAGCGGAATAGCCCCCCGTTGAGAAGTTGCCACCCCCCGCGTCGAATAGTTTCGCCACATTTTTGTCAAAGATGCAAAGCCACAAACAAAACATTTTTTATAATTTATTACTTAAAAAATTGTGCCGGCTTTTGTTTAAATTAAAAATTGTTAATTGATCAAATTATCAGTTGTCGATAAATTTTGTGTATTTTGATTTACTAATCGGTTCGATCTTCCTTTCTTCGAAAAGAAATTTCCTAGTGGGGGGCGTGCATGTTTTTTTGTTACTTCATCGTTATCTCGATAATCTGTAAGGCTTGAAATATGTTAATATTCTGGTTCTGGCAGATTGGTCTAATTGGTGGGAAAAATTTTATTTAATTTTTACCAATAAAAAGATATCAAGAGAAACATAATTGATTTATATTCGAAATTTGCATACCATTACAGTTTAAACTGTGAGAATACTATCTATAATTATTATGTGTCTTTAGCGTATCATCCGCTTGACTAACAAGTCATGTTGCTTGCACGTTGGCCTGTTTAATCGAGCTTTTTCAATTTTATTTTATTAATTTCAATATATTAATAATGTCATAGTACTCTTCATCTTAAATGAATTGTATAAGTTGCAACTTTCTTTTTCTACAATATTTAAGATCTTTTTAACAATGGCTACAATCTTGTTAAAATACTGTTACTTGTGCCTGATGATGACGAAGTTCTTTAATTAAATTTTAAATCGCCGAAAGTAGTAGCTAGTAACATTTTTTTTCTATTTTGCGTCTGTAACGAAATCATAACATATGCGTGCGGTTATGGCTCGCCGAGTGCGATACAATTTTCTCAATATGTATCGGCGATTTTTTTATTTAGAAATGGTAAAAAAGGGCGCAAAATAGAAAAAATACTATAAAAAACTCGTTCGTAAGGCGTTTTTCAGAACTTGTCCATTAGAAACTTAAGCACTTGTCCATTACTGAACTTGTTTGTGTTGTTTCATTATGTGTCGCAATCACGATTTTTGTGCTCGAAGCGTTCAATGGAAAAATCGAATTAGACTAGGGGGGGTGCTAACTCAATGTCAAGTTAGCACCAACCCATCTGAAAAATGAGATACCGATACCAAATAAGCACTATAAGTATGTGCTCTTTATGTGCTTTTCAAATACCCCGGATCGAATTCGCTAAATCCAGCCCTTGTGCGAGAAACTCACCCCGAACTGAATGAGCCACAAGAGGTGAAATCTCTAACGACTTAGGTTTAATCTGTGTAAGTACAGAAATTTTATTCGCGATTTTTGTGCTCACACCCTTGCACGAAAATTCACCCCAAATAATATGAGCCATAAGAGGTGAAATCTATAGTAATCGAACATAGAAATTTTAACCGACGTGATATCGTTGCAATAATTATTTGCTCTCGAGATATGCTATTCGCGATTTTTGTGCTAGCGCCCTTGAACGAAAAATTCACCCCCAACCGTATAAGTCATAAAAGGTGAATTCTATGACAATCGAACACAAAAGTTTTAACTGATATCGTTGCAACAAGTATGTGCTCTCATAATATGCTATTCGCGATTTTTGTGCTTACACCCTTGCACGAAAATTCACCCCAAATAATATGAGCCATAAGAGGTGAAATCTATAATAATCGAACATAGAAATTTTAACCGAAGTGATATCGTTGCAATAAATATTTGCTCTCGAGATATCCTATTCGCGATTTTTGTGCTTGCAACCTTGAACGAAAAATTCACCCATAACCGTATAGGTCGTATAAAAGGTGAATTCTATAATAATAGAACACAATAGTTTTAACTGATATCGTTGCAATAAGTATGTGCTCTCATAATATGCTATTCGCGATTTTTGTGCTCGTACCCTTGTACGAAAAATTGACCCCGAACTCAATAAGCCATAAAGAAGTGAAACCTAAAATAAACGAGCACACATATTTTGACCAACACGAAATCATTGCAATAATTATGTGCTCTCCAGATATGATATTTGTTATTTTTGTGCTCGCAACCTTTTACGAGAAATTCACCCCAAACCGTATGACCCAAGAGGTGAAATCTTTAATAATCAAGCACAGAAATTTTAACCGCCGCGAAATTGTTGTAATAATTATGTGCTATCCAGATATTATATTCGAGTTTTTTGTGCTCGCACCCTTACAAATTCACTCCGAACTGTATGGGCCATAAGAGGTGAAATCTTTAATAATCGAGCACAGAAAGTTTAACCTATGCTAAATTCTTCTCCAGATAAGGTTTATTTTTGTGCTCGCAATCTTGTACGAAAAATTCACCCCAAAGCGTATCGTTGCAATAATTATGTGCTCTCGAGATATCCTATTCGCCATTTTTTTACTAGTACCCTTGTTCGAAAAATTGACCCCAGCCGTATAAGTCAAAAGAGGTGCATTATAGAAGAGGTGCATTATATGCATAAAGAGGTGAAATCTATAATAATCAAGCACACAAATTTTAACCGCCGCGAAATTGTAATAATTATGTGCTCTCCAGATATTATTTTCGAGATTTTTGTGCTCGCACCCTTGTTCGACAAATTCATTCCGAACTGTATGGGCCATAAGAGGTGAAATCTTTAATAATCGAGCACAGAAAGTTTAACGTATGCTAAATTCTTGCAATAATTATGTGCTCTCCAGAAATGCTATTCGCGATCAAGCACAGAAAGTTTATAACTGAATAAGCCATAAAGAGGTGAAACCTATATTAATAGAGCACACATATTTTAACCAACACGAAATCATTACAATAATTATATGCTCTCCAGATATGATATTTGTGATTTCTGTGCTTGAAACCTTGTACGAAAAATTCACCCCAAACCGTATGATCCATAAGAGGTGAAATCTATAATAATCAAGCACAGAAATTTTAACCGCCGCGAAATTGTAATAATTATGTGCTCTCCAGATATTATTTTCGAGATTTTTGTGCTCGCACCCTTGTTCGACAAACTCATTCCGAACTGTATGGGCCATAAGAGGTGAAATCTTTAATAATCGAGCACAGAAAGTTTAACGTATGCTAAATTCTTGCAATAATTATGTGCTCTCCAGAAATGCTATTCGCGATCAAGCACAGAAAGTTTATAACTGAATAAGCCATAAGGAGGTGAAACCTATATTAATAGAGCACACATATTTTAACCAACACGAAATCATTACAATAATTATATGCTCTCCAGATATGATATTTGTGATTTGTGTGCTTGAAACCTTGTACGAAAAATTCACCCCAAACCGTATGATCCATAAGAGGTGAAATCTATAATAATCAAGCACAGACATTTTAACCGCTGCGAAATTGTTGTAATAATTATGTGCTCTCCAGATTATTTTTGAGATTTTTGTGCTAGCACCCTTGTTCGACAAATTTACTCCGAACTGTATGGGCCATAAGAGGTGCAATCTTTAATATTCGAGCACAGAAAGTTTGACCTAAGCTAAATTGTTGCAATAATTATGTGCTCTCCAGAAATGCTATTCGCGATTTTTGTGCTCGCACCCTTATACGAAAAATTCACGACGAACTATGTGAGTCATAAGAGGTGAAATTTATAATAATCTAGCACAGAAAATTTAGCCGACGAGAAATTGTTGAACTATTTATGTACTATCCAAAAATGCGAATCCTGTTTTTTATGCTTGCACTTTTGTACGTAAAACTCACCCCGAACTGTATGAGCCATATGAGCTCAATTCGTCTCAGATAACTCAATTCGTAAAGATGTCACCTTTACGAATTGAGTTATCAGAGGGACATGATCTTAAAAACAATGTTAATTTTAAGGTTTTGGTTTAGTGCTACGAAGGTGGACTGAAAGCTATTAAATAACTGACAAATTTCGCATGAGATTTGTTTTAGTAGTCCTAAAAAGCCTCAGTAATTGTTATAGAGCTTCGGAAAGGTTGTCGGAAAGGTGTGTTCAGCTTTAAGTTTGTCTTTACTAATTGATCACCGAGATTTTAACCGACGCAAAATTGTGGTAATAATTATGTGCTCTTCAGATATTCTATTCGTGATTTACGAAAAATTCACCCCGAACTGTATTAGCTATAAGAGGTGAAACCTACAAATCTAACAATCACAAATTTCAACCGACACGAAATCGTAATAATTATGTGTTCTCCCGATGCGATCATCCTGATTTTTGTGCTCATACCTTTGTACGAAAAAATCAACCGGAACTGTATTATCTGTAGGAGGTGAAATCTTTAATAATCGAGCACAGAAATTTTAACCAACGCAAAATTGTTGCAAAGGGATTTTTTGTTATAAGGGTGCCAGCACAAAATTGTGAATAGCATTTCCGGATATCAGATAATTATTGCAACAATTTGTCGTCGGTTATAATTTCTGTGATCGATTATTAAATATTTCGGCTCTTATGGCTCATACAGTTCGGGATGAGTTTTTCGTACAAGGGTATGAGCACAAAAATCAGGATTATCATATTGGGAGAGCACATAATTAAACTTTCTGTGATCTATTATTACTGATTTCACTTCTTATGTCTCATGGAGTTCGGGGTAAATTTTTCGTACAAGGGTGCTAGCACCAACATAGCGAATAGGATATCTCGACAGCACGTAATTATTGCAATAATATCGCGTCGGTTAAAATTTGTGTGCTCGATTATTATAGGTTTCACCTTTTATGGCTCATACAGTTCAGGGTGAAATTTTCGTACAAGAGTACTAGCAAGAAAATTGTGTATAGCATATCTGGAAAGGACATAATTATTGCAACAATTTGTTTAAGTTAAAATGTGTTCTATTATTATACATTTCACTTCTGAAGTCTCATGGAGTCGGGGTGAATTTTTCGTATAAGGGTGCGTGCACAAAAATCACAAATAGAATATCTGTAGAGCACATAATTATTGCAACAATTTAGCGTCGGTTAAAATTTCTGTGATCAATTTCACCTCTTATAGCTCATTGTAGCTCATATAGCTCAGTACCTCATATAGCTCAGAGTTCGGGGTAAGTTTTTGGTTCAAGGGTCCAAGCACAAAAATCAGGATTATCATATTTGGAGAGCACATAATTAGTGCAAAAATTTCTCGTCGACTAAACTTTCTGTGTTCTATTATTACTGATTTCACTTCTTATGTCTCCTGGAGTTCGGGATGAATTTTTCGTACAACGGTGCCAGCACAAAAATCGCGAATTTCTTATCTGGAGAGCACATAATTATTGCAAAAATTTTATGTCGGTTAAAATTTCTGTGCTCGATCATTATAGAATGCACCTCTTTTGACTTATACGCTTGGGATAAATTTTTCGTACAAGGGTGCTAGCACAAAAATGGCGAATAGGATATCCATCCATCCAATGGCGCTACAGCCCAAATCGGGCCTTGGCCTCCTCTATTTTCTTCCTCCAGCCATCCCTGTCCTCCGCCGCCTTTTTCCAGGCGTTCCTTTTCTCCAGTTCCGAGCATGGATCGAGCGTCCCCCTGGATTTCCTGTTTTGTATAGGGTTCGCACTTCCATGTTCCGATACTCATTTCCGTGTCTCGCATGGGTCGTCTTCTTAAAGTCCGTCCTGTCCGAGGCTTCTTTAGAGGTTTCGTAACAAAAGGTTTTTCCGGGGTGAGGTTGTTAGCCCCACGCCCAACCCCCTTTTTGGAGGGCCCCCCCGCTCTCGTCAGCCCTGATCTTTCTTTCCACCGGGGTTGGTTACCCGATCTCCAGAAAGGTTGCTCAGGTTGTCCGAGGTTCCCCACCTTTATATTCATATAAAGGCTACTAGGAGGTGAGAGTCGGAATTGGGTAGGAGAGGCTATCCGACGCTAACAGGAATTAGAATCGTGTGGTACGAATGCACTACCCCATTTGAACCCCGAATAGGATATCTCGAGAGCACATAATTATTGCAACGATATCGCGTCGGTTAAAATTTGTGTGCTCGATTATTATAGGTTTCACCTCTTATGGCTCACTCTGTTCGGGGTGAATTTCTCGTACAATGGTACGAGAACAAAAATCTTGAATAGCATATCTGGAGAGCACATAATTATTGCAATAATTTTTCTTCATTTAAAGTTTCTGTGTTCTATTACCATATATTTCACCTCTTATTTCTCAGAAAGTTTGGGGTATATTTTTCGTACAAGGGTGCGAACACAAAAATCGCCAATAGAATATTAACAGAGTATATTTATTGCAACGATATCGCGTCAGTTAAAACTTTTGTGTTCGATTATTATAGAACTCAACTCTTATGACTCAAACGGTTGGGGGGAATTTTTCGTACAAGGTTGCCAGCACAAAACTCTCGAATAGGATATCTTACCCCATTTTTTCCCCAATCACGAAAGAAAAAAAATAACAATGATTTTATTGTAAAAACTTATTCAAAAATAGTAAATGCTACAGAAAAAAATGTTTTTTTCAAAAACATAAACGAGAATGGGGTGTACTCAAGTGGGTAACACTGGGAAGATTTGGATTCATTGAGTATGGTGAAGTTCGAAGCAATTAAAAAATCATATATAGGCAATCCAGTTTTAGCTACATATTATTAGATGCCGTGAAAATGATAAAATATTGGTGTACCCGCTTGTGTACAGTAGTCATAAATGGGTTAAGAGCACATAATTATTGCAACGTTATCGCTTCGGTTAAAAGTGTTGTACTTTGTCGTTAAAGATTTCACCTCGTGTGGCTCATTCGGTTCGGGGGGAGTTTTTCGTGCTGCTAGCTTGACATTAAGTTAGCACCCCCACTAGTCTAATTTGATTTTTGCATTGAACGCTTCGAGCACAAAAATCTCGATTGCGCTACATAATTAGCACATAAAGAGCACATAATTCTGGTCTAATCAAATTTGAATTTTGAAGAGGTGGGGGTGCCAGATTTATAGACCTCAGTTCATTCCACATTTAATTCGCTTAAACTTAATAAACTTAATCGCTTTTACAAATTATTTTTGTGAATAGGGTGTTAGGGTGTTGTGAAAGACCTATAAATAATTATCATAACAAGGAAATATAATTTAATAAAATAAAATGTTAGAATATAGATAACTGAATAATAAAAATACTATTTGTGTATTTGACCATCTTGAAGTTTTAATATTGTTGTTTTGTCATTTTATACTTAATTTACTTCAAGATTAATAATTACTATTATTACCAACTAGTTTCGGCTCTTTATAATTAAAAATTAGCCGTTTTCAGGGTAAAACAAGAACTTTTATATATGAAAATGAAAACCAAAACTTCATAAATATAACAAATTGTGAAAGTTTTAGTTTTTATTTTCATATATAAAAGTTTTTGTTTTACACTGATAACGGCTAATTTTTAATAATAAAGTGCCGAAACTAGTTCGTAATAATAGTGATTATTAATCCTCTTGAAGTAAATAAAGTATAAAATCACAAAACAAAAGTAATAAAAATCTTGTTTTCAAAATATTGACTAGAACATAGGTTCCCAACCTGGGGTACATGTACCCCTGGGGGTACATTACGTTGTTGCAGGGGGTACAATAGAAATTTCAAGAAATTTTTATGTAGAGCGTAATTTTTCAAAATGTAAATTAAAACTAAATCACGGCGATGCATAGCGGAGGTACGTTCCGTCTTCTGCCCCCATCACTTCTCAATGATACCATTCAACGAGCCGCGCCGCCTCCCAATTGGTTTTTATACGGAGCGATGACCCAATGTTTTGATTGTTGTTCTGAAAATGTGTGCTTTTGTATAAATTTTCAATGTCAATAACTTTTAAATCAATTACGAGGAAAGTTGTAAGTTTCATACTTGATATTTATAAATATATAAATTATAAATAACACTGGCGAAGTGTGCATGTAAGCAATGCATATTTTCCTCCTGCTTGTGGTGACGTAATGACTGAAATATAAGGATTTTTTTTTGGAAAACACTTGAAATTATCTAAGATGCAAATAACTAAAAATTAGATCAAATAAATAGGTAAGTACTTAACAAGCGTAAAATTCAACCAAAACAAGCTTTGAATATAAAGTCTTCAAAATTGTTATATATTTTTTAAGAAAGTGCATGTCTAATGCCAAAAACTACGCTTTGCCACTGATACATAAGTAACTATTATAACGGCTAATCTATAATAATTGACAAATGGTTAATAAATGCTAAGAGGAAACTAACAGAAAACTCTGACACTCCTAGTAGCAGCAGTACAAAGCCACACCCTCAAGAAGATTCTGAAAAATTAAAACAAAACAATAAACAAGACTGTATTGTGTGTTATGAAACATTTTAGAACAACTCGATGCAGCCATCCCTTCTTAAACGTTATTTATACAACAAATACAAACATTTAAAAGACAAGCCTGTTGATTTTTTTAAAAGACAGCGAAGTGAGTTGAAAAATATCAAAACGTCAGTACAATGTTTTACTACAACTAACAAGCTCTTTAAACATAATATTTAGTTAGTCTAAGAATTGCCCAAACTTTAATACTACCTGCAGCAAAAGATTTAGTAACATCAATTCTTGGTCAAGCAGCAGCAACAACACTGGATGTTTCTCTATCAAACAGCACTGTTTCTCCAAGAATTGGTGAAATGGTAGCTCAGTTAAAAGAAAAACTAATTCAGAATATAGAACAAAGCCGATTTTTTGCAATTCAAATAGATGAAAGAACAGATTTAAGCAATTTTGCGCAGTTGATGACTTATATAAGATTTGAAAAGAAGAATTTTTGTTCTGCGAAACGCTTCCAAATAATACCACAGCAAATGAAATTTTCAAGAAAGTTAATGAATTTATGACCCAAAATGATATCAAGCACGTACTGATGGAGCACGTGCAATGGTAGGTTGTTATGGAGGCGTTCGTGCTAAAATTAAAGAAGTTGCTCCAGTCGTAAAGTTTACACATTGTTAGTATACATCGTGAAACGCTTGCCACAAAATCAATGCCCATGGAATTAAAAGCTGTTTTGGATCAATCAGTAAAGATAGTTAAATTCATGAAATCCAGAGCTCTTAATTCAAGACTTTTTACTATTTATGTAATGAAATAGGTAGCCCACAATAAGCTTCTACATACAGAAGATGGTTGTCGGGAGCAAAAGTTTAACTCGACTTTTTGAGCTTCGTTCAGAAGTGCATGTCTTCCTATCAGAATACAAGTGGAATTCTCTCATTGGTTTCGAGATGAACTCTGTCTGGTTGGAACGATTAGCATATTTCGCTGCTGATATTTTTGGACGCTTAAATGAACTGAATTGGTTTGTTGAAAAAAAAAATTATCGATTTTTTTTAATGTATTTTAAAACATCATTGTAAATAATTTGGATGTTCAATGCGAAAAAGTTGAAATTTGTTTTTTCAATTAATTATAAACAATTTAGAAGTGATAAAATTATAAATTGCTATTAGTGAAACATCAGAACATATTCAATTTCTAAATGAAATTTTATTGCACTTGGCCAACAGTAAATTTGAAGTGAAAAAGTTCAAATTTGAAGTGAATTGACAAAAAAAATGCACGGGTAGAAATTGCCCTTGCTACGTCACCCCGTGTTTTCGACCTTTTTAACTTTTTAATTACAACGAAAAAAACAAAACAAAAAATTGTTTTGTTATAAAACTTATATACGATCTTTCGATTTATGACAAAAAAAAGAAAAATTCAAATACCCATGTGTGTTCAAATACAAAATGTGTTACATTTTGGCCAGTTTACAAGGCCAAAATGTAACACATTTTACTATATCTGACAAAATAAAGGCAGCTATCACTAAACTGGAATTTATAATCAAGGCTATAAGAAAAAATGAGTTTGCGGCATTACCTACATTAGAAGACTTTACCTCCCAAAATGAACTAACAATAAATAAAATACTGATTAAAGACGTTGAAAAACATTGCGCGGGTCTTGTTGAGAATTTTCGATCATACTTTCCTGAAAATTTAGATAGTGAAAAGTGGATAAGAGTTGATAAGAGTTTTCATCAGGTTCGGAAATAGTGTTAGATCAATTTTCAGTGGAAGAAAGAGACCAATTAATTGAAATTTCATGTGGCGGAAGTCTATTTCGGACAAAGCATTAACATTTTTAATGCCCTTCAACACATCATATTTGTGTGAAACTAGGTTTTCCGCCATGTTGTATATAAAAAATAAATGTAGGACGCAATTGAAATTAGAGCCTGACTTGCGTTTCAAGTTAACGAAGGTAAACCCCGATATATCAAAGATTATTTCAACGAAACAAGCCTAACCATCACATTAGTAGGAGTATTAGTTATTAATAGTACTTTTTTTGTCTAAACATACTAAAACTTTTGTTCCCTTACCTATAAAATAGGGGAGGGGTACAGAATTTTTAGCAGTTTATTTTGGGGGTACAATTTTTCTAAAGTTTGGGAACCACTGGACTAGAACAATGTAAAAGTTAGAATGGCAAGAAACTGCATTGAAAATATGATTCATTTTTTAAATAATTTATTTAGAGTTGCACAACACTTCAGGATATCAGATTAATAGCGGATATTTATAGTGTGAGAATATTGTTCATAATTAAGGAATTACAAATGGAATTTTATCGGTTTATCACATCTTTGATTTAATGAAAGGTTTTCGTAAGAAACTCGACGACTTACAAACATGGAATAATTATAATCAGCGTATTATGCATTAAACAATTAATACGTTTGTTAAAGAAATTCAGACTAAATTCTAATTTAAAACCGAAATTTTGTTTTAGATGTTTGAATAATAATCGAAATCAATTTTGTTACTTACATATCAATTCGTTGACAATGTAATAAACATATTTTGCACAGATTTATCGAAAATATTTCGTCGCATTTAGTTCTTTTAAACAGTTTCTAAAAATATTAATTTAAACAATTAATACGTTTGTTAAACAAATTTACACTAAATTCGAATTTAAAACCGAAATTTTGTTTTAGATGTTTGAATAATAATCGAAATCAATTTCGTTACTTACATATTAATTCGTTGAGAATGTAATAAACATATTTTGCACAGATTTATCGAAAATGTTTCGTCGCATTTAGTTCTGTTAATGCTGCGTTTAGTTCCTTCCGCCGTCTAGTTCCCGTTTTAGTTCCTTTCGGCAAAATTTTAAATAATAAATAAATTTTTGCGGCAAATTACTTTTTTGAACCCATGTGTGCTCAATATTCTGAACATTACATTATAGACCGTGCGGAATACTTTTATAACTTTGTATTATTTGCAATAATTTTCATATATTGCCAAATTTTCAAAAACTAAAATCGCTATTCAAAGCAAAATTTGTTTATTTTTTATTTGAATGGACAAACCTCGCAAAATTGTTTTGTTTTGTGTCAAAATTGGACGAAAAAGTCAAGATAATTTGCAATTATTACCAAATTTTCGAAAACCAAAATCTTTATTCGAATCAAATATTGTTTTTTTTTGTCGATTTGAGTGGACAAACTTTGCGAAATACGTTTGTTTTATGTCAAAAGTGGACGAAAACGTCAAAATAATTTGCAAAAATTGCCAAATTTTCAAAAACCAAAATCTCTATTCGAAACAAATTTAGTTTTTTTGTTGATTTGAGTGGACACACTTTGCAAAATTCTTTTGTTTTACACCAAAATTTAAAGAAAACGGCAAAATAATTTGCAAGTCTAGTCTTGTCTATCTATTCTTGTTTGTCTAGTCTCGTCCTGTAGCCTTGTCTTTCTAGTCTTGTCTGTCTTGTCTTGTCTGTCCTAGTCTTGTCTGTCGTAGTCTTGTATGTCCTAGTCTTATTTGTCCTAATCTTATTTGGCATAGTTTTGTATGTCCTAGTCTTGTATGTCCTAGTCTTGTCTGTCCCAGTCTTGTCTGTCCTAGTCTTGTATGTCCCAGTCTTGTATGTCCCAATCTTGTCTGTCCTTGCCTTGTCTGCCTTAGTCTTGTGTGTCCTAGTCTTGTCTGTCTTAGTTTGTCTGTCCTAGTCTTGTATATCCCAATCTTGTATGTCCTAGTTTTGTATATCCTATTCATGTATGTCCCAGTCTTCTATGTCCCAGTCTTGTATGTACCAGTCTTCTCTGCCCTTGCCTTGTCTGTTCTAGTCTTGTATGCCCCAACGTCAAAATAATTTGCAAAAATTGCCTAATTTTCAAAAACCAAAATCTCTATTCGATGCAAATTTTGTTTTTTTGTTGATTTGAGTGGACACACTTTGCAAAATTCTTTTGTTTTACATCAAAATTGAAAGAAAACGGCAAAATAATTTGCAAGTCTAGTCTTGTCTGTCTATTCTTGTTTGTCTAGTCTCGTACTGTAGCCTTGTCTGTCTAGACTTATCTGTCTAGTATTGTCTGTCTAGCCTTGTCTGTCTAGTCTTGTCTGTCTTGTCTTGTCTGTCCTAGTCTTGTCTGTCGTAGTCTTGTATGTCCTAGTCTTATTTGTTCTAATCTTATTTGGCATAGTTTTGTATGTCCTAGTCTTGTATGTCCTAGTCTTGTATGTCCTAGTCTTGTCTGTCCCAGTCTTGTCTGTCCTAGTCTTGTATGTCCCAGTCTTGTATGTCCCAACCTTGTCTGTCCTTGCCTTGTCTGCCTTAGTCTTGTGTGTCCTAGTCTTGTCTGTCTTAGTTTGTCTGTCCTAGTCTTGTATATCCCAATCTTTTATGTCCTAGTTTTGTATATCCTATTCATGTATGTCCCAGTCTTGTATGTACCAGTCTTCTCTGCCCTTGCCTTGTCTGTTCTAGTCTTGTATGCCCCAACGTCAAAATAATTTGCAAAAATTGACTAATTTTCAAAAACCAAAATCTCTATTCGATGCAAATTTTGTTTTTTTGTTGATTTGAGTGGGCACACTTTGCAAAATTCTTTTGTTTTACATCAAAATTGAAAGAAAACGGCAAAATAATTTGCAAGTCTAGTCTTGTCTGTCTATTATTGTTTGTCAAGTCTCGTACTGTAGCCTTGTCTGTCTAGTCTTATCTGTCTAGTATTGTCTGTCTAGCCTTGTCTGTCTAGTCTTGTCTGTCTTGTCTTGTCGGTCCTAGTCTTGTCTGTCGTAGTCTTGTATGTCCTAGTCTTATTTGTCCTAATCTTATTTGGCATAGTTTTGTATGTCCTAGTCTTGTATGTCCTAGTCTTGTCTGTCCCAGTCTTGTCTGTCCTAGTCTTGTATGTCCCAGTCTGGTATGTCCCAACCTTGTCTGTCCTTGCCTTGTCTGCCTTAGTCTTGTCTGTCTTAGTTTGTCTGTCCTAGTCTTGTATATCCCAATCTTGTATGTCCTAGTTTTGTATATCCTATTCATGTATGTCCCAGTCTTGTATGTACCAGTCTTCTCTGTCCTTGCCTTGTCTGTTCTAGTCTTGTATGCCCCAACGTCAAAATAATTTGCAAAAATTGCCTAATTTTCAAAAACCAAAATCTCTATTCGATGCAAATTTTGTTTTTTTGTTGATTTGAGTGGACACACTTTGCACAATTCTTTTGTTTTATATGAAAATTGAACGAAAACGGCAAAATAATTTGCAAGTCTAGACTTGTCTGTCTGTTCTTGTTTGTGTAGTCTCGTTCTGTAGCCTTGTCTATCTAGTTTATCTGTCTAGTATTGTCTGTCTAGCCTTGTCTGTCTAGTCTTGTCTGTCTAGTTTTGTGTGTCTAGTCTTGTCTCTCTTGTCTTGTCTCTTCTAGTCGTGTCTGTCGTAGTCTTGTATTTTCTAGTCTTATTTGTCCTAATCCTATTTGTCCTAGTCTTGTATATCCTAGTCTAGTATGTCCTAGTCTTGTATATCCTAGTCTTGTCTGTCCCAGTCTTGTCTGTCCTAGTTTTGTATGTCCTAGTCTTGTACGTTCCAGTCTTGTCTGTCCTTGCCTTGTCTGCCCTTGTCTTGTGTACCCTAGTCTTGACTGTCTTAGTTTGTCTGTCCTAGTCTAGTATATCCTTATCTTGTATATCCTATTCTTGTCTGTCCTAGTCTTGTATATCCTAGTCTTGTATGTCCAGTTTTGTATGTCCTAGTCTTGTATGTCCTAGTTTTGTATGTCCCAGTCTTGTCTGTCCTTGCCTTGTCTGTCCTAGTCTTTTATGTCCCAACGTCAAAATAATTTGCAAAAATTGCCAAATTTTCAAAAACCAAAATCTCTATTCGAAGCAAATATTGTTTTTTTGTTGATTTGAGTGGACACACTTTGCAAAATTCTTTTGTTTTATATCAAAATTGAAAGAAAACGGCAAAATAATTTGCAAGTCTAGTCTTGTCTGTCTATTCTTGTTTGTCTAGTCTCGTCCCGTAGCCTTATCTGTTTATTCTTATCTGTCTAGTATTGTCAAAATCTGTCGTGCCCTGTCTGTCTAGTCTTGTCTGTCTAGTCTTGTCTGTCTTGTCTTGTCTGTCCTAGTATTGTTTGTCGTAGTCTTGTATGTCCTAGTCTTATTTGTCCTAATCGTATTTGTCCTAGTTTTGTATGTCCTAGTATTGTATGTCCTAGTCTTATCTGTCCCAATCTTGTCTGTCCTAGTCTTGTATGTCCTAGTCTTGTATGTCCCAGTCTTGTCTGTCCTTGCCTGTCTGCCTTAGTCTTGTGTGTCCTAGTCTTGTCCGTCTTAGTTTGTCTGTCCTAGTCTTGTATATCCTAATCTTGTATGTCCGATTCTTGTCTGTCCTAGTCTTGTATATCCTAGTCTTGTATGTCCCAGTCTTGTATGTCCTAGTCTTGTATGTCCTAGTTTTGTATGCCCCAGTCTTGTCTGTCCTTGCCTTGCCTGTCCTAGTCTTGTATGTCCTAGTCTTGCATGTGCTAATCTTGTATGTTCTAGTCTTGTATTGCCTAGTCTTGTTTGTCCTAGTCTTGTCTGTCCTAGTCTTGTATATCCTAGTCTTGGCTGTCCTAGACTTATCTCTCCTTGTCTTGTATATCCTATTCTTGTCTGTCCTTGCCTTGTCTGTCCTAATCTTGTATGTCCTAGTCTTGTCTGTCTTAGCTTTGTATGTCCTAGTCTTGTCTGTCCTAGTCTTGTATGTCATAGTCTTATCTGTCTCAGTCTTGTCTGTACTACTCTTGTATGTCCTAGTCTTGTCTCTCCTAGTCTTGTCTGTGTTAAACTTGTATGGCTTAGTTTTTTCTGCCCTAGTCTTGTTGTTTGTTGTATCGAAGTATCATGTTAGTCTTGTATATATCAGTCCTGTCTGTCCTAATCTTGTCTGTCCTAGTCTTGAATGTCCTAGTCTTGTATATCTAAATCCTGTCTGTCCTAATATTGTCTGTCCTAGTCTTGTACGTCCTAAACTTGTCTGTCCCATAGTCCATTTTTAAGAATGCAGTACAGGGAAGATAGGGATTATTTGACCTTGTTCTCTGATTGGCTTAAATCGAGGAGAAGTTCACACCGACGATATTTACTTCTCCATCTCTCTCTTTTCACATATATTTGCAGTCAGTTGCGTAGAATATGGTGATATGTAATTAAATGAGTATAATACTACGGATAATTTCAAAATATAATGGAACGTTAAATTATACTACGGTTTATAAGTACTATATTATACAATAATGTTTGATATATAATTTAATATTTAATTTTTAATTTAAAGATAAAAAATTAATTAACTCCCAAGTATATTTTTTTCGTATGCCAATGCATGTTGAACTGTTAGTTTTCAAAGTTAGTGTCAATTCACAATTGTCATCTGTTTGTATCATTTAGATTTTTTGCTTTTTCTCCATTTATTTGTTTATATTTTATTACTATTGTTGCCATTTTGTGTATTTAGTCTGAAATTTTCTTTTATATTCAAGTAACTTTTTTAATTTTATATTCAAGTAACAAAAATTTTTAACTAGGTTAAACATTTGTCATAGTGTAAATCAGGTTTCTAGTTACTGCATTCTTAAAAAATGGATTATAGTCTTGTCTGGGATATACATGTGTATACATGATATCATGTCTGTCCTAGTGTTGTCTGTCTTAGTCTTGTCTGTCCTAGTCTAGTCCGCCTAGTCTTGTCCGTCTAAACTTGTCTATCTAGTCTTGTCTTGTCTGAAACAAATTCAAGCTGAAACAACTTCAAGTTGCGACAACTACATTTTGCGACTTCGTATTGCGATAACTTCATGTTGCGACTTCATGTTGAAGCGACTTCATCGAAACAATCTATCTAATTTAATGTGACCACACGTCCCGATTTTGGCGGGACAGTCCCGCTTTTTGGAAAACAGTCCCGCGTCCCGCCGATTTTTAAAAATGTCCCGCTTTTAAGAAAATATCTGCATTTTTTAATTTAAATCTACTGTAATATATAAAATAAGATTTTTCCACATATTCTCATAAAATCTCCTTTTTTAGTGTCACCTAGGGCTTCACACGAGACGAGATAGGGCGAGAGTTTCAAAAATCTCGTCTCGTTCTCGTTTGTTGTCTAAAAAATTACTCTCGTCTCAGTCTCGCTCTCGCTCTAGGAACCGTTAGTCTCCTCTCGCTCTCGTAACCGTTAGTCTCGTCTCGCTCTCGCTCTAGTAACCGTTAGTCTCGTCTCGCTCTCGCTCTCGTAACCGTTAGTCTCGTCTCGTCTCGCTCTCGTAACCGTTTGTCTCGTCTCGCTCTCGTAACCGTTTGTCTCGTCTCGCTCTCGTAACCGTTTGTCTCGTCTCGCTCTCGTAACCGTTAGTCTCGTCTCATTCTCGCTCTTGTAACCGTTAGTCTCGTCTCGCTCTCGCTCTCGTAACCGTTTGTTTTCTATTTGGTTACTATTAATATCTTCTAATTTCGCTTTGTTCCATCCCCACGAAAATGTAGCGATAACACACCATAAATGTCTGTTTATATAAACCTTCTATTTTGTTGACGATTTAAAATTAATAATAAAAACGAACATAATTTGAAATTGTCTACATCTATTTCATATTACGAAATCCACTCTTTTAATTGTTATATAATGAAATGTAACTTGCTCGAGCCCGTAGTTCAAATTTATGCAAGAAAATATTACGGCTGCCCGTATTAGAATCAAAGATTGAAGAAGAAGTATGACCGGGATCAGAAACGAGACTCTAGTGTCTCGCGAGAACGAGACCACATGCGCTCTCGCTCTCGCGAGAGCGAGACCACATACGTTCTCGCTCGAAGAGTGAGATCACATGCGGTCTCGTCTCGTTCCCCTCTCGCTTTTACGAGACGAGGCGAGACGAGAAAAATATCTTTCTCGTGTGAAGCCCTAGTGCCACCCAACGAAATTTTTTAATATCCTCGAATTGAACTGTCTATTCTTCAAGATATCCCAAGCAGTTATTATAAAAATTATTGACTTCTTTCAAAAAATCCGGTCGTTTAATGGCACCTTGTTCTGCAATTTTCATTGGGTGACATTAAAAAAGGAGATTTTATGGGAATATGTGGAAAAATCTTTTGAATATATTAGTAAATCTAACCATTTTCCGAAAAATAATATTTGAGAAAATAATCTTTACTTACTTTTTGCTGAGGCGTTATTAGTAAAAAGATACATACTACGTTACGAGTGTACGCCAGAAAATTTATTTTGCACTACGTCTACGACTGTTTTTTGTTTAATGACGCAAATTGTTGCCATAGTAACAACAAACAGAAATCGTTTAATAATAAAACTCCATTTGATTTACATTGAACGCATTTTACGCACGATTTGGATACTTTTACACACTATAATAATAATGGCGTCCTTCACATACAATAATGTATTAATGTGTTCATTTTGGTGTGTGAGT